>PVLA01000497.1:0-541045 GCA_004027455.1 Hydrochoerus hydrochaeris
AGAAGAGAAGAGAAGAGAAGAGAAGAGAAGAGAAGAGAAGAGAAGAGAAGAGAAGAGAAGAGAAGAGAAGAGAAGAGAAAGAAGAGAAGAAGAGAAGACTACCACTTAAGGAAAAACCAGAACCTAATGGATTCATCAGTAAATTTTACAGTTTAAGGGAAGAGCTAATGTTGCTACTCCTTCAATTGTTTAATCAAACTGAAATTAAATGAGTACTCCAAAATCATCTCAAAACAAGAAAAAAGCTCAACCAAAAAGAAAGCTACTTGTCAATATCTTTAGCATAATAGATGTGAAAATCCTCAGCAACATACTGGCAAACAGAAAGCTGCAAATCATCAAAAAGTTTGTACATCATAGCCAAATATACTTCATCCTGAGGTAAGAGAATTGATTAGACATATGCAAATCAATAAATGTAACTCAGACTATAAACAGAAGGAAGAGCAAAACTCAGATATTCTTCTTAATAGAATAATAAAAGCCTTTGACAAAAATCCAACATCCATTCATGATAAAAAAACTCTGAAAATAGTTATAAAAGATCCTTATCTCAAGCTGAAAAAAGCTTGTTTATTAAAAACTAATGGCCTTGCTGGGGATTTAGCTCAGTGGCTTAAGCGCCTGCCTGGCACGCACAAGGTCAAGAGTTTGATCCCCGGTACCAAAATAAATAAATAAATAAATAAATAATGGCTAACATTATATTGGAGGTTCAAAACTTAATATGAGTGTGACCTTTTTTTAAAGCAGAGAGAAGATAAATTAATTGGTCTTATTCAATCTTTGGAAATGCTAATTACCTTAGCTTAACTTATACTTTGAAAAGTTTACCTGCTGAAGAGTTGAACATGTGAGACCCAGAAATTCTATTTCAAGAGTTTGAGGAGACAATTTATAAGAGATAATATCACATACTTATAGATCCACAGTATTAACCATAACATGGTTCCCTCTGCTGTCCTTGAAACAGAGTGTGGTCTTCCTAACTATGGCTCCAAAATATTAATACACTGCTCTACCACGGCCTCAAAGAATTAGGATATTGGCCGAAATCATTCAGCAGTAGTCATGTGAATAAAAATCTTTTAATTCATACAAGATACAAAACAGCTATTTTTTTGGAGTATGTAGTTTAGTGAAAGTTTTAATAGAGAAATAAATGTAGAAATCTGAGAATGCCCAGAAGGAAATAAATAGGGTTATAAAAACTCCAAAAGATGTACTCCAAAAGTGAAAGCTCTTTGGGTTTCCCTGAAATTATGTCTGAATTAAGATTTTATATGTGAAAACAACTGGGAAGAGTATATGACACAGGAGAAATAAATGCATAACTGTAGGACAGGAAATATTTGATATGAATAATGAGTTGTTAAAAGACCAATCTTCTCTAATGTGATGAGTAAAGATCAAAATAAGGTTGGAAAATTTGCTTGGGTTCTGATCACATAGGTTCATAAACTTATGTTAATCATTGATGCTATACATAGAGCCTATTAAGGGATAAGTAGAGAACTGATTTAGGAAAAAAAAACTTGTGCAAATGATTCATAAATTTCTCTAAGTTTTTGGGAATAATGTCATATGTTATTAATTGTGTTTTGCATATATATGCATATTTATTTATTTCTGCCATTCCATGTTCCAAATGTATTTGTGAGAGAAAAAACAAAATAAATACATAAATCCAAAATGAAAACAATAGCTCTGAACTTTTGAAGTTCTGTTTTCCCCGAAAGATAGCAAGAGTAAAACTGGAAAGTTAATTCCTGAAATATTGTAAACAGTTGAAAATGATTTATTTTCTACTATAAGAGAATTAGCAAGAGGTACAGGTTTTGGATTTATATTTAGAATGTTTTAAGTATAGGATGGCATAGTAGTCATAATTTCCTAAACTATATTGCATATTATTCCATTTTTTCTATACAATATATTTTACCAGCACCCTACTGAAATAAAATTTTTGAAACTTTGTGTCTACTCTTTCACAGTATAAACAATGAAGCAACTGATATCTTTTTAAAGCATCAATTTTTGAAATTTTAGGAGCATATCTATAAGGGAAATTACTAAGTGCTGAATTGCTGGTATATTATGTGGCATGCCCAAATTTGCTAACACATGGTCCACTTTCTTTCTAAATGGTTGAATAATTTTACAGATTTACCTATACAAGTAAAGAGTTGTTCTTGGTGACACTTGTAGATAAATCATTTGTGATTTTGTTTTCCAATCCTGAATTATGGTATTGCAACAACACAGTCACATGCTTAAGTCATTTCCACTTAGGCTTTAAAATCTACCTGAAGTTTCTTCCTCAACTCAATTGCCACTCAATCATGGTACTCTGCACAGCATATGATCTCTAGAAATATTAACTTAATTTTTAAGAATTTCAATTATATGGGGCTTTGTAGGTGTTCACAGGCCATATAATCTTTCTATATAAAACATGACTGGAAAAGATATTCCCATAGTGTTTAATTTTGATGGAAATTCCTCACATGGAACATTCATTATCATCAAACTTAAATCCATTTACCAAATTTATCCTGATTAGAATCTGTGCTGGTTACAGAAAATTTGCATAGTGTATTTTACATAAATCATTGATTTATATAGAATAATTGGAGATTTGATAAAATGCTCTGCAGAATAATTACACCAAACGGATATAATGACAATATAAATTATTATGTACTAATTTTTCTTCAATGTAATTAGCAGTCTTCTACATTATTCAATAATTAAGTGTCCCATTGATTTTGCTGAAACCTTACAGTTTATTTATATTTGACATTAGATATTGATTTCCTATAATTGTTCTCTTTGCTTGTTTTCCTGCAGTAACTTTTAAAATTACTTTTCATATTTAAGGTCTGATTTATTACTGAAAATAGAGAGTATAAAAGATGGAATCTGGAGGTTTCCCTTGATCTTGATGGCTACTAATCCTGAAGTGGAAAAAATCATTAACATAAGAGCAGTTGGTTTACAAAAGGAATCTACTATAAACTTTAGGCTTACAAGTCAGTCAAGGTAATATATCAAACAAAATATTAACTAGCTTTATAAATATAATTTATGATGAACTCTAATGAAGTTTGAGATAGAAAACCCTCCAGGACATCTTTTGTTAAATTAAAGTGGTACTGCTTCTATATACTTTTTAAGTTTTGTAGACTTCATCAAGTTTTATTTAAAAATTAGAAAAGGAAGTGTACAAAATAAGAACCAAAAAGAGAAACAAAAAATAAATAAGGTGATTTTGAAATGGAGAATAATATTGCTGTTTGTTTTACAAAGAATGTTTCAATGTGTTTTTTCAAATATACATGGGTTGTTTTCTATCTCAATTTTAATGGTATTGAGTTGTTCAATTGTTTACCTGTGAAGAGATGACTGGGTAACCTACACTGAATTGATCTATAGTCAACTCTTGTTCTCATTACCAATTTCAAGTAATCACTGATTTACTTTCTGTCTCTAAAAATTTGCCTTTTCTAAACATTTCTTATAAGTTGGATTACATATAATGATATCATCTGCATGTGATTTCTTGCAATATCTTTCTCTAAAGTTCACCTATCTTGCTGAACTGAATAGACCTCTCAGTCTATTCATTTTGTCTATTTCTGGAGTTCTGAAGTTGTTGATTTTTTCACATCTGTCTAATTTCATACTTATTTTGGAGAAAGTATATTTGCTTGTCTTATTTAGTCAATTGAAAGGGAATTCTAAAATATTTTAAATGTACCATAGTTGTTTATAAATACAGCCTGAGATTGTATGTCTATAGTTCTAAGACCTTATTATAAGTACTTTAGCATTCTTAAATACAGAATTTGTTTAGGTCAGCTTCATTTCTTAATGAGGGTTAAGAATATCCACTAAACACAGAGACCTAAGCTTTGATAGTAGATAACAAAGGGTTTCATGTTACTGGGTCATAGTGATTCCCCATTTATTCTGCATAAAATCTAAGAGGTAGTAATATGTGAGGGAAATGCTTGACTGTGATTTATGATGGCTAAGACTTTGCACTATATTCATCACAGAAATTATATTTCAGTGGTACTGGCTGTACATGAATAAATTTCACAAAAAAAGAATGATTAATATTTAGATGTACTAATCACTTGTTCTTGTTGGAGCTAAATGATACAGATAGGTAGGGTGACTGAAAAATTCACTAACTCAACCTAGTCTTTCTTGAGAATGAGAGTTCAATTAATAATTGGGCTAAACTGGTACATATCTAAATAAAACCAGTACTTACTGGTTGCTGGCTATAACAAGATATTTTTGGTTTATGCAAACGGGGAAAGGGGTCAAGTTATCAAACCATTGTTCATGTACTTAACATAGGGAACTGTGCTTTGATGAAGTATTTAATAACTTTGAAGATTTATAATTGGATATGTTTTAATTGTTCATCTTTGAAAGTTCTTTGTACATTCTTGACGTCAAACTCAACAGGATTTGTGTAGTACCAGAGTGTGTAACCTTGATAAAGTCAATTTTACCACTTTTTTATTCATGTTTCTTTTATTATGTCTAAAAACTTTTCATCTAAAATTAAATCACAAATATATTTCCTTTTGTTTGCATTAAAATTCTTAGAATTTTATGTTTCAAACTTAAAAAACAATATATTTTATCATATACTATGTATGGTGTGGTTTGACTCAAGGTTTGTTTATTCTTCAGTTTTTACTTTTTAATTGGTGCATGTTTCCAATACATAATGATTACATTCCTGATGTGGAATTGTAGTGCCAGTGACACATTTTAATTTTTTTCAACCTCTTCTTCCCTTTATCTCCCAAACCTCTTCACCTGTGACAAAGATCAAACTCCTTTATCTTTTATTTTGTTCATTTACATGTTGGGTTTTTCATGAAAGAGAAACCAGATGATATTTAAGCTTATGTTTTCAGTTTATTCCACTCAATAATAGAGCTTTGAGGTACTCTGCTATAAAAAGGATAAAATTAAGTAATGTTTTCATTTATTATCTTTACTTCGAATATCTAGCAACTTTTGTTGAAGGACTATGCTTCCGTCATTACGTTGATTTTGATACTTTGTCAAAAATCAAATGGATACGTTTTTGTGGGTTTAGTTTATGACTTTATATTCTGTCCCACTGATTCCCAGCTGATAGTCCGGTATAGTGGTTTCCCTCACTTGATTATCTTCTTGCAAAATTATTTTAGCTATTCTAGTTCCATTTGCCTTCTATATAAATTTTTAAATAAGCTTCTTTAGTTTTATGAATTATCTAGTTTTATTATGAAAGGGACTTATTAATCCCAGATATCAAATTACTGATATTTTTAATTACTGCTATGCTACTTGTTATACTACATACTTCACAGTTCTTATTATATCATACTGTATAAGGCACATCTCTCTATTTATTTAGATCTTACTTGATTTCTTCCATCAGTATTTTATGATTTTCAGTTTCTAGATACCACAAACATTTTAGTACATTTTACATAAACGTTTTATTTTTGGAATAGGTGTAATTGATTTTGTTAATTTGTTTCTGTGTATCTGTTGTTAGTATACAGAGTTGAAGTTTACCTATTTGTGTTTACTTTGTGTCTTCTGAATTTGTTAGCAGTTATTTGTTCTATGAGCATTGTTTTTGGATATCTTGGCACTTACTGCATAGACATCCATGCCTCCATAAATACGGACAGCTGTATTTCTTCATTCATAATCTGTATACCTATATTTTTTTGCTTCAACATTGGCTAATGAAGAGGGTTCGTTAACAATATAGGAATCCAAGCAGCCAAATTGATAAATTTGGAATTTAATTAGTTGAGCTCAGAAACCACTTGTGTGAACTGCTGTTTCTGAGTCTCACTGAGTGACACTGAACTGGAATGTTACAAAGCTTTTAAAACTGATAACCACAAAAAGATATCATGTTGGAAACAATTTAGCTAGCATCTTACATTAATTTTTGGCTGACACCTGTATCTTTTTCTTTGTTGAGCAGGTTAATTTTTTCTCCTGTAAGTACAGCTCATTCTGCTTTTCTCATGAGGCTTGTACCCTGAGTAATTTTTCATTTTCTTGGGTCAAATATAGGTCACTAGTTAAATGCAGTGCTCAAGATAGCATCAGTTATGCCAATCCACAACAGCTAGGACTTTCAGTGAATTAAAAGCGATAAGAGTAGATCTCCAGGTCTAATTTTTTTTATATTAAAGTAAATATTTTCACCTTTCCACCATTCAGAATGATGACTTTCAAAATTTAGGTGGAAAGCCTTCAGCTTGTCACATTTTATGGATGTTGGATTTGGGATTATTTTAAAGGTAATTTTAATTTTAGTACTTAATTTAATTTAGATTTAGATTTAATTAATATAGTATTTAATTTAATTCAGTATATTATAAAAATCAGAAGTTTACTGTTTTGTACTTCTGAAGAACAAAAGTCAGAAAACCAAATTGGCAAAGCCATGCTTTCTATCAGGCTTTAAGGCTGAGTCTGATCTGTTTCATTGTCTTAATTGCTACTGTTGCTGGAAATTCTTAGAATCTGGGGGCTTATACATATGTTGCTTCAATTTCTGCATCTATCATCACATGTCCTTCTTCAATGTTCCTGTCTGTGTCTCTTCTTAAATTTATATTTATATTAATTTTCCTAATTCAGAAAGACTTCATCTTGATTCTGTAGTATCCAAAGTGACAGAATTCAAATAAATTCATCTTCATAGACACTATGGTTTAGGATTTCAGCATACTTTTTGGAAAACACAATTCATAAGATTTCTATTCTGAATTTTCTGGGAGTCTTTATTAAGAATCATTATAGATTTTTTCAAATGTCTATACAATTGATGATATCATGGTATTTTTCTCAAACTGTTGATGTGATGGATTATATTGACTGGAGTTATGTAGAGAAACAAATTTGCATTCCTGGAGTAAACCCTACTTGGTCTTGGCATATATTTCTTTTTAAATGATCCTCTATTTATTTCTATAATTTGTCTATGATTTATATATTTAGACTCAGAAGAAATGTTAGCCTGTAACTTTTTTATTTTTCACTTTTAGTTTATTAATATATTACTCTATATGCCTGATTTCACTATATGAATAATTATGCTATTCTCAAAAGTGATTTAGAAAAGATACATGAACAAACAAATGTCATATATTTAATATATATATATATATATATAGACCCTGAAGAAGGATTAATTTGAGTGATTTGTGGAAAAATGGATTCTGTTTGAGACCACAATATTAACTGAAATAAAATAGAGAAGGTTGCATGATTTCTCTAACAGGAATGATCTTAAATATAAATAATTTAAAGAACAAAATAAAAGAGAGAAGATAGGAAACAGGTCATGAGTTTTTGTGGAGATGAGAAAAGGATGTATTTGTGGAGATGAGAAAAGGATGTGAAGAAGGAGGGAGAGGGAGTTGGTAGGGGAATGGGGAAATAAAAATGATAGAGAGGTCATAGTATAAGTACCAGCTTTCCATGATAAATGTGTTTACTATGTATGACAAACATATACTAATAAAAGCACTTAAAATTAGCTAGGAAATGATGCTTGTTTTAAAAATTTTGGGAAAATAATGTTTAGAATTAGTTATCAGTCTCCTTTAATTATTTGTTAGAATTACTAGGAAAATTAGCTGGATTTGGAAATTTCATTGCAGATGCTTTTTAATTTGTGTACTTAAAGTTACATATTTACTCAGATTAGATATTTAACATTATGCAAGTTTTAGAATTTTGTGTGTTTCAAGTTACTATATCATTTATCCTAAACTGTTAAACTTATGTATGTAGAATTGCTCAGAGTATTTCCTTGAGTCTGCGTGACATCCTTTTATATCTGAAATTGATTATTGATGGCTTTTTTTGTCACTGCGATTCCTAGGAAAGGTTTGTCAATTTTATTGATTTTTTTTAAACTAGCTCTTTGTTTCATTGATTTTCACTATTATTTTTTCTATTTTGGATTTAATTGACTTCTGCTCTAATTTTTGTTCTTTTTATTTCCTGAGGATGAATTATTTTTATCTCAACTTCCTAGTTTCTTAATGCAAGAATTTACATTATTGATTCAAAACATTTTTTGGCTATTTTAAGAATTTATCACTATACTAATCCCTTCAGGTACTGCTTTGGATGCATTTTATGACTTTATATATTGTATGTTCCTGTTCTTTCAGTTACAAATACATTTTTTATTTTCATTCAGACATCCACTTTGATGCATTGGTTATTTAAAACAATGCCATTTAATTTTCAAGTGAATCTGTTTTGTTTCTCTTATTGTTTTTAATTTGATTTCAGAAGAGGGATCCACAGATAAAAATAGAAGTCTCTGGAATAGTTTTAAATTTGGTATTAAATTTGAAATTTACTTTCTATATAAGTTGATCATCATCTTTAAGTCTGATTTACTAATCTTTGAATTTTTTGTGGTTTCATTAATATCATTTACAATTAAAATAATTATTGATGTGCTAAGGATTGTTTCTGTTTTATTTTTTGTTTTATGTTTATTGTGTTCCACATCACATGTTTTATTTTTCTGACCTTGTTATTGGTTTGTTGTGGAATTTTTAGGCTCCATTTTTTTATCTATAGTGTCTTAATTATATTATTGTATAGTTTATTCTTATATTTGTTGTCAGTGTTATATTAATGCATGCCAAATCACTCCAAATCGCTATAAACATCTTGATACCTTAAGAGAAATGTGATAAGCCCAGTTTCATCTAGATCCTTTTACTCTACCACTTTTAAATAGTACTTAATATTTATGCATTCATTTATTTTCTAGTGTCTTTCAAAATATTTTGTTTTCATTTTAGCTTACAGAATTTTATTACTGTATGTTGTAACATTTAATATCTATAATGGTTCATGACAGTGTTAAACTGAATTCCATGTGGGTAGGGAATTGAATTCCCTTCATCAGTGCCAGGTATGATAGCAATATTTTATAGGATGCAAGAAGGGAAATCTTTAAGTACTTTAGTTTCTATAATGAGTAAAAAATGAATTACAAATATTCATGATGACTATTGAATATAAATTTGCCAAGAAATACACTTAGCAACAAAAGTCAAGCTTTCTGTATTAATTAAGTGTCTGTAGAATATTGGCTTATATAATCATGTTACTTTTATTCAGAGATCGTGTAAAAGTCTTTTAAAAACATTTTTAAAAATCACTTATTGTAAATGCTGTTTCAATTGCTATCCTTTTTTGCATAAAAACTACATATTAAATATTTGTAACCTTTCAATGTAAATTGTTATTTGTAACCACAGAAATATTTGATAAGTTAACCAACATAATAAACATAGTTATGGGCACAATTAAAACTCTACTCTTTTAGTAAGGTAATTTGCTCTTGGCCTGTATAATTGTCCCAGTTTGGTTAAGTCTAACATATTATCCTTGTGTAATCAAGAGTAAAAATATAAATTTCTACTTTTTAGTAGGTAGTATAATTTAATCATACTTGTTAATCAAACAAAGCTCATGTCTTTTGGGTCAAAAATCAGTTTTTCTTCATGTGGTTCTTTATGTGCATCACATCTACATAACACTTAGGATTTGTCCATAGTCCTTGCAGCAGGTTTTAATGTTTTAATATTCTGCAGCATGAGTTTCACACACAGATGAAAATAACTAAAGAGATGCAAAATGAGTTCCAAATAAAATGTGAAAATGTGAGGTTATTTCATAACCAAAATAGAACTTTAGTAAGAAAAATTATTTTACTTCACAGCTGTAAAAAAATAGAGTTCATAGTAATCAAAGTATTACATTCTTTTTAATTAATAACTATATTATTCTGCACTTATTTTAAAGAAAACAGAATAAACAATGATTTGTATTGAAAATAGCACAAATTTCGTCCTGCATCACTTACTTTGTAATTGCTCTTGAAAAGTGCTATTAAATAGCTTAAGCATCAGTTATGAGAAATTAGAATCAAAGGAAGTCTCAAAATTTAGATATGCAAAAAATGAACTCTTAATAAAGATTTCATCATGATTATTTCTGTCTAAAGAAAGTACATTATGTTCATTATTCTCCTTTTTCTCTAAATTTAATTGGAAACTGCCTTCCTTTAATTAATTGGGGACAGAGGCCAAGGACCATGTTGATTATCAGAAAGAGTGATGAAGAAGTGCATGTTGATCTTAGATATCAGTTTTAATTTAAATTTCATTATAATTTGTTCTCTGAATGTTTTCAGTAACATCATCCTAATTTGGCTAGAGTCTGATCAACATAATACTAATATTAATATTTTACAGATTTGCTGATCCATTTGCTATTTTTATGACAAAGTATAAAAACTGCATTTATGTCTTAGACTTTTTTTAATAAATTAGAAATTCAATTCTCACATTCTTGGTTCCATTTGGAGCATAGTTTTGGTTTTTTGTACAGGGGGTCAAATTGATGACCTCATGGATAATTTTATACTTACACTAGGCCTTTTGAAAAAAATTAGACAGTTACAAAGACTATTTCTTAAAATCACTATGAGATTTTATTTTTGTATTTATGGTAGGTCTCTTGATTTTTTTTTTCATTACCTGGGATGGAACTGAGGGTCTTTGCACTGAGACTGAGTTATCCCCAGGCTATTTTAATCTGAGATATGGGCTCCTCATATAACCCAGACTGGCCTCAAACCCATGATCCTCCTGCTTCAGTCTCCAGAGTCCTGGGATTATGGAAATGTACTGCCGTGCCTATCTAGATAGCTTAATATTTTAAAATGTCTTTGAGATTTTTTTCTTTATAAATAAGTACTACCAGAAGATGTATATGATTCAGTCTTAAACACAGTAAATTCTATTTCTTTATGCTTTGCTAGTTTTAAAAAAGTAGATAAAAAAGAAAATGTAGAAATGCGTATTTATAGAAGAAACAATCATTCGGCTTAGTTGCATTCAATCAGAGTTTATTTTAATTAACATTCTTACATTTTTTGAAGTATTCTGTTTAAAATTAGAGGTAGCTTGTATCTTTTAACTGTATTGTATTACTTCAGAAAATTATATATGCATAAATTCAAGAAAAGTCTCAGGAAAAATAAGAAATCAACCTACTCAATTAGATATCAGTAATTTTTTCCAAGGGGATGAGTACAGTTATCATACATTCTACTATGTAAATCATATATGACAAGTGTATCCAATGTGAAAAATAGACTCTTCTCTCTTGAAGTCTTTTATATTCAATGAAATTTAGCATTACTGAGAGTCCAAAAATCTTATCAGAATATTTTCTAGATTATGATTTATTTTGTTTCAGATGTTGCAATAGAACATCCCTTATATTGACATTAAAAGTTTTTATTTAAAAAGAATTCAACTTCAAGTAGAATTATCCTCAAAAACCCATTTAGTGTATAGACTTAGGAACTTCTTTGAAATATTCCAATGATTTAGGGCCTCCATGCAGTGGCAGTCACATATTGACTATATCCACAGTCATTTGATATCTTGCCAAATGGAATGATCAAAATAGTTTACACTTCTAACTGGAATTTTATGCTACTAACTATTGTCTGAAACCTCAACATCTAAGACCACAAAAAAAGAGTCCATATGGAGTCTTCCCATTGTGTATGTCTCCGGGAATTGAGTATTATGCCAGGTGGATGGTTTCCCACAAAATGTGCATTCCAGGAAAACCACATTGAAAGTGTATGGTATTTGCTGACATGTACCCCAAAAACTCCTGATGTAACTTTATTTGACTTCTAGATTATGAAAGTGTTACCCTATTATGAGAGAATCACTTGAATAGTAAAAGAAAAGGAACATCGACCCATCTTTTCAATGGGAAAGTTGTCAAAGAATGTGCAGGCATGCAAAGAAGAATATACATACCTGAGAATTTTATGCTTCCATTGAGTCAGTAAATTCTTTTTGATTCTTCCTGTATAGTTTAACAAGCAGGTAATCTTTGAATGGCTAGTGTCAGATGACAGTAGTAGCATAACCAAGCCACAGAAAAGAGAGAATTTACTTTCTCTTTATAGAAATATAGCTCAATTTTTTCTTTATAGAAATATAGGTCAATTTTTTCTAATGCAATTAAAAACTACCTACTACACATTTATTTTAAATGGTCCAAGAATGTATATAAGGTACTGCATATATCCAGTTTACCTGTCAGTCCTGGGTGCTTTACCTACATAGTTAATAGAAATCTCATCAGCCTGGAGACCGAGAAAAAATAGTAGAGAATAGAGGAGAAAGACACAGATGGAATAAAATAAAGTGACTGATCATATTAAAGATCTGACTGCTTTCCCACAAACTCACATAATTTCTCCCTGTCCCTTAGGAATTTCAAGTAAAATAATTTATGAAGAGAAATGAGTTCCATTTTCTAGTGATTATACATCCTTTTTTTGTTTGAAGTATAGGAAAAGAAGTGGCAAGTGCATGGTGAGCCACATGGTGGTGACTTCTCTGCATCCTAAATTAAATATGTAAAACACAGTGCCCTTAGGAAAGGAGGAAAGAGAAGAAAAGTTCCTTTACAAAATACATTATGTTTTACATATTTTCATTATTAAAATAAACAGGATTTTCATGTGGTAATTTTAAGCATAAAAGTGCAGAGCTGCGAAGTGTTCTGACAAATTAAGGTAAAAACATTAAAGAGTTTAGAGTATCAAAACAGCCTACTAACCATGTATAGTGCCATTTGCTTGTAATCCCAGCACTTGGGAGGCTGGATTAGAAGGGTGGATAGTAGGCTCAAGACCAGTCTGGACTACAAAGTGAGATTCTATCAAAAAAAAAAAGAAAGAAAGAAAAAGAAAAAAGAAAAGAAAAGACTTACCTATTGCTATTATTTTAAAATTTTTACTTTGGTGTTCTTTTTTTCTAAATGGCTTAATTTTTACTCATGTCCACCATTTGTGAAAGTATAAAAAAGGTTTACCTTTATTTTATTTTTATTAATACAAGTTTACAGTACATAATGAAAACATATCATGGGGAATTTATACATTTAATTAACACATCTGTATTTTTTAGCCTTTCCCCCTCCCCTCCTTTGAAATTCCTCCCCTTCCCATTTACAAAAGGTCGATTTCCATTTTTTCTTCAATTGTATTTTTCCTTTAAATTTCCTTTCCCTTTCTTCCCTCACTATTCCTCCCATATCTTTTTCCCCTTCCCATTTGAATAAATTCTTCCTACTTCCCAAGATCTAGCCCCTATTTTGATTATTATTTTTACTTTAAGTTTCTCATACAATGAAAAATAATGTAATATTTAAACTTCTGTGTTTGGTCTATTTCACTTAGGATTATGGTTTTGAGGTGCACACATTTACCTAAAATGCCTCATTTTTTTAATCAAAGAGTAGTATTTCATTGTATGTAAATACCACATTTTCATTATTCATTTATCTGTTGATGGGCATATTGGCTGTTTCCAAGATTTAGCTATTATAAATTGCACTGTTATACACAAGGCTATGCATGTGTCACTTTGACTTGATAACTAAGTTTTTAGCAAAGATACCTAGAAAGGAAATAGCTAAGTTAAATAGTTTTCTGAGAAATTTCTATACTGATTTCCATAGTGGTTGTACCAAATTACAGTCTCACCAACAATGAAGAAGGGTTCCCTTTTTCCTGTAGCATGCCAATGTCTGTTGTTGATTGATTTCTTGATGATAGCTATTCTTTCTGAAGTGAGATGAAATGTTAGTGTTCTTTTAGTTTGCATTTCTAGACTATCGAACAGAGTTGAACTTTTTTACATGTATTTAATGGCCATTTGGAATTGTTCATCTGAGAAATGACAACTCATTTGAGAAGCCCATTTATTTAAATTGGGTCTTTATGTTAGAGTGTGATCAATTTTTTGAGATCTTTATTACAGATATTAGTCCCTAGACTGAGGAGCTGGCAACAAATTTTCACTTTCTGTAGGTTGTCTCTTCTCTCTGTTGATGGTTTCCATTGCTGTGCAGAAACTTTTTAACTTGATGTGATTCAAGTTGTTGATTTTTTTGAAATATTTTGTGTTCATTTGGGGTTTATCATGAAGTATTTGCTTATACCTATTTCTTCAAGAGTTTTTCCTATTCTATCTTCCAGCAGTTTGTTTCCATTTTAATATTTAGAACTTTGACCCATTTCAATTATAGTTTAGTACATGATCAGGAATATGTGTGTATGTTGAATGTTTGGCACATGGAAAGCCAGTTTTTCCAGCACCAATTGTTAAAGAAGCTTTCTTTGAGTGAACATATTTAGCCTCTGTGTGAAAGATATGGTAGCTGATGTGCTTAGAATTGTTTCTGCACCTTCTTTTCAGTTTTATTGATCCTCAAGTCTGTTTTTTTGTTTGTTTTGTTTTGTTCGGGGGGGAGTTTTTTTGCCAATACCATCCTGTTTCTACCATGGTAGATTTGTAGTATAAAGTCTGGGACTGTGATAACTCCTGCCTTGTCCTTGCTGCCCAGAATTGCTTGTCCTACTCTCTTCTGATCCCATATGTATAATAGTGTTGTTTACTGTGAGGGATTGGTACTTTGATTGGAATTGCATTAAATGTGTACATTTTTTTCAGAATGTGGCCATTTTCAATGTTTTTGTTCTACCTATCCAGAAACCGGCTACATCTTTCCATTTTCTGATAGTCTCTCTGATCTGCTTTTTTCAGAGTACTTTAGTTTTCAATGTAAGGACATTTACCTCCTTCATTAAGTTAATTACTAAGTATTTCATTGTTTCTCTATGCTAACATAAAGTGTAATTATTTCATAATTTCTCTCTCTCAGTGAGTTTGCTGCTGATGTATAGGAGTGCTAGTAAATAAACATCATAAATTACAGACAGACCTATGATGTAGATCTTAAGAAATTATTGTGTACTATTTTCTGGTCACAATCTCTAATTGCAATTTACTTCTGAAGCATTATAGGAATTAGAAATAAATGGACTTCTAATAGTATGAAGAACCCAGTTTTAAAATAATCATATTAGACCATGCTACATAGACATTTTGTTATTTTAAAATTGATATTTTCCATGTATGAGGATTTTGAATTTTAAAAGACCTCTTTATGTTTGCTTATATGTAACTACATAAATTCATACATGTAAATTTTAAAAATCTTTAGAGAATCATACTTTTCAAATTGTTTAAACCATTTTTAATTCAGCAACTTTCTTATACCACAGCTGGTTCTGCATTTCTAATAATACAATAAAACTGTCATCCTTAAAAGAATGATAGCATGTAAAGAAAACTTGATGAAATTGTTTTGCATGCAGTTTTCTCAAGGACTTTGTACTGCCTGAAATAAATAGCTTTCAGTGCTCCAGATGGAAAGAAAAAGTATTTTTAAAATCTCAAGAAGTCTTTTAAAATTTAATGGCAGCTTTTCCCTTTTGGAACTTTTATCTCTCTCCTCTATGCACTAGTACTGTCTCCCTAGAGTCAATATTTATATGAAGAGCTATTTCAAATTCATGAATACAATTATTGCCTTTGAAAATGCCTGCCATATTCTTGTCACCAACACAGGGAAGGCAATATTTCCCCAGATGTAGTTATCTATTATGCTTAATGGTATCATTATCAAAGAAAAGAACTCAAAAGAATCTTTTTCCACTAAAGATAAGAGCTGTGTTACACATAGAACAATATGAGCCCACTTGAGTTCTATTCATCACCAGTACTGTTTCTTTAGTCCCTTGTCTGTCTGCCTAATAACAACACATTAGTAATAGCAGACGTTTGTTGCCTGTATGCTAAGTAAACATACATACATATGATACTACAAAGTTGATATCCTTTTCTCCAGTTTACCAAAACACACATACATATGTTTATACAATCATAGTGAATAAAGTAACTTAACAAACTTGGCAGTGCTTAGTGGACAGCTTGGCCATTTAAGTAAGAGGCTTCAGTACCAGCCCTATTTCCCTCTTAGCCCCTCCCACCATAGAAATCCTTGTTCAGATCCCTACTCCAGCTGTCTTAGGAGCCTCAGATTCAGGTATTTTCTCACTGGGCTGGCCTAATGAACACGGTAGACCTACCCATATATATTTTCTATACTATCAGCATTGAGAAAACTACTAAACCTGCCTCTTTCATTAGAGAATTATATCTAATATTAACGTTTGGCAGTTGAAGGCAAATTAGTATTCTATTAGGCAGCATAAATAAAGGAATGCTACATTCAGGGAGAAGTATTTTCTGTAAATTTCTGTCATCATCTCAGGTAGAATTCTCTTGTCAAGACCATGGCCATAGATAGAGAGATAGGTAGAGACAGATAGTTTGCGATCAAGCCCAGTGATTTTCACATGCTAGATATATATGGGAACACTGAGTTATACTCCCAAAAGTTACGGTGGTCATTTTTCAGAAGTGCTTTACTATCCCCGACCCCAAGTCTCTTCCCTGTCGTACTCGCTGTGCCATCTTACTGCTGAAACACAGAAGCTTAATTTTCATCTTGATTTTATATTTGTACCTTTCTTGACATTTTTGAAGCTATGACAATAATTTTAACATATATGTATAAAGGAGATTGCACATTTAAAATGATCACATATTTAAGGCAGTAACAACAACAAAAAAAAAGCAACAATGACCCTTGAAACTAAATTCAATGTTCTCAACTTGGGACAAGTAAAACACTGTCCTTAGGTGATATTTTCTAAAGTACAGAAGATGTTTCATTGAGTGCTTTAGACATTTAAAATCATAGAGAAGGAATATTAAAACTCCTGACATCTTGAAGACTTTGCAGTCCATTAGACTATTATCTGTTGTGCAGATACCTCCTCAGTATTATTACTCTGTATCATTTATGCTCTTCCTCTCATAAATACCTGCTCTGAAGCTCATGCCATTAAAATTTTACTTATTCTTCTTTGATATAATCACTAAGTATACTGTAGAAACACTCCATCAGCACCTAGTCTAATGTCACTCTTTCCTGTACCATTCTTTGCATGTTTTTTGATGACTAGAGAATCCACTAAGATGAAGCATCCAATACCATCACCACCTGGATTGTAGACTTCCTGCACATACTTATCAATCCAAAAATGAATTCTTTCTTCTTATCTCACTTGACCTATGTCCATCTTGAATTACTATGCTCATATTATCCTGACAGCATTACTCTTTCTTAGATTCACTCCTCTGTTATTAGCCATTCTTTCTCAGATTGCTTCACTTATCCATTATTTCCCTACCCTTCATAGATTGTAGATACAAAGCCTAATATTATCTTCCATCAATACTATCCTTTGAGGATACTTCACCATCTATAGACTGTATCATTTATTCTCCAAAGAAAGCAAAATTATATTTGCAGTTTGGACCTCTTCCTTAAACATCAAACAAATACAACCAATTTCATACTAAAAATTGCTATTCTAAGATTGGTAATTAACACAAACATTCAAAAAATAAGTTATTGAGTTACCTATCAAATTTATTGTTTTAGAATTTTCTCAGTTTTCAAGTCATCAAGGTGGGTTTTGGGAAAACTTTTCAATTAGCAATAATTGCCCCTCGGATAAACCTCACTGGTTACAATACTGCCACTGTAAAAACCTGGATTTTCTCATTTTTGTAAATGGCAATTGTTATGGCTTGTGTGTACATGTCCTTCCAAAGTGTCATGTGACATATATTGGGCTTTTTGGAGGTGGCTTGTTCTAGGGTGTATGAATATGGATTAAGGGTGTGTGATAACTAAACTAGTGCATGAATTGGCTTAGCATAGTTCTGGGTGTGGGTAATGTGAAGGCTCTGCCTGGATGTGGGTAATACTAACTAATGGGTTTGCAGACTGAATAAACCAAAAAGTAAAAGGAGGCTCACTGCTTCCTGCTTACTGGATGCTGTGCCATAGACTGTTTCTCCTCTTCCATGCCACTCTGCCATGCAATCCCTGCCTTAGAACCAGCGAACAACGATTGAGACCTCTACAAACTGTGAGCTAAAATAAACCTTTTTTCCTTTAACTTGTGTGTGTTAGTTTCCCACCCCACCCAGGGGTGAGGGACTAAGACAGTAAGTCTATTCTTGCATTTTCTCAGACATAGCATTTGTGTGTATGTCTCTGTGTGTGAGTGTACAAAGTAATGTTTATTTCTTTTTATTTTTTGACAGTTTCCAGTCAGATTTTACTGGTATGTTTTAAGTATATATAATGATCAATTCTCATTGTAGAGAATTTGTAACTGTACACGATATAACTTGATTCTTTTTTTCCCATTCTTCCACTTTCACTTCAACACCTCCTCATTTACAAGAAGTTTGTTTCTATTTCTTCAGACATTTCTCATTTTTTTTTACTTTTCCCTTCTATCCCTCCTCTTTTGTTTCCCTAACCATTTGAGCATTTTCTTCATATCTCAAAATACCTGTTATACATTTTGGTCCTTATTTACATTTTCAGTTTCTCTAACAAGAGAAACAATGAAGTATTTACACATGTGAGTCTGATTTGTTTAACTTAAGAGTATAGTCTCAAGGCACGTACATTTACCTAGAAATGCCCCAAGCTTATCCTTCTTTATGGCAGAGTAGTAATCCATTATACAAAAAACTACATTTTTATCCATCCATCAATTGATGAATATTTGGGCTGTTTCCAAGATTTTTTTTTTTGTACAGGGGATCGAACTCATGACCTCGCGCCTGCCAGGCAGGCACTTATGGCACTGAGCTAAATGAGTTTGTTTGGGAAGATACCAAGAAGGGGTAGCTAGGTCAAATGGAACCTCTAGTCCTAGTTTTTGAGGACTCTCCACACTGTTTTCCACAGTGGTTGCACGAGTCTCCACTCCCAGCAGCAATGGAGAAAGGTTCCTTTTTTCCCACATTCCCACCAGCATTTATTATTGATTGATTTCTTGATAATAGCAACTCTTTGTGGGGTGAGATGGAGTTTCATCATTATTTTAATTTGCATTTTATGAATGACTAGTGATGTTGAACATTTTTTAATGTATTTATTTCCTAGTTCTATTTCTTCTTCAGAAAAGTGTCTATTCATTTGAAATATCCATTTTTATTGTGTCTATAAATTTGGGGGGTTAATTTTTTTGAGCTGTTTACATATTCAAGATAATAATGCTTTGAGGAACAGGTTTCACAGGTTTTTCCTACATTCTTGGTTGTCTTTTCACTCTGTCGATGGTTTCTCTTGCTGTGTAAAAGCTTTTTTAATAAGGTTAGATACTAGTTGTTGATTCTTTATGATAGTTCCTGTGTGATCAAGTTTTATTCATAGTCTTAGTCCACACCATAACTTCAAGAGTTCTATCTATTCTATCTTCCATCAAATTTAATATTTTTGCTTTAATATTTAGGTTTTTGATCCATTTTGATGTTAGTTAAGTGCATGGTAAAAGATATGGATCTCATTTTAATGTTTAACATGTGAGAAGCCAGTTTTTCCAGCACAGTTTATTAAAGAGATTATCTTTCTTCCAGTGAATGTGTTTGGCATCAAAGTTAAGACGGTTATTTCTGGAATTTTTTCTACACCTTCTAATCTGTTCCACTGATCCTCAGAAGCATGTTTCCAGTAACATGCTTCTTTCATCACAGTAGCCTTGTAGTATAATTTTAGAGCATGGATTGTGATGCCCCCTGCCTTGCCTTTTTTGCCTAGAAGTGCCTTTGCTATTTTATATATCTTCTGGTTCCAAATGAATTTTAGGATTGTTTTCTCTAATTCACTGAGACAGGCTTTTGGAATTTTTATCAGAATTACATTAAATCTGTATAACAATTTTGGAAGTATGACCAAATCAATAAATGTAATACACCATGTTAACAGACCAAAGAACAAAAAACATATGATAATCTCAATAGATGCAGAAAAAGCTTTTGACAAAGTCCAACATCCATTCATGATAAAATCTCTACAGAAAGTTGAAATAGATTTTCTTTAACTCAATCTGATAAAAGCTATCTATGACAAGCCAATATTACACTGAATGCACAAAAACTGAAAGCTTTCTGTTGTAGTCAGATGTTGTGAAGAGAACAATTGGAATCAGAACATGGAATTTATAGTATTATTTTATGATGGTCACCCAGAGGTAACACAAGAAAGTGCAGGAAACATATCCACAGTACTAAAGACATAGATTATTCAGCCAAGGGCCTGAATCCCACAGCAATGTCCTACATAAGTCCAGGTGAAGACTGAGAGTTCATGACAATGCCTCCACGAGTCCAACAGGAGGTCTGGAGCCCACAGGAAGGACTCACACCAGTCTCTTTTATGGATCTGTGCTGGAAAGGCCCAAAGGTCATTAGTGGAACCTAGAAAGTCTATGCCAGTGGGGTGAAGGAGCTTTGCAGATAGGTTGAGGGTTCTACAATGGAGCCAAGAAGTCACACTCAAAATAAGAAGCAGGGTTGCCCTGAAGAATACCATAGCCATCCTCATCAACAAGGAAGTCCCAAGCTCCTCCTACAATATGCACATTTGAGTACAGGCCAGAAAGCCAGTGTGATGAGTTTCTCCTGGAGAGTAAGTAAGACATGTCTTCCCCTCCAAAGTCAGGAAGTGATGCTCAATGTAATGACCAGAGCTCCACAAGGAGAACCAACAGCTCAAACACCAACACTTAGTGAAACCCACAATGCCTCAAGCCTAGCTTCTCCTCCATGTCTCTATTTATGCTGGCAAATTTCCTAAGGTGGAAAATCTATGCTCAGCATCATGGTGTTTTAATTCAGCTGGTGTTGACTACCAGTTTTTAGTTCATAACACTTTCACTCTAATCTCAGGAACAAGACAAGGATGTCCACTGTCTTGACTCTTACCCAATCTAGTTCTGGAAACTTTAGCCAGAACAATTTGACAACTGAAAGAAATAAAAGGAATAGTGATAAGAAAGGAAGAATTTAAGTTACCATTATTCGCAGATGACGTGGTCCTCTACATAGACCCTAAAAACTCCACAAAAAGACTCCTAGATTAAATAACCAAATTCAGTAATGTAGCTGGATAAAAGACAACACTCAAACATCAGTAGCCTTCCTGTACATGAATAACAAACTCACTGAGAAAGAAATCAGGGGAACAACATGTTTTACAATAGCTTCCCTCCCCTAAAAGAAATACCTAGGAATCAATCTAATGGAGGAGGTAACAGACCTACATTGACAACTACAGCACTCTAAAAATGGAGATTAAAGAGAATATCAAAATATGGAAATATCTCTTGCTCTTGGGTAGAAAGAACCAACATGGTGAAAATGGCCAGACATAGGATCTGAAAACAAACTTTCATTCCTTTGTTCCTGTTGCACATTTGATCCTATTCTTTGCCAATCTGTCAAC
This sequence comes from Hydrochoerus hydrochaeris, assembly GCA_004027455.1. Classification (NCBI taxonomy): domain Eukaryota; kingdom Metazoa; phylum Chordata; class Mammalia; order Rodentia; family Hydrochaeridae; genus Hydrochoerus; species Hydrochoerus hydrochaeris. The sequence continues at coordinate 21,409 of PVLA01000497.1, forward strand.
AAAATTCAAAATATGTGAGCAAACTCCAGCTAATTTTCATCATTACTAGTGCTGATACCTTGTTCTGAACCACTAGCATTTTTAACCTAAATTATTGCAAAAATTTACCAGTCTCCTGCTTTTGACTTTTCTTTGTGCAGTATGTTCTCAACTCAGGCGAGCCAATCATTTAAAGTATGTTTCACTATTTACTTAGCCAACCCACAAAATGGATTGCTTTCTTCTGTGAATTTGCATTACCCTTATTTTCCTCTTTTCAGTTTGGTTTTCTGTTGTCCAATATGACTTATTTTTTTAATAGTGTAACCATTTCTTATATTTCCTGTGGTACCTAGAGCATCTAGGAATACATTACAAATAACAAATCAGAAAAATTTACTGAAGACAGAATATAAACTTAGTGTTCTAAATGATAATGTGTTAAATCCTTGGACTCCCAATTTCGTGAAATACTAGCAAATCAGCTCTACTGTAAAGATACTAACATACAAGAATAATTAAAATGTCTTCAATCTCCTATGAGTTAATAAACACAGGATATCTTTTATGAAGCTACTAAAATATATTTTAATCTACTATAGCTAACTTCAAAATCTTTTGTAACAAATATGGTTAAAGATGAACATTGATTCTCATAAAACAGAAATGATAATAATAACCAAAAAACGTGGTGTCTCTTTAACTGTATTTCTCTTGAAACCTATGCAGTTTCTGAACTGCAAGTAAAATGAGTCTTCACATTTCATTAATAACTTTTTTTCTACTGGGTGAATGTATTTTACACATCTTATATTCATAGTGTACAAGAACTATGGTCAATCAATAAGGTTTATTGTAATATCTCAGGTAAAACTGATTAAATCCAGATCAAAAGGGGAGCTGAGTAACTAGCAAGTGGGCAGGAATACAGAATAGTGACTCTTCCTGTGGGGAGTTGGGATGATGACTCTTGGCTTCCTCAGGGTGATAGAGACCTGTTTAGAATATCAATCCTTAGAAGATGAATGTGTATTTGCTTGATCTTTTGTCATGAGGCCTGGTCCACAGTGGAAGATGTCTGTCTTCCCCCACAGTTGGAAGATATCTGTCTTTCTGCACGGGCTCCTTCCAGGGCCTTGCCCTGTATCACAACCTATATTTCTGTCTAACTCAGCTTCCTGTTACACTAAGAATCCCCTCTCAGTAATTTTTAAAATGTCTGTTTTTATTCTATAAGCATTCAGCATTATTCTTTAGTTGTTGGCCAATTGCAGCAGGACTATGTAGAGAACCCTTCCTGATCCTCCTGACGGTCTGGGAAGTTTATATTTGTAATCCCATGGAAAAGTTATTGGAATTCTAGCAAACTAATTTCAATCCACCATTTCCAGTGCAACCCATGGCGAGAATAAAGACGCTAAGGCATATTTATAGTTGTGCCGAGCCATGAGGATCCTAAGTCCAGCTAGGGTGACTGTTAACTGCAGCAAAAGCCCTAACTCAGAGCCAAACCCAGATTTTATTAATTCCTGTAGAAAGGAATGACTAGGGAATGAGTGACTGTGAGAGTGGTGGAAAGTATGTGATTGCTGTGAGCTAGGTTAAGTAGGAGATCTGAAATCACCTCTGCAATATGCAGAGAGAAGGATACAAAAAAAGAATGATCTCCCTAATACAGTTTGAAGTAATATCTAATGTTGTGTGGTGTGTGCTTCAGCTCTGATGTGTAATTTCTTATCCCTGGGAAGTCATAGGCTCTTATCTGGAGGGTGGGTCCCAGCTGACAGCAGGGAGCATTGCTCTTCCTCTCACCGGGTTCACTCCCATTTTTGGGGTGCTATGGGGTGGGGAAACACTGAACTATGGCTTTGCTGCAAAGAATACATACATATCAGCACTTTGGCTAGACCAATTTGCATTGCCTAAAGCCAATTGAAAGGATATGGAAAAATCCTAACCACATCTGTACAAATAAAAATCCATGGAAACAGGGCCAGGTTTAGCCAAAATGGAGATAATTGTCCTTCTTTCAAAGGCAGTCATCCAGGTGGTTCTCTACAGATTCAAATTCTATTCATCAATTTGTCACAAAATGAAGGAAGTAATGGTCAAAATTAACTTCTGTTCCAGATACTCCAAGCAATTCACCACCTACTTCCTACCTGGAAGCGATCCAGAGTTTTTTGTAAAACCTGTGACTGGAGCACTTCCTCCTTTTCACAGTGAAGGAATACTTATCTCTATAGGATTTAAACCGCAAATGTACGGTAAGAAATACAAAGCCACATTAGTAATACAGGTGAGTTCTTTAAGGGCAATAATTAGATATCTTGATTTCACTAAAGAACTAAATGTACTAACAAGGAAAAGTTTCACCCAATGATCACAGATAAAGAATAATAGTATTAGGGCTGGGGATTTAGCTTAGTGGCATAAGAGCCTGGCTGGCAATCGGGAGGTAGTGAGTTGGATCCCAGGAACCAAAAAAATGAATAAATACATAAAATAATAATAATATTTGAAAAGTCAATTCATTTCTACTCTCCTATCTTGTTTCAGTTACTTTTGGACTAGTAAATAATTTAAATATGGAATATAACAAAAAATTTATCAATACCAAGAGAAAATAAAGAATTTCTCCCTCTTTATGTTAAGGAACTATGGCAGAGAAAATGACTAAGGTGATTTCTATAGTCAAATAACATTCTAAGTAATATACCAAGTCAAGGACATTGTTGTTTGTTTCTTTGAAAGAGAGATCTTTTTAACCCTTGATTAGGCATAGACTATTTTAAAAATGGTGGAGAGTTAAATGGAGAAAATTCAATAGAAGGTAGACTATAGGTTCAACTAAAAATTATGATGCAAAATGGATTATTTATACAGAAGTTTGTTAAGGTGATCATTTTACTAACAGTGAAGGAAACTGACAAGCACAGTTTTGAAAAATTTCTCTTTAAAATTTTACATGCATTTATAGTAGAATGGAGCTAGGCATGGTGGCACATGCTTGTAATACCAGCACTCAGGAGGCTGAAGCAAAAGAATGGCCACTATGTAGGCCTGACCTACATAGTGAGTTTAAGATCAGGATAAACTATACAGCAAGACCTTGTCTCAAAACAAATTTTATTTAATACATTTTTGGCTCAAAAAAACCTTCCAGTTACTTTGGAAGATACACCCATTACCACTGTTTATTTTCCATAGCACAAGTAGACCTACTCTTACCCTGTAATACACCACTCCTGGTTACAAAGTGATTTCTAGACCTCTATATCACACAGTAATTAAGAAGTGCCATAGGCATAAAGTTTTATTAGTTTAATTCACAAAAACAATAAGGTTTTGAATATTGTTTGAGGAAATTAGTTCTAGTTTTCATCTTTTTTTTTGTCTTTTTGAGACAGGGTCTCCTATGTATGCAGTACAGGCTGGCCTTGAGCTCACTTTGTAGCCCAGGCTGGTCTCGAACTCACAATGATCTTCCTTCCTCAGCCTCAGGAGTGTTGTGATTACAGGTGTGAGCCACCACAACCAGCTAGTTTTCATGTTCCTAAGGGTGTTTATAACCTAAGTAATAAAACGATAATGTCCTGCCTTCATTACCTGAATTGATCATATATTTGCTTGCTTACTCTAAAGGGATTAAAAGGCTTCTTTTAAAAGATTTGGAAATGAAAATGATGTCCATTTTATCTAATATATAGTGGACATTTCTAAAATTAACTATTTAGCAAGCTTTATCATCAAAATATGTACCTAGTTTCTATAAATAGATCAATTAAATCACTGATGGCGTGATTGAAGGTTTTATGTGAATGTATATGGTATCAGGAAAGAATATAACATATTCAGTTAGTCTGAATTGATACAATTCGATAAATCTATGTGGGGACCAAAATGAGATGAAAATCTGTGTAATAGATTATTTGGTTGATTTAATTTCATTATGGAAAATTCCATGCATGTACAAAAATGGATAAAAAATTTGCATGCACTTATCGTCTACTACGGATGTAATCATGTCATGGCCAATACTGCTTTGGCTCCATACCACTCCTCTCTCCACTTTCTGTATTACTTTATCTAAAGCCCCAGGCAATGTATTTTTTTGCAAATATTTTCTACAAATCATGAAGATAAAAATGATAACCATGATAGAATTTTCTGATCTTAAAATTAAGAATAATTCTACAATGTAAAAATATCAAATATTCTTTTACTGTGGAAATTTCAGGCCAACTCTTTAATCTCATATTTTATTTATTTTTTATTAGTGTATGTTTGCATTACATAGTGTTTATACTCCTTGTGTAAAGTTGATACATGTACATAACACATCTTAATTCCTTTTTTCATTGTCTTCCCTTCCCCTCCACCCCCCTCACTCCATCTCTTGATTCCATTCCCACTTGAGGATGATTTATCTTTTTTTTTTTTGTGCTGGGGATTGAACTCATGACATTATGCTTACCAAGCAGGCACTTATACTACAGAGCTAACCCCCCAACCCCCAGATTTGTCTTTCATTTTGCTCTATATTTATATTTTGGGTTTCTCATATAAAAGAAACCATGCAATATCCAAACATGTGTGTTTGATTTATTCCCTTCACATTATATTCTCTTGGTGCATTCATTTTCCAACAAATGATTCAATTTTATTTATGGCAAAGTAGTATTCCATTATACGTAAAATACCACATTTTTCCATCTGTTCATTTGTTGATAGACATACATGGTGCTTCCAATATTTAGCAATTATGAATTATGCTGCTATATACATAGTTATGTATGTGTCATTTTAGAAAGCTTCAAAATTAATACTTACATGTCCTGGAATGTCTGAAAAATATGGTTAACTAGAGAATTTACTCCATGTTTAAATTTTTACATTTGTGTGATTCCATATGCTTCTAAGAAATTTGAACTCATGTATAAGATGTACATAACTAAAACCACAAGTAAAATACAGAGCTTTTCTATTAAGGCAGAATTACCTTATGCTTATTCTTTGAAGACATGTTTTTTGCTATAATTTCTGCCCTACCCCTGACAAGCTCTAATTTTTTCTCCATCTTTTTTTAGTTATCTGAATATAGAATATTATACAAATGTAATCATGCACTGTATTCTTTTTGAAATTAACTTTTTATTCTAAGTATTGTACCCTTGAGATAAGATATACTGCATATATGAAACAAAATGATCTGAAAAATCATGGCTCAGTGCTCCTTTTGACTCCAAACCCCAGTCATTAATTCCCATGTCATGCATACAGAGTCCCATGATATATTGGAAGACAATTTTTAAAATTAAATCATTATCTAAATGAAAATTATTATTTACATCATATTTATTCATTTTTAGAAAAGCATTAAGTTAATATTAGCAACATATGATCTTTATTTGCTTTATTTGGAAATAAAAAAAGCAGTTTATAAGAACAATTTAAGTATTAGCTCAAACAAGCTACAGCCATCATGTTAGCAAGCTTCATAATTTTCCATTAAATTAAATGACATTTACAGTAATTAAAAACTCTTTCCCAATTAGTAAACAAGGCAAATAGCATTAGCTTTGAGTGAATAAAGTAACTTGTTCAGGCTGTTTTATAAAAAGTAATATTACTCAAAGAGAGCTCCATAGGGAACACAATCACTGTTAGATTTTAAAAATGTGAGACTATCCGAATTAGCCAAGATGAAACTTATGATTATTAATCTTTATAGCAATTCAATATTATTACTATATAATGATAGTCATGTATAATATAGCTATATAGTAATATATAATGTACTTATAGAGTAATATATAATAGAGAATAATGTATAATTTATACCATATTTATATTTAAATGCCTAATTTATAATGAGAAGCATAAACAGACAGATGTTATGTGTATAATACATAAAGAAATGTATAAAGAAATCTATTATTAGCATGAAACAATGGGAAATTGTATTGTAAATATGTGTCTAGGTTTGCATTTCCTTACAAACAGATTCTCTAATAAGAATTCAAATCCAAGTAGCATATCTGTTGAATGATTTCAAGAAACAAAGGTAGGAAAGTCAGGATAAGGAAAGCAAATCAGTAAGGGATGCTTTATCAAGGCATCTACCACAGTGAATTCCTTGGGATATAGTGTAGAATATACAACTTTAAATGTACACACTCTAGGAAGTTAGAGTTGTTATACACTATTTGACATCATTCAAATCATTGACTGAGAAATACTCCCAGAGACTATAATATTCTTCAGATTTTTTTCAGAATTTTTATTTAAAGAGAAAAAAAAAGAAAAAGGTAGAACTATTACAGAATTTCAAGAAAAGAAGATAAACAGTAAGAAATCACTAGTTGATAAATTACATATTGTTCTTTTAGAAATAGTTATTCAAGTTACAGAATTAAAGCACACAAAGTGGACACTCAAGCAGTGAGAGTGCAAACAGATCTGTTCAACAATCCAACAAGAACCTAGAAATATGGTTATCAATCCCACACATCTAAACATACATGCAGCTATATCTTTTATAGCGCTTCCTATTTCCTCTTTTTTTTACAATAGCAATTATACCTTTTTAAAATTTTATTTAAAGAGAAGAAAAAAAAGCAAAACAGAAAAAAGGGTAGCAATAATACAGAATTCTAAAAGAAAGAAAGAAAAAGGAGAATGAGAAAAAGCCCCACTAAGAAATCAGTAATTTATAAATTACATACTGTCATCCTGGATGTAGTGGTTCAAGTTACAAAGTTAAAGGGTAAATAGTAAATATTCAAACAGTCAGACTACAAAGAGTTCTGTTCAAAGATCCAACAAAGATTCAGCAATATGGTCATCTATTTTACACTCTCAAACATACATGCATTTATATCTCTTAGAGCGCTTTCTTTTCCTCTCTTTTTTACAATAGCAATTACACATTTTGGTTTTATTACTCTTGTAGTTCTTATTTAATTTTTACACTAGAGACACAATATGATATTTATAAATATGATTCTTATTTATTTCACTAATGAGGATAGTCTCAAGTTGCAGAGACTATTAATACTCTTATCAGCAACAGCATTCTGGTGTTTCTGAAAAATCCTTTCAAATCCTTTCTGAAATTGAAAGTTGAGTCAGGCATTGAAATGGAAACAACTGACCTGGGTGGTCACAGACCACATCTTCTACTTGATAATTATCAATTGTTTCCATTAACAGAAATATGTCTTTAACAACATAGCTTTGGTCATTCATTTCTCGAGTGCACTGGCTTTGGCTGATTCAGAACAAAAAGAGACACTGCTGTACTTAAATATGAGAATCTCTAGTGTTTAATAAGTTGAATTCTTTAAATAAAATAGTTAAAGAACATAGAGTTGGTACTCGTTTGTAAAAATTGACATTGATTCTGTGATATATTAGTGATGAGGAGGTATTATTTATTTTGACTATGACTTTTTATTTGTATTTTGGGAGATTGGATGTGGAAGAAATAGAACGCTATTTTTAAGATCTTTTAGAAGATATAAATGAGTAATTGTAATATTCACTACAGGACTGAAGAAATGTAACCTTCGACAAAAATTTTAATGTTTAATATTTATTTTTTAATTTATGTATTTATTTTTTGTACCAGAAATCAAGCTCATGACCTTGCGCCTTCCAGGCAGGCACTGTGCCCACTGAGTGATATCCTCAACCCTTAATATTTATTTTATAAAATAAGCTTATCATTAAAATAACATATTGAAAAAAGAGCATAAATAGTTTCCTTAAAATATGTATACACATGAACATACATTTGGCATCACTTAATTATAAGATTAGAATCTTAATTAAAATACATGAACCATAATTGGGACTTTAAAAATGATGTCTTTTGGGGTAATCAGCTTCAAAGGTCTTTGACATAAGTGTCATGTGAAGGTACAAGTTCCTTCTTGTAGCTTCTATTTGTACCCACTAGGTGCTGGGTGTGGGTACAAGTCCTTTCATGTAGCTCTGTCATGTGTGCACACTAAGTGCCAGGAATAAGTACAGGTTCCTTCATGGAGCTCACATAATGGTAACAAGTGTCAGCCATAGTGTAAGTCTCTTCATTTATTTTACTCAACTGCACCCATGAAGGTGGTCACTTATACTGGAAAAAATTTACAATGATATATACACAATCAGCAAACTCTATTTTTCATATAGAACATCATGTGAAGTAAAATGTCATTTAACTAAGTTGTACTATGCTTCCTGGTTTGGTCCACTTTTGAATTTTTGGCCCTGAATACAAAATTATTTCAAACAATTGGAAAAGGGGCCAAATATGACTAAAATAAGGCCATCTCTGATGTGTAAGAAACTGCTCACTTAGTATCCATTGGCAGATATGACATTACACAATAAGCCTGGTATATTGCAATATGTGCTTGATTGGGGACCTATCCTGAATAGCTTCCTGAAAATATGTAGTGTAATAAAAATACAACAAATATTTAATTTTTTAAAAAAATATGCAGTAAAAGACACATTGTCACCAATCTTCTTCAAAATATTTTCCCCTTGCTTAAACATATTTATCCCATTGTTCTTGTCACTTTCTGAAGCAGTTATGGAAGTTCCCTTTTGTCTTTAGTTGCACTTTTATGGCCACTTTCATGTACTAAATCAATTCACAGCATTTATCCTTCATTTCTATTTTGATTTTGTTGTAGATCCAGAACCATAAATAAGATGAATGATCAAATGTTTTATTTTGTAAACTTGCCTTTCTGTTGCATAATATTCAGCAGCAGCATCAGTTTTGGTCATACCTGGTAAAGACACTCATGGAACAGGACTTCTAAAACTCTTCACAAAGTGGAAATAATGATGTGTGTTTGAGGCACAGGAGAGTATTCTGAGAAGGATTAATGACAATGTCTCTTTTATTATAATTTTTTTTGAAATTTAAACATTCACCATGTATTTTGATTGCCCTTTGTACATGGTACAATTTTTAGTGTGAAAAGCAAACCTCCATAAAACCGGGTGGATTTAGGAGATTCTGTAGAAGCAATGAGATTTAACATAAGTATGTTAAGGTATGAACATAAAATGGTACACTTTCTAATCTAATATGTTTTAAGAATTATGCCTAAATCCTGTGCATATATGAAAAAGAATGAAAAGAATTAAATAAATCCATAGGTAAATTGTACTGACTTGGGTTTAGACTAAGATTTTCATCACTGATCTTATGCTTCTCTTTGTATATTCAAAGGGTTATATCATATATTTTCATAATCTAAAAATCAGCTAAACGTATTTTACCAAATATCTCTATGATTACACTTAAGTATTCAAGACTTTATCAGAAACATTATTTCCATTCATTGTAGTTTATTCTGGGGATTATCTCATATCTATCAAATACATCGTTTCTTCTTACATCAAATGGATATTCAATTCACCTAGAAGGCTGATTTTTGGCTGAATAACAGATTACCTTTTTAATGAATGGTCCTTAATTTGTAATAAGATAAGCTTTCTTTAAGTTATTTTCATATTAATTATTTATTATTGTAGATGGAGTTTTAGTTGTATAACAGTCTCATACTTTATAAGGCAAATGAAAGGGGTCTTGATAAATGTTTTTTTACATTTTTCTAAATCTCTGGATTTAATATAATCTCTCTCTCTCTCTTCATTTTCAGACAGATGAAATGCACTGGTTGTATGAAATCAATGGGTTACCACCAGAACCCACACCTCTGATGAACGTAAAACCCAAAATTAATACTAGTAACAAGATGTATGGAAACATGCTCATTCTTCAACGCAATTTTATCCGTGAAAATGCTGAACTCATAAGGACAGGGGTGTCTTCGACCATTAAGGGTGCTCCTTTGGTGATGAAGAGAAAATAAAAAAATTCCAAATCATTTTTTGATTTCAAACAGTATTGAATATTTTTATTATTGTTATTTGATGTTTTGAAATACTCCTGAGGATTAATAACTTAATAATAACAGGTATTCTATATTTTCTTGTATTTTAAAAAGCTATTCTAACCAATCTCTAAATATGTCATCCCTCATTTCAGAATTGTATGTTCTTCAAATAGATTTAGGTTCCAAATATTGGAAAAAATTAACTTTTAGGGTGTAGGAGTACATTTTTAGTAATACTGACACCAGTCTTGCTATTAAAACTTAATTTATCATGTATGTTTTGTGTTTTTAGTTGACTTCTAAAAAATTATATGTACTTAGTTTTTAATATGATATTTTGAAACATATACATTATAGATTAGCTAATGAGTTAATTAATATGCACTTTACCTACCTATCTTTTTTGTGCAAGGCACCTTTAAAATGCATTTTCTTAGTGATTTTCAAGTATGCAACACATTCCTATTTATTATTGTGACAATGTTGTGCAATAGATGTCTAGAATTCATTCCTTCTACCTCATTGAAATTTTGTATTTTATATCCTTTTACCAATATCTCCTCTGTCTTTCCTGTCTTATATACCTGGTAAACAGTATTCTATTCTCTGCTTCTTTTAGTTCATCTTTTTTATATTCTGCATATAAATAAGAATATGTGGTACTTGTCTTTCTGTGCTTGGCTTATTTCATTTTACATAATATCCTTCAGGTTCTTCCACATTGTCACAAATAACAAGATTTTCTTCTCTTTAAAGGCCGAATAGTATTCTATTCTAATATATATATATATATATATATATATATATATATATATATTTCAAATATCAGATGCTTTTATTAGAGCTTGATTTCTATGTAATTGTTCTCATGAGTCTTTAAAATATTAATGATAAAATTAACATATATAACAGAAGAATTCACCATTTCTTATATCTGATATTTAGAATATTATGTGCTATTTAGTAGGTAGTTAATTTAAAAGTCTATGAATTTATGTACATATTACCCATATGTTCCTATATTGCAGTTTTAAATAATATAGGTATGTCTCAAAATGATCAAGGAGAAAGTTAGATGAGGATCTAATTGTTGAGAAAGTAATTAATTGAAGTTAAAAAGAATATGTTGTCTGGGACCTGTCTGTGAGGAGAAATACCATAATGAATAGCCAATGTGACCAGCTTTAATACATTTTGACACAAAGTGGTTGCTACATACAATCTTTTCTTAAGTAACAGTATGTCACTTATTCTTTTTCTACCCAATTTTGCTGTTTGCAAAATGAAAGACATATATAATGACAGGGGTTATCAAACTATGCCCTGTAGGTGAAATCTAGATATTTTTATGCAGCCCATTACCTGGAAATTATTTTTACATTTTTAAATGTTTAAAAAATTCAGTAGAAGAATATTGTGTAATAAACAAAGTTAAAATCCAAATTTTACTGTTTATAAAAGTTTCTTGAAACAGCACAATTACTTGTTTTCTATGGCTGTTTTTACCCTTTAATAACAAAATTAAGTAAACAGAAAATGTATAACTGAAAAAAACTTTCTATTCTCTAGATTTTTCTAGAAAAAAGTTTTGGGAACCAATGTATTAAACCAAGAATGGCTTTTAGGAAACATTGTGGGGCTACTAAATGTAATTTCCTCACGTAGTGGTAGCAGAACACATTGTGTTTTTAATTAATTAATATTGTTTCTATCTATTAAGGTAGCATGGAATCTGTATTCAATGTTCCTGGAATGGACAGGAGCTTGGAAACTTTCTGAATTTCTGAAAGTCTTTCTGATTGCCTAGACCTCTGCTTTGAATATGGAGTCATTGTTCACTTGTCTGTTCTTTTCACGGATATGCTGTGAAGTGAGGTGTACTATACTATGAAGATAGGGAGATGGTCAGTCTCTGAGCATATTTCTCACAAAGCCTTCATAAAATCTGTCAAATACATTCAGAGAGTAAAGTGCCCTTTAGTTGGATTTATGGAGAAATTTTATTATTTTATATTTTTGTTTTTGTGGTAATGCATAATATTTCAATATTCTTAAACCTTTTATTTCAAGTGTTCTCAGAACCACAATTGCAAAGCTAACTGAAAAGTTCCAATAATTTAAATCAAATGTTCATAATGGACTGTATCTGGATTTAACTTTTCACAGTGACAAAAGGAAGGGAGATTGAGATAGTAGCTGACATTTCATGTTGTGGATATTTCAAAATACTTAAAATCCTTATTCTAGATTGTCATATTTTAAATATTATTCTGCATGATTCCTTTTCTGGAAGCCGTGTCTATGTATCTATAAAGTGACAGTGTAAACTATTTGTTCAAAGAAGGGTGGAATGGGGCACTTAAGTAGAGAAAACTGAATTGTGCATAAAATTGTAAGACCCATGAGAGAATGTGCTTTGTTCAAATAATGTTTTAAAGCCACAAAGAGAATTCAAGGGGGTGCCATGTCTGTATTCCCATGGCAGCCTATCCTGATAGACTAAAACCTTTCTAACACAAATACCTGTGACTCTGCCGCTGTGGTAACTCTGGCCATGTGTGCATGTGTCATTTGAAATTGTAGTATTGGGGTAGAAGTATTACAAAGCTAACACCCCTGGGACTGGCTCTTAGTGAATTATGGATCAATAATAAATGGAACCTATCAGTTTTCCTATAAACTTGCCCCTTAGGTGAGACAACTATAAGAGTGTTCTCTGTGTTCTCCCCAAAATTTCCAGCAGGGTTGAGCTTTTATTTCCTATAATGGTAATGTTAAGGACACATACTGAGTTAGCTATTTTCCCTTCTCTATTCCCTTATGGTGGCTCTTGCAGTCACTTACCAAGTAACTATCTGCACTAAAACTTTTTTCTTAAAATCTAGTTTGGACAACACTGACTGTAATACTCCTGAAACTTGGCATCGAAAAACAATATAAATAAACCTCTCACTTACAAACCAGTGGCAAGATGGGTTCCAGACCTATGACTTCTGTGGATCTGCAGAAGCTTTTGAATTCCATTATACTGTGTTGCCAGATCCCAAGGATGTTTGCCTTGAATCTAAAGAATCAGCAGTAAGTTAATCAAGAGAATAGAGGAATAGTTAATAAAAATTAAAATATATTGATATAAACCATTATAATCACTTTATTCACCAGAACCATGGCAATTAAGATGGAGTGTTGCATGACTGGCTTTGGGATTTGCCTGGGGATTAGTGGAGCGCACTTCTGAGTGTATCTGGATACATTATGGAGACATGGCCTTGGGAATTTATGACTGATGCTTGGGCTCTTCATCTCTCATACTGCTCCCCACCTCTGCTACCCAGCCACACCCTTTATATTTCTGCCTTGGAGCTTGCGGACTATGGACCAAATCCCCTTACAAGCTGAACCAGTTGGGTATTAGTTTCAGAGAAAAGCTGGTTAATACAAAATCCAAAAAAATATGGGAGGAGTATCATATATCTTGATAGCATGACATACTATCATTATCTTTTAAAATTGACTTAAGAAATTTGAACCAGTGTTGACTTGTCCTTCCTGGAAATTTCACAATGACATTTTAAAGTAATCATTTTATTATTTCTTTAGCTGTACCCAGAATTGTAAATGCTCAATACGTGATTGTTAATATTTGGCAGAAAACTTATATCAAAAAAACCTAATAACATGTAGGATTAATTGTAGATCATGAGTCTGTCCTTCAATATAGCTTAATTCTTGAGGAATTTGATGAAATAAAGCCTTCCATAGATCAACTAAGTGATCTGCACAATTTCCATTTCTCTCTTCAGATTACATTTTGCCAAAGTTAGTAATTCATTTTTTTAAAAGTTACATTCAACCGTCCTTCCTTTCTAACCTACTGCATCTGCCCTGTTCAGACATGTCTGGCTTACTGTAGTTTGTCATCCTCCAGTATTTTACAGGTTAACTTTTTTCCATATCAATTATATTCACAAGCTCACTGGTGATTTTTTATTTGTTATAGAATAGTTTATCTTCCTAAGCTGGAAATGAAGGTATTCAACCTATTGACTCCTTTCCATTTGCTATCATATTCCTGTCACACCTTCGGCTGTGTCAAGACCAAAACCAGAGCTTATGTCCTGCTGTACTTTTGCCCATTGCCTTGACATGACAGTTCTGCTTGGTTAATGAACACTTGTTTCTTAAATCTTCCAGCAAAATACCTCCCATCATTCAAAACTCTGCTTAAATTTTCCAACAAAAAATTCTATATATCAGATATTGTCCATCTCAAATAGTTTATTTCTTCCAGATCTTTCTCTCTGATTTTTACTTTATAGTTAGTGTCGCCATGCCTCACTCTTATGCATTGATGCTTCTCACATTTAATTCTGAACTCTTTTATAGTGATTATATTTGCCTTCATCAAAATAACTCATTCTGTTCCTTTTGTATAATTTTCATATGTGTGTTTGTATTTGTATTTGAAGTGAATTTAGCATACTCATCAATAGCCCTGAACAAGTAGCAGAGAAAATATTGTAACTTATTTCCTTCTTACAATTTCAAGGCTTTTTCTAGCTACCAAACACGTAGGGCAAGAAACAAGAATGTACATTTTAATATGTGCTCCAGGTGACTCCTGGGTTAACATGACAAGACAAAAATGTTGATCAAGAGAAGAGAGGAATGAATAGAAGTCAGAAAGCAAACATTAAAATGGTAGCAAACAGATAGAAGATGAGGTGGTATATGCCAGGAAGAAACCAGTTAGAAAAACATCTAGATACTGGTCCTGATGTAGAAGAACACCAACCAGGAGCCCTATACCTATGGACCAAACAGCATGGAATAGGTCTTGGAGAACACACAAGAAAACATAGGATCATTACCCCTTGGGAGAAATGGAAAGACTGTAAGGAGACTGATGAAAGTGGGGTTTGTTTTCACTTCTGTTTTCTGTAGAATGGGTAGTTAAACCCATGGAACCTGGAAATATATCTCCAGTCTTTTCTATTTTATTTTGAAACGAGCATCACTAAATTGTCCAAGCTGGCCCACTTATGATCTTTCTACTTCATTGTCCCAAGAAGCTAGGATTAGAGGTGTGTTCCACCACACCCAGTATGAGGAAAGTTTTGAGTTCAATCTTTCTATAAATAAGTGATTAAAATTTACTGGCAGGAAGAGAATCTGACATTCATTTCATGTTTATCTGAAGTATGTCAAGGATTTGTTCATGGAAGCCTTTTTTAGTCTTTTTGTCCCTAAAAATATCTTCATTTTTACATGGTGCGGTGGCATTTACCTATATCCCAGTACTCCAGAGGCTGAAGCAGAGGGGTCAAAACAATATTGGGGCTATCCTAGGCTCCAGACCAGCCTGAACTACATACCTAGAACCTCTCTCAAAACAAAAAAGTCTTCATTTTTGTCCTTAGTTTCAAATTATAATTTTCCTAGGTATAAAATTCCAGGTTAATAATGATTTTGCCCCTTAGCACATTTTTAATGACTTTTCTTATTGATAATGAAAAATCTGTTGCATGTAAAAATATTAGCTTTTGGATAAACTGACTTTTTAATTTTTGTGATATTATTCTTGATTTTCTGAAAATTCTGTATCATGTATCCAGCAATGGACCTAATTATATACCATTATTTATTCATATCATAATCATCATTCTCATATGCTGCTTGGTACTAAACTATAGTACTAAGTGAATACTTCCATCTATCTTCAGTATCAGAAAATCATCAGCGAGTAGCTTATTAAATATTTCTCATCTACTATTTTTTGCTCTTATCTATTCTGGAACACAGATCACAACAGATTAGTGCCTGAAGTTTAAGTGTAAATAGTCTCAGCAGATTATGTAACAATATTACTTACTTCTGCATATATTTTCAATGTACGAGTTACTTTTTCTAAACAAGAACCACAATATTTAGGTTTAACTACAGTGTTGGTACTTTGTGATAAATACATAGGTTTGAGGTTGCAGTTTGGCACTCATTTCTAAAGATTCGCCATCACTGTCCTAGAAATTCATATAGATTATCGACTCAAGCAAGTAATTCTTGGTAGTTTCTCACTCTGTTTTTAAAATCATAGCTGTTGGATTTTAGCAATGAAGCAAACTCCACTTCCTCATTTAAACAGAAGTTTTCTCATCCTTCTTGCCCCACAGGAGATGAAGCTGCACCTCGCACTGCCTGCTTTGTAATATGCAACTTCCTCTCCCTGGTAACCGCTGCCCCTTTATGTTTTGTTTCTCATCTATGAAAGTGTCTTCCTTGTCTAAGTCTCTTTCTTTTTTAATTTTTATATTGTTTCATTTTTCTTAAATTTGTAGAGCAAAAGGATGTATGCCAAATAAGAATCATGCTGGTATTTTGAGTTAGTTATTAACTATTCATTCCATTAGTGATTTTGCCAATGTAATTAATAAAAAAATGCAAGTTAGTGAAAGGGATGGATACGTTCAAATGAACCTATGTATGTGTGAAAAACTCACAGTCAAATATAATATTCTGTATAATTAATATACACTACAAATAGAAAAAAATCTATCCACTTTCAAGTGAAGATAACTATTGAGATTGCAGAGATTTAAATGCATAAGTTATAAGGAGTTATTTAGTCCTTTTGGCTCCATTTCAAGAGAAACTTAGAATTTAAAGTTATATTAAAATTTTCCATTCAATCATCCAGTTAAGAACATTGGTACTGTTTCTGCCTCATTAGCTATCACTAAGAAGAATCTTAACACCTTGATTTTAGGACTTCCTAAGTAATTATTATATGCTTTTCTGTCAAAGTAAACCCATTCTTATTGAACATCACATTGTATAATCCTTACATGTTTTTTACAAACTAATACATCCCTGAGTGAAATTCTAAAGTATTCTATTTTTTATTAGTAGTTATTTGCAGTACAGAAAGTCAACAGTTTATAAACAGTCTGTGCTTAGTGATCTTGGGCCTAAACAGTGTCCTGCACTTTGTTTACCCATATAAGATTGGGACAAAGAAAACCCTCCTGTATCCCATTTTTTTGAGATACCTTCTATATAAAACAGGAGATATTTTTCTTCTTAATTTTTTAATTAACACTCTCTTAAGTTCTTCTTTTTTGTCCACAATTTCATTCATTGGCTTTGTGACATGAGATTGGATTATAAGATTATAGCTGCTTCAGATTCTGCGGTCCGATTGAAACTGATAATAAGACCTCAATTGGGAGTGTTAGCACCCCCAACTTTTTTTTTATTTGCAGTATGCTTTTGTTAACTGTGATTACATTTGGATACAGGAAATATCTGCACCCTTTTTTGGTACTGGATAACCTAGACTTCTACCTCTTCTGTCATTCTCCTGGTGTTGTTGCAGAATATCTGAAAAACAGCATAGAGGACCCTGTCAGTCAATTATGAAAGAAATTAATGTAGCTGTTGCTCTTAAAGCCTCAGGGGAGAGGTTATGCTAAGGCAGTGTAGTCTGAACCCCATCTCCCATATCCAGAAGGGAATGTCAAGCCTGCTTTGCCTTAGTTTTACTTTCTAATGTGACCCTCAGCAGGTGAGGAGCAATTTTAGCACTTGATGATCTCAGTCTTCCAAGACTTATAACTCTTTGGTGGAGTATTCAATTAATTCACCACCAGGATTGATGAGGGCAAATCGCTTTTGTTCCTATGGCCTCTCAAGTCTGACTTCCTCTTGATTTTCCTTTCTCATTTTTGGTAACTTATTTTATAAAAAACCAGACTGATTTTGAGAAAGGATTTTAGTTAAAATTATCTTTCTGCCTTTGGTATAGTAAAGTTTTGGGAAGAAATGCTGGACCCCATAGATAATGTTCCTGTACTTGCATAGAGAACTACTAATACATTATGCTGCTCATGCCAAAGGGAAAGGCATTTTCCTATCCTTCCTCCACAGCCTTGCCCAAAGGAAAAATGCTTGAAGAGGTATATACTAAATACCTACTTTTCTTAGTAAAAATATGGAGCACTATTAATCTTCTGTGGAGGAGTCATTACAGCACAGATGATTTCACTGATAGAAAAAAAATGGTTTTAGAGACTAATGGTTTGATGGCAACTTTAGACAAAACAAATATTAAGGAAGCTAATATCCCTAGCCTCCAAATGACTGACTGTCTCATCACAATTTCTCTCTAGAGCATATCACCAGGGTGCAAACTGAGTTCTATGCTAAGAGATATGTTAATTGGGTCTCAAAAGGAAAATTCAATAGTTAATATAAGACAAAGGATGACAGGATTGTAAGGAAAAAAGTACACAAGGCTCTGGTAAGTGATGGTAGTTTGGTCCCCCACACGCTTGCTTGAGCACCTTGAGCTCTCTGCCTCTGACATTGGATGGGACAAGACAAACTGACAGCTAATATAAAGAGGCAGCATAAGCAGGGATGGCAGCAATGCATTATTGCCCACTTGTAATTTTTCAAAATGGGAAGTTTGTTGTGGAACCTGAATTCCCCCCATTATTGGAATGGATACTTAAAAACCAGGACTTCTAAGAATTGTTGCCTAGTCTTTACCTATTCCTATAGAATGCCTAGGAACCCCTTGGGAAATGGGAAAAAATACTTGCCAGAGAAAAGCATAAATTGCAACTTTGTGCCTTTAATGGATCTGCCTATTTGGAAATATTTTTGTAAAAGGATATCTATGACTATCAAAAGAGCAGTCTCCCCATATTAACTCTAACACAGAGGACCCTTAAAAATAAATAGCAAGTGGAGGGGGGCTTCTACTGTGGCAACAACCATTCTAAAAATTAAGTTACTAAATTCAGAGGTGAACCTAGCAGCCTTCTTAAAAGTCTTTTTAACGGGGGGGGGGCAAAATCACAATCCAGTTTTATAATATGGAATGATAAACCCTACCAATTTACAGGTTTTTTTCTTTTCCCCCATTTCAACACTTATTGTTTATAAGTGTATAGTGTTAACTACCAGAAATAAAACTCAGAGTAGCTTAAAGTATAAAGAAAATGCTGTTATAACTTACATTGAAAAAAGTGTCATTAATCACTAACAGCTATGGAAAGCTCTAATTAGTATATTTTTAGTTATACACCTAAAATTATAAAAGATTATTATAATTCAGCATGGGCAACGTCAATACATCAAAGTTTACACTCCAATTAAGCATAATTATTTTACATATTCTATGAATTTTTTAATTCATCTGCTGGTTAATTTGTTTTAATAACTAGGTAGAGTACCTGTAACTATTTCATTAAATATATATTTGAACTCATAATTTTTTATTTTCATTTTTGCTTTTATGAATATCTGGGTCCATTAGGACTTTTTACAGAAAATAGGTTGAACAGGCTTGCTTGGGCTGCCAAACTCACTTAAAGTATTACAAAGTGAGTGCTAGTAGGCTCCAGGCATACATGGATCTCACTGTGAAAACCTTAAGTTTTGGTAACCTAAATTTATCTGTGATAAGGGTAACATGTCTTTCTATGTTTTAACATTCAGATATATGTTCCACTTAAATTGGTTTATAGATAAAGTGACACTCATGATAGTAAACCAAATGCTTTCTCCTCACATGGATTAACACTGAGCTAACTTAAATTTGTCAGTGAGATAAAGATAATAATCTGCTTAAGTTTGATGATAAGGGCACCTGAATGATATGCACAGCTGAGAGGAGCCTCAGCCACACCTCCCCTGCACCCGGATAAACTCAAATGCTGATAAGAGCATCAACCTTGTCTCCACTGAACCCAGATGACCTCAGCAGCCTAAGGGAGCCATGGTCACCTTGTCCCCTCACCCGGATGACTTGAGCCCCCACAAGACCACCAGTGACCACTTCCATCACCAGCAGTACCCCCCCAGAGTACCTCAGGGGGCCAGCAAGAGTGCAGTGATTCCCCTTCCACAAGCAGAGGACCTAGTGGGCAAACAGCAGCCTCAGCAAACCCTGCCACACATTTAAGTCCTTGGAGAGCTAACCAGAGAAGAGATTCGTCTGCTTCCATACAGAGAATCATGAGTGGGCTAGCAATAGCACTGGTGAGGTCTCTACCCACCTTGAGAAACAAAACTGGGCCTGAGACCCTGAATGCCACAGCAGGGTCTCAGGTGCAGCATACACTATGAGCAATTGGGTCTGGAGGTCTGGAACAACCTACAACCACAGTAGCAATACAAACTAAGGGTTGGTTCACATCAGTACTCCTAGGCTAGTCACCTAGGAGGAATATAGGATTAACAAAACTGGCCCACAGGAAGATTTCAGGTTACCAGCCCCTCCCCTACACTGTAGGACTCAGGAACTGGGTGAAAATCAGCCACGCATTAGGTCCCTAAGACACACATGATAGATAGTCAAGACTAGCAGGATTAAAAAGACCAAAATATTAACCCAAAAGGTGAAAATGATGGAATAAAACAGAAAAATACAGCCTCAAATGCCCAGGCAATCCACAAAAACTGCTGGAGACATAAAAATAGAGGGCATTGGAAGTTACACCCCTGAAATTTTGGAAAAGATAATAAGTGAAATAAATAAACAAATCCATGGGGTTATAGAGGAAATCGGATTAGAAATAATCTCTCAGGTAAAGAATGAAATGACAACCATAATAAAAATGTTGTTCAGCAAAGTTAGAGAATACATACATGAAAAAATATATGAGCATGGGGAAATGATGAAAAATTTGAATGAACAATATAGGGAAAAATGGAATGCATGGAACAAATTCAAAGAGATATCGAAGGAATTAAAAATTCCATAGAAAGCTGGCAAAACTGCTTGAATGAAACTGAAGACACACTTTAAGACCTTGAGGACATGATCATGGTTAGTGATCATAAAAGGAAAGAACTCTTAAAAATAAAAAGGGAACAAAAATAACAATTTAGCAGCTCCAAGATGATGCAAAGAAAACCAACACAAGATTAATATGTGTCAATGAAAACGCAAAAGTAAAAACAAATGACATAAAAAATCTACTTGCAGAAGTAATAGCAGAAAATTTCCCAAGCATGGGAAAAGACACTGATGTAAATAAAATTCAGAGATATAGAATTCCAAACAGCCATAACTAAAATAAATCTACAACCAGACACATAATAAGCAAGATCTCAGAAATTCAGCATAAAAACAATACTAAAGCTCTTAGAGAAAAGAAACAGCTCACCTATTAAGGAAAGCCCATTAGTATCACAGCCCAATTCTCAATACAAACCCTCAAGTTAATATGAGCTTGAAGGAAAGTATTTCAAGATATGTAAGAAAACAATCTTCAACCCAGATTGATGCATGCTGCAAAATTTTGTTTTACAGTTGATAAAGAAATAAAATACCCCCATAACAAAGAACAAATGAATAAATTCATAAAAACCAAACCAACACTAGAAAGAGTAATGAAAAACGTACTAGATAGAGACAAAAATGAATACAATTTCTAGAACAATAGAAAGAAACCACCAGGCAGTGAAACCAAGGAAAAGCAGGAAACCAACAACAGGAAAATAACACGACAAAGTTGAACCAGTACATATCAGTTATATCCATCAATGTAAATGGCCTCAATTCACCAATTAAAAAAGCAGGTTGACAGAATGGATGAAGAAACAGGACCCAATAGTATGCTGTATATAATAGATACATATGACTCAATCTAAAATTCAAAGGATGGAAAACATTAGTCCAGGTAACAGGAATCCAAAAAAAGTAGAGGTGTCTACTCATTTTTCAAACAATGTAAACATCAAAGCAAAAGGATCAAAAGAGCTAAACAAAGTCACTACATGCTTGTTAGTGGAATAATTCAAAAGAAAGATCTAAGAATCCTAAATATATATGCACCAAATACAAGAGCATCCAAATATACAAGACAAATATAAATAGACATAAAAAAATCAAAAATGCAGTAACACAATTGTAATATGGGACTTCATTACCCCATTGTCACCAAGAGATAGATCAAGTAGACAAAAAGTCAGCAAAGAAATAACAGAACTGAATCATATCTGTGAGCAAATGGACTTAATAGATGTTTACAGAATGTTCCACCCAAACACATCAGGATATGTATTCTTCTCAGCTATACATGGGGCACTCTCTTAAAGTATTCCATGTATTGGCCCATAGAACATTCTTAAGTAAATGCAAAGGAATTGAAATTATCTCATGCATACTATCTGACCATAGTGCACTGAAATTGGAAATTAATAGCAAAAGAATCTGGAAAACCTACAAAAACACATGGAAATTAAATAGCAATCTCTGAACTTAGCTGAAGCCTGCATCAGGGGTAAGCTGTCTGGAACCTCCACAGTGAGCCCGCCCTGCCAACCAGGAACTTAGTGGAAGCTCACGTCCAGCAGAGGCTCCCTGAAACCTCCATCAAGGGCCCACTCTGCCACCAGGAACATGGAGGAGGCCCGCCTAAGACTGAAAACTACTCTAGACTGCTTCAGCTGGGCCCGCCCTCCCACCTGGAACATCAGAACACCTCAGCAGGCTCCAGTTATTGTGAAAAAATTTGGAACTTTGCTCCCAGGTGGCGAATATTGGACCACAGCATATTGACTGTATCAGTGCGATGAGTATGCCCCTAAAATAGAGGTGTAAAGGAGATAAATAGGGCCACTAGTAAAACCCCCTCCAACTAACTGTAAGACTTTGGTGTGTCTGAAAATACTGTGTGTGATCCCCTCCTACACATAGAAAACATCAGGCAGAGTGAAAATGACAAAATGAAAAAGCAAAATGCAGTCTCAAACATACAGTTCACCAGAAGCAAATATAGGAGACATTGAAATAGAGGACATCCAAAGTAACACACTGGGAATCTCTGAAAAGATAGTGAGTGAAATTTAAAAAAATGCATCAGGCTATAGAGGAAATCAAATTAGAAGTACTCTCCCATGTAAAGATAGAAATAACAACCTTAGTAAAGGAGTTGTTGAATGCAGCTAAAGAAGAACTAGAGAAAAAAGTACATGAGCATGGGAAACTGATTGAAACATTGAATGAACAATATAGAAAACAAGCAGAATTCATGAAACAAACTCAAAAAGACATCCAAGAAACAAAAAATTCTATTGAAAGCATACAAAACTGCCTAAAGGAATCTGAGGATAGGATTTCGGACCTTGAGGACAGGATCACAGTTAGTGATCAGGAAAGGATAGAACTTTTAAAAATAACAAAGCACCATCAAATGACAATCCAGAAGCTTCAAGATGATGCCAAGAGAAACAATATAGGAATAATGGGTATTGGCAAAGATACAGGAGTCCAGGCAAATGACATACGTAAAGTATTTACAAAAGTAATAGCAGAAAATTTCCCAAACCTGGGGAAAGAATCTGATATGCAGATAAGTGAGGCATATAGAACACCAAACAGTAACAATCAACATAAATCCATACCCAGACACATAATAATTAAGATCTCAGACACACAGCATAAAAACAGAATATTAAAAGCTGTCAGAGAAAAGACACAACTCACCTATCAAGGAAAGCCCTTTAGAATCACAGCAGACTTTTCAGCACAAACCCTCAAGTCAAGAAGAGCTTGGAGTGAGGTATTTCAAGCCCTGAAAGAAAATAACCTTCAACCCAGACTGATGTAACCAGCAAAACTTTCATTCAAATTTAATGGAGAAACAAGATACTTCCATGACAAAGAACAACTGAAGAAATTCATGTCCACGAAACCAACCCTAGAAAGAATACAGAAAGACATAATGGACAGAGATAAAAATGACCACAATCCCAAAAACCACAACAGAAAGAAACCACCAGGTAGGATAAGCAATTAAATAAGAGGAAAAGCAGGAAGAAACAACTGGAACATAACATGGCAAAGTTGAGACAGTACATATCAGTGATATCCATAAATATAAATGACTTCAATTCACCAATAAAAAGAAATAGATTGACAGAATGGATCAAGAAACAGGATCACACAATATGCTGTATAAAAGAAACACATCTCACCCAAAAGGAAACACATAGATTAAAAGTCAAAGGATGGAAAACAGTATTCCATGCAACCGGAACCCAGAAAAAAGCAGGGGTAGCTATTCTGTTTTCAGACAACATGAACTTCAAACCTAAAATGATTAAAAGAAATAGAGAAGGTCACTACATACTTGTTAGTGAAAAAATTCAAGAGGAAGATCTAACAATTATAAATATATATGCACCAAATAAAGGAGCACCCAACTATATAAGACAGATACTAATGCACATGAAAAACCAAATACACAAGAACACAATTATAACAGGATATCTTAACAGCCCATTGTCACAAAGAGATGGATCAACTAGACAAACGTCAGCAAAGAAATGACAGAACTGAATCATACCTGTGAGCAATAGGTCTTAGTAGATGTTTACATAGTGGTCCACCCGACCACATCAGAATACACATTCTTCTCAGCTGCACATGGAACATTCTCCAAAATAGACCATATATTATCCCATAAAACATTCTTAAGTAAAAGCAAAGGTGTTGAAATCATACCATGCATAATATCTGACATAGTACGCTGAAATTGGAAATTAATGGCAAAGAAATTGTAAAACCTGCATAAATACATTGAAATTAAAAAACAGCTTTTGAACAACCAGTGAACTACAGATGAAATTAAAGAAGAAACAAAACAATACCTACAATTCAATGAAAATATAGAAACAACATACTGTAATCCGTGGGATACAATGAAAGCAGACTTAAGAGGGAAATATATAGCATTAATTGTCATAGCAAGAACACAGAATGAAGACCTATAAACAACCTAATGCTCCATCTCAAGCTTCTAGAAAAAGAAGAGCAAGCTAAACCCAAAGCTCATAGAAGAGAGAAAATTGTAAATGTTAGAGCAGAAGTCAATGCAATTGAAACTAAAAAAAAAATACAAAGAATTAATGAATCAAAAATCTGTTTATTTGAGAGAATAAACAGAATTGACAAATCCCTAGTTAACCCTATCAAGAGAAATAAAGAAAAAACCCAAATTCATGCAATAAGAACTGAAAAGGGTGACATTACTACAGATCCCATGGAAATTCAAAAGATCATGAATACCTATTTTGAAAATCTATACTCATATAGATTGGAAAACACAGAGGAAATGGACAGATTTCTAGAAACATATGAACTACCAAAGTTCAAACAAAAAGATACAGCAATTTTAAGCAACCCAATATCAGCTATTGAAATTGAAAATGTAATTAAAAACTTACCAGCAAAGAAAAGCCCAGGTCTGAATGGATTCACAGCTGAATTCTACAAGAAATTTAGAGAACATTTTATGCCAGTACACCTTAAGCTCTTCAATGAAATTGAGAAAAAAGCAACCCTCGCTAAATCATTCCTGCAGGCAAGTATTACTCTGATACCAAAACCAGAGAAAGATCCAACCAAAAAAGAGAACTATAGGCCAATCTCACTAATGAACATTGATGTAAAAATTCTCAACAAAATACTGGCAAATAGAATGCAGCAAATCATCAAGAAGGTTCTACATCATAACCAAACGGGGTTCATTCCAGGAATACAGGGATGGTTTAACATAAGCAAATCAATAAATGTAATATACCACATCAACAGAGCCAAAACCAAAAACCACATGCTCATCTCAATAGAAGCAGACAAAGCTTTTGACAGAGTCCAACACACATTTATGATAAAAACCCTTCAGAAACTTGGAATAAACGGCATCTACCTCAACCATATAAAGGCCATCTATGATAAACCAACAGCCAACATTATACTAAATGGACAAAAAATGAAAGCTTTCACTTTAAAATCAGGAACACCACAAGGATGTCCACTATCACCGCTCCTTTTCAACATAGTTCTGGAAACACTAGCCAGGGCAATCAGACAAGAGAGAGAAAAAAAGAAGTAAAGATAGGAAAGGAAGAAGTTAAATTATCACTACTTGCAGATGACATGGTACTCTATATAGAAGACACAAAAAACTCCATTAAGAGATTACGAGAGGTAATAAAGAAGTTCAGCAGTGTAGCTGGATACAAAGACAATGCTCAAAAATCAATACCATTCCTGTACACAAACAAAAAACTCACTGAGAGAGAAATTATGGAAATATCAACCTTTACAATAACATGTAAAAAATGAAATTCTTAGGAATCAACCTAACTAAAAATGTAAAAGATCTATATACTGAAAATTATACCACACTGAAAAAGGAGATTGAAGAGGATATTAGAAAATGGAAGGACATTCCTTGCTCTTGGCTAGGAAGAACCAACGTTGTGAAAATGGCCATACTCCCAAAACTGTTTTACAGATTTAACGCAATCCCAATCAAAATACCTTTGACAAACCTAACAGATCTAGATAAAACACTTCTAAAATTCATTTGGAAACAGAAGAAACCTAGAATAGCAAAGGCAATTCTAGGCAACAAAAGCAAGGCAGGAGGCATCTCAATTCCTGACTTGAAACAGTACTATAAAGCCACAGTGAAAAAATCAGCTTGGTCCTGGCAGAAAAATAGACCTGAGGATCAGGGGAACAGACTAGAAGTTGCAAGAACAACTACAAAGGCACTCAGCCATCTGATATTTGGCAAAGGGGCTAAATATGTCCACTAGAAGAAGGATAGTCTCTTTAATAAATGGTGTTGGAAAAATTGGCTCTCCACATGCCAAAGAGTGAAACTAGATCCAAGCCTATCACCACACACAAAACTAAAGTCTAAATGGATCAAAGACCTCACTATTAAAACATAAACACTAAATCTACTGGAAGACAAGGTAGGTAGAAGACTTGGAGATATAGGTGTAGCCAGAGAATTCAAGAACAAAATGCAAACTGCACGGGAAACACCTCAAAGAATCATCAAATGGGATCTTATATTATTGAAAAGTTTCTGCACTTCAAAAGTAATCACCAACAGAGTGAAAAGAAAACCCACAGCGTGGGAAAGAATTTTAGCTAGCAACCACTCAGACAAACGACTTGTGTCCAGAACATATAAACAATTGAAAAACATCAAGCCCCCCAAATTCAAAGAGCCTCTCCAAAAATGGAAATCTGAGATGAACACACAGTCCTCAGAGGAAGATATACAAATGGAAAATAAATACATGAAGAAATGTTCACCATCACTGGTCATTTGAGAAATGCAAATTAAAACAACGTTGAGATTCCACCTTACTCCCAAAAGAATAGCTGCCTTCAACAAATCAACTGATAATAAATGTTGGCAAGGGTTCAGGGAAAAAGGAACAGTGCTCCACTGTTGGTGGGAATGTAGACTGGTTCAACCATTATGGCAATCCATATGGAGAATTCTCAGAAGCCTAGGATTGGAAGCCCCATTCGGTCCAGCTATTCCCCTCCTGGGTATTTTCCCCAAAGAACTGAAAAGTTCATATCACAGTGATATATGTGCACCCATGTTCATAGCTGTACAATTTCTGATAGCTAAATCCTGGAAACAACCAAGATGTCCATCAATTGCAGAGTGGATGAAAAAGATGTGGCATTGTTATACAATGGAATATTACTCAGCTATAAAACTGATGATATTGAGGCCTTCACAGGCAAATGGAAACAACTTGAGACTATCCTCATTAGTGAAATAAATAAGAATCATATTTATAAATATCATATTGTGTCTCTAGTGTAAAAAGTAAATAAGAACTACAAGTGTAGTAAAACCAAAATGTGTAATTGCTAATATAAAAAAGAAACGAAAAAAAAGTGCTCTAAGGGATATAACTGCATGTATATTTGAGTGTGTAAAATAGATGACCAGATTGCTTAATCTTTTTGGGTCTTTGAGCAAAACTGTTTGTAGTCTGACTGTTTGAATGTTTGCTATGTACCCTTTAACTTCGTAACTTGAACAACTACATCCAGGATGACAGTATGTTTTTTATAAATTACTGATTTCTTAGTGGGGCTTTTTATCATTTTCCCTTTTCTTTCTTTCTTTTAGAATACTGTATTGTTGCTACCCTTTTTTTCTGTTTTGCTTTTTTTTCTTTAAATAACATTTTAAAAATGTATAATTGCTATTGTATAAATAGAGGAAATAGGAAGTGCTGTAAAAGATATAGCTGTATGTATGTTTAGGTGTGTGGGATTGATAATCATATTTGTAGGTTCTTGTTAGATTGTTGAACAGATCTGTTTGCACTCTCACTGCTTTAGTGTCCACATTGTATGCTTTAATTTTTTTAACTTGAATAACTATTTCTAAAAGAACAATATGTAGTTTATCAACTAGTGATTTCTTACTGTTTATCTTCTTTTCTTGAAATTCTGTAATATTTCTAATTTTTCTGTTTTTTTCTCTTTAAATAAAAAAGTATTAAAAATCATATTTATAAATATCATATTGTGTTTCTAATGTAAAAAGTAATAAGAAATGTAGGAGTTATATAACCCAAAATGTGTAATTTTGCTATTGTAAAAAAGAGAGGAAAACAAAGTACTTTAAATGATATAACTCCATGTATATTTAAGTGTGTAGGATTTATAACCACATTACTAGGTTTTTGTTGGATCATTGAACAGAACTGTTTGCAGTCCTGCTGTTTCAATGTCCACTTTGTATGCTTTACTTTTTTACCTTGAACAACTATTTCTAAGAGGACAATATGTAATTTATCAACTAGTGATTTCTTACTGTTTATTTTCTGAAATTATGTATTATTTCTACCCTTTTTCTCTGTTTTTTGTGTCTTTAAATAAAATTTTTTTAAAAAGTCAAAAAATGTCTTGAACAAGCAATGGGTTACAGGTGAAAGTACAGAAAAGAATTAAACAAAACCTGCAATTCAGTGAAAATGGGATACAACATACTGAAACCTGTGGTATGCAATGAAAGTCCTAAGAGTAAAATATATAGCAATGAATTGTCACATGAGGAAAACAGAATGAGCACAAATACACAACTGACTCTGCACCCCACCTTCTAGAAAAAGAAGATAAATTCAAGCCAAATGTTCATAGAAGAGAGGAAATTATAAAGACCTGATGAGAAATTAATGCAATTCAGACAAAGAAAGCAATATAAAATTTAATGATTCAAAGAGCTGTTTCTTTGTAATAACAAATAAAACTGATAAACCTCTAGCCAACTTTATCAAGAAAAAAAGAAAAAACTCAAATTCATGCAATAAGGAGTGAAAAGGGTGAAATTAATTCTGATCCCATGGAAATGCAGAAGATCAAGAATACCTACCTTAAAAATCATTACTCTCATAGATTGGAAAACAGAGGAAATGGAAAGATTTCTAGAAATATATGAATTCTCAAAACTGAATCAATAAGATATAGCAATTTCGGATAACCCAAATCAGTTACTGAAATTGAAAGCATTAGTAGAATGTTACCAACAAAGAAAAGCTTAGGTGCTGATGGATTTACAACTGAATACTATAAGAAATTTAGAGAAGATTTAACGCCAATACTCTGCAAAATTTTCAATGAAATAGAAGATAAGAAATTTTTTCTAAATCACTCCTGGAGTCAGTAGTTACTCTGACATCAAAATCAAAGAATACCCAACTGAAAAGGAGAATTATAGGCCAATCTCCCTAATGAACATTGATACAAAAATTCTCAGTAAAATACTGGCAAAGAGAATGCAGCAAATAATCAAAAACATTATACAATGTGATCCAGTGGGATTTATTCCAGGAATGCAGGGATGGTTTAATAAATACAAATCAATAAATGCAATTTATCACATCAACAGAGCCAAAGACAAAAATCACATGATCATCTCAATGGAAAAGGGAAAATCTTTTGATAAAGTTCAACACTTGTTCATGATAAATACCCTACAGATACTTGGAATAGATGTATCTTCCTCAACCGATAAAAGCTATCTGTGACAAATGGACAGCCAACTTTATACTAAATAGACAAAAACTGAAACTTTTCACACTAAAATCAAGAATAAGACAAGAATGCCCACTATCACCACTCCTATTCAGTATAGATCTGGAATCAAAAGCCAGAGCAATTACACAGAGAGAATAATAAATGGAATTAGGATAGGAAAGGAATAATGTAAATTAATGCTATTTGCAGATGACATGACACATTACATAGAAGATACCAAAAACTTTATCAAAAGATTACTAGAGTTAATAAGTACATTCAGCATGCAACTAGATACAAAGTGAATACTAAAAAGTCAATAGCATTCCTATACACAAACAACAAACTCACTGTGAGAGAAATTATGGGAAAACACCTTTCACAGTAGCAACCAAAAAATGAAATACTTAAGAATCAATCTAACAAAGGGTATAAAAGAGCTATACATTGAAATCTATATTCCTCTAAAGAAGAAGATTGAAGAAGATATCAGAAAATGAAAAGATATCCTTTGCCCTTTGATAGGAAGAACAAACCTAATGAAAATGGACATATTCCCAAAACTGTTATACAGATTTCGAGTAATCCTAATTAAAGTACCATTAATATATCTCACAGACCTAGAGGAAACAGTCCTAAAATTCATTTGGAAAACTAGAAGAGACCTAGAATAGAAAAGGTAATACTGGACAACAAAGGCAAGGCAGGAGGCATCACAATTCCTGACTTGAAATTATACTACAAAGCTACTGTGATACAATCAGCATGATACTGACAAGAAAAGCAAACCTGAGGATCAGTAGAACAGATAAGGAGATGCAGACCCAGCTACAAAGACATTTTTTCAGGTTTTCTTTGAAAAAATGCTCACTGGAAGAAAATTTCTTTAATAAATAATGTTGGACAAACTGGCTTTCTACATACCAAAGACTAAAACTAGACCCATATCTATTGCTATGCACTAGTTTAAGGTCAAAATGGATCAAATATCTAAATATTAAAATGCAAACACTAAATCTACTGGAAAACAAGTTAGGTAGAAATCCTGAAGACACAGAGGTAGGCAATCAGTTCATGAATAAAATCCCAATCACCTGGGAAGTACTTCAAAGAATCAACATTTAGCATCTCATCTTACTAAAAAGTTTTTGCACTTCAAAACAAATCACCAAAAGCATTAAAAGAAAACCCACAGAATGGGAAAAAGTTTTAGGCAACTGTCCCTCAGACAAAAGACTTTTATCTAGAACATATAAAAAATTTAAAAATGTTAGGCCCCTGAACTCAAAGAACCAGTCCAAAAATGGGCATCTGAAATGAACATGCACATCTCAGATGAAATATAAATGGAAAATAAATACATGAAAAAATGTTCAAAATTACTGCTCATTGGAGAAATGCAAATTAAAAAAACATTGAGTTTCCATCTCAGTATGGAAAAAAAGGGCTGCCATCAAAAAACCAACCAATACAAAAGTTGGCTGGTCTGTGGGGAAAAAGGAGCACTTTTCCATTGTTGTTGGGAGCGTAGACTGGTACACCACTCTTTAAAGTGTAGAAATTCCTCAAAAAACTATGATTGGAGATCCCATTCAATCCAGCTATCCCCTTTCTGGATATTTTCCCAGAAGAACTGAAAACTTCATGCCACATTGTTATATGTACACCCATGTTTATAATAGCACAATTTTTAATAGCTAAATATTGGGAACAACCCAAATGCTCATCAACCAAGGAATGGATTAAAAAATGTGGTGTTTTTTATACAATGAAGTATTACTCAGCTATAAAGAAAAATAAACTTAAGCCTTTCATAGGTAAATCAATGCAACATAAGACCATACTCACAAATAAAATAAATCATATCACATGTATAAATATCATAGTATCATTCGTGCAAAAAATACTAAAAGTGTAATAAGATCCAAAGTGTACAATAAATACTGTGAAAATTAAAGAGTGGAAGTGATTGAAAGGAAAGAAACTGTGAAAATTAAAGAGAGTTGAAGTGATTGAAAGGCAAGAACAACTGGGATGGGGAAAGGGGAAAAGAAAGAAGGGAAAAGATTACATGTATATAAGTATGCATATATATCTCTATGTATATATACAAGATAGATAACTATACCACTAATGTTTGTAAGTTCACGAAAAAGTACAACTTGTTCTATCATTGCTTGATCATTTTTTCATGTCTAAAACTTGTAACCTGAAAAATTATTTCTAAGACAACAATATGTGCTACTTTCCTACTATTTTTTGAAATTCTGTCATTTCTATCTTTCAATTTTTGTTTTTTTATTTAAAGAGAATAAACAAGAAAAAGGTTAGAAATAATACAGAATTTCAAAAAAAAGATACAGTAAGAAATCACTAGTAGATAAATTACATATTGTCATCTTAGAAATAGTTATTCAAATTACAAAAGTAAAGCATTCAAACACTGAGACTGCAAACAGTTCTGTTCAATAATCCAAGAAAAACTTAGTAATATGGTTATCAATCCTACACACTAAAACAACATACAAGCAGTTATATCATTTAGACCACCGTCTTTTCCTCTCTTTTTTACAATAGCATTTATACCCTTTAGATTTTATTACTCTTACATTTATTATTACATTTTGCACTAGAGACACAAAGTGATATTTATAAATATGATTCTTATTTATTTCACTGATGAGGATAGTCTCAAGTTGTCTCCATTTGCCTATGAAGACCTCAAGATCATCTTTTTTATAGCTGAGTAATATTCCATTGTATAAAAATGCCACATCTTTTTCATCCACTCTGCAATTGATGGGCATCATAGTTGTTTCCAGGATTTAGCTATCACAAATTGTGCAGCTATGAACATGAGTGCACATATATCACTGTGATATGAACTTTTCAGTTCTTTGGGGAAAATACCCAGGAGGAGAATAGCTTGATTGAATGGGACTTGCAATCCTAGTCTTCTCAGAATTCTCCATATGAATTTCCATAGTGGTTTCACCAGTCTACATTCCCACCAACAGTGGAGCAGTGTTCTCCTTTCCCCGCAGCCTCACCAACATTTATTATCAGTTGTTTTCTTGATGGCAGCTATTCTTTCCAGAGTAAGATGAAATATCAATGCTGTTTTTATTTGCATTTCTTGAATGACCTATGATGGTGAACATTTCTTCATGTATTTATTTTCCATTTGTATATCTTCCTCTGAGAACTGTGTGTTCATTTCTGATGCCCATTTTTGGAGAGGGTCTTTGAATTTTGGGGACTTGATGTTTTTCAATTCTTTATATGTTCTGGATATAAATCCTTTTCTGAGGGTTTTCTGGCTAAAATTCTTTCCCATTCTGTGGGTTTTCTTTTTACTCTGTTGGTGATTTCTTATGGAGTGCAGAAACTTCAATAAGAGATCCCAATTGTTGATTCTTTGAAGTGTTCCCTGTGCAGTTTGCATTTTGTTCATGAATTCTCTGCCTACCCCATGTCTCCAAGAATTCTGCCTACCTTGTCTTCCAGTAGATTAAGTGTTTCTGTTTTAATATTGAGGTCTTTGATCCATTTAGACTTTAGTTTTGTGCGTGGTGATAAGCTTGGATCTAGTTTCTGTCTTTGGCATGTGGAGAGCCAATTTTTCCAACACCATTTATTAAAGAGACTATCCTTCTTCCAGTGAACATGTTTAGCCCCTATGTGAAATATCAGGTGGCTGAGTGTCTTTGTAGTTGTGCTTGCATCTTCTAATCTGTTCCATTGATCCTCAGGTCTATTTCTTTGCCAGTACCATGCTGATTTTATCACTGTGGCCTCATAGCACTGTTTGAAGTCAGGAATTGAGATTCCTTCTGCCTTGCTTTTGTTGCCCAGATTTGCCTTTGCTAATCTAGGTTTCTTCTGTTTCCTAATGAATTTTGGAGTGTTTTCTCTAGATCTGTGAGGTATGTTAATGGTATTTTGATTGGAATTGCATTAAGTCTTTAAAGCAGTTTTGGAAGTATGGCCATTTTCACAATGTTGGTTCTTCCTAGCCAAGAGCAAGGAATGTCCTTCCATTTTCTAATATCCTCTTCAATCTCCTTTTTTAGTGCAGCATAATTTTCAGTATATAGATCTTTTACATTCTTAGTTTGATTCCTAAGTATTTCATTTTTTTCAATGCTATTGTGAAGAACGATATTTCCATAATTTTTCTCTCGGTGAATTTTTTGTTTATGTATAGGAATGCTATTGATTTTTGAGCATTGACTTTGTATCCAGCTATGCTGCCTAATTTGTTTATTACATGAAGTAGTTTTAATGGAGTTTTTTGGGTGATTTTTTATAATAAAAAATAAAATATAATAAAAGGTTAATGATATATTTTCCTCTGTGTTATTAGCCAAACAATGTAGTATTTACCTAATTGCTGATTCAGTACATAGAAACCCATTGTTTTCTATGTACAGTAATTTAAGAATTTTTCAAACAGTCATATTGGCACAAATTTATAATTGCAGTACTCAAGAGCCTGAGATGGGAGTATTGCCATGGTTTCGGAATCAACTAGAGTTACCTAGTGAATTCAAGGCCAGACTTAACTACAAAGCAAGAGCATGTCTCATAATGTTTTTTTTTTCCTTTTTTAACCTGGGTGCCCTTTGGCCTGGGAAACTGCTTCACAATTTTTTCCTCTCCCTGAGAAAACAACTGGCTATACCAATATGCTTCAATTTTCTCCATGTGTGGATTAATTCGCTAGATATTTTCTAGAGTCTTACTGTAACACATCTCAGCATGTGTTATAAAATTATTTTATAATTAAATTTTCTATAAATAAAATGATAAAGTTTGCTATGTCAAAAGTCACAAAGCTTTTCTTAAAAGATTAAAATCTTTGTTTAAGGCTGGGGATTTAATGTCAGCAGCAGGAGTGCCTACCTGGCAAGTGCAAGGTCATGAGTTCAACCCCTGGCACCAAAAATAAATAAATAAATAAATAAATAAATAAATAAATAAAATGCTTTGTTTAAACTTATGAAAATTTCATGCAAAAGCGAAGGCTTTATATTTTTAGTAAGATAGTCTCTTAGGTTTTTCTATTGTTAGGCTTTTGGTTACTAAGGAAACTGAGTTTTACGAGTCAAAGTGCATCTAAATGCTAGTATGTAAAATGTTTGCAATAATCAATGTGTTTAGACAAATCAATATCAATTATCTTAGATTATGATATACTCTACGTATCTCAGATTAGAGATGTATATGCATCTGAAAAATCTAAAATATAATGATTCTAAACTTTAATGTTAAGTTTATAGAGTTAACATTTCATAAGTTTTGTGTTTGCAATAATAAATGCCCTTTTTTATATAACAGCTGATGAGTCTTGATTGATTTGTGGTTTGCTGATTTTGCTCCATTATTTAGCTCAAGACTTTGACTTCTCTTCAACTATTTTTTTCTCCAAAGATTCTTGCCTTTTACTACACACAAATCAGATCATTCTCCAGTGGACAAGACATATTCAATCTTTGAACCCTAACTCAGTTGGAATCTCAATAGACCTAAAACTTTCTAATGTCTTCCTAATATGTTATCTCTTATTTTCATCAATCACTGGCCTATTTCCTTACTTTTCATCATGTCGTCCTGAATATAAGCCATTTGGCAATTTATGGCCTTTGCTTCTGTCTTATGTTGCATTCCAAAGCAGAAAATCCTTAGAAGACAATTCAGGGTTATATAGTTTATTTGGGACCTCACTGCAGGAAGCATTATTACAGTTATAGATGTAGAAGTCAAGAAAATAATGTTCTATTAATGTATTAGTACTATGGGTACCTGGGGATCACTTCTACTGATATCCAGAGCATTTCTTAGAGTTATCCTTTTTTCACAGGATATGCTGGGTCCAATGTTTGCCCTGTAGTCCCTACTTGTGAATTGCTCCTTAAGAATATTAATGCTTTTAGATATAGTTATTCATACATAGATGAAGAATAACCCATAGGCAGTGATTTGCCGTGGAACTGGGTTATTGTTTATTAAATGTGAATGTTGACAGAGTATGGAAGAGGTTAGTAGGAGCTGACGAAATACTCCTAGTGTGTAATACTGATAATGGAACTTCTGAAATGTACTTAAGAGAGAAAAGACTATCTCCCCTCCTTGTATAAGATATGCAGCACTGGCATTTGTGAGACAACAAGAAAGGTTTTTTTTTAAAAAAACTTTTATGCTTCATACATGCCTATAATTTCATTTTTATAGATATTTTCATTCTGTGCATCATCTGTTTGGAAAAGCAGATATTACGGCTCTACTCCTCAATTTGAGCTCATTGCTTATCATCCTATTTGAGGCCACAGTTAATTGGATAAAATGCATGTAATTGAACAGAGACAAATTGTGTGATCATCCTTCTAGGAACTTGACATTGGATGTGAAATTGCTATTTGTTTTCAGTTACTCAGTTAGGTTAACTTGGAAACTAATGGGGAAAAAAGAAAAGCATCCATATGGATTTAGGTAGCAAAATAAGGCAAATATACACAGAAAGAAAAATTGGAGATTTAGGCTTACTAAAGACATTTCAAAGGTTTGCTGGTATTTCCTGGGAAGTCTGATGTATTGTTTATGCTTACATTTCATGGATTATATCTTCTTGATGATAAATTTCTCCTCCAAAAACTTCTAGCATTAATTCTTTACTCTGAATGAGCTTACAAGATGAATTTCCTTCTGCATCTGTTAAAAGAGCAAGCACAAGAGTACTGCTATGCAGATAATGGATTTTTAACCTCAATTTTTATTATATCTTCATTTTATCATTTATTGTATTAAAATACACATAATATAAAATTTACCCTTTTAGGTGTACAGATCAGTGGCAATAAATATGTTTTAATTGCGATGCAACCTTCACTATATTCTATCTCCAGATACTTTTCTTCTTTTGAAGCTAAAGTTAAACCAGTTAA
Organism: Hydrochoerus hydrochaeris; assembly: GCA_004027455.1. Classification (NCBI taxonomy): domain Eukaryota; kingdom Metazoa; phylum Chordata; class Mammalia; order Rodentia; family Hydrochaeridae; genus Hydrochoerus; species Hydrochoerus hydrochaeris. The sequence continues at coordinate 58,119 of PVLA01000497.1, forward strand.
ACAGTAACTCATTTTCCCTTCACACAACAGATGGCATACATCTATTTTCTTTTTATAGAAATAGGGCAATTTTTGTTTTATTGACATAATATTTTACATCATTTCCATTTTTATAAATTTGAGTACTCAGGATAATTATAATTTTATGGTAATTATAATTTTAGGACCAGCAGCCATTTTGTGCCATATCACATATAATGTCTCTAGGGTGCATCAGTCTTGTAGGATGAGTCACAATATCCTTCCATTTTAAAGATATATACTATGATTTTTATTCACTCACACATTTATAAACACTTGGATTGTCTCCACAATTTGGTTATTTTGAAGAATACTATCATGAAGACATGTTCACAATTATCTGAGTCTTTCATTTCATTTGGCCATATACTCAGAAGTAGAATTTATAGATCGTCTAGAACGTGCCTATTTTTTTAAAGAAATCACATTCTACTTTCCATAGTGCCTGCATCAGTTGCATTATCATCAAAAATGCATAAAAGCTTGAATATTCTTGCCAAGTGAATCAAATAATTATAAGTGGAGATTTATAGCATCTTTTGAAAGGAGAAATTGAAGATTACCAATTCTTTCTTGTCTAACCCCAGATGTTATTGCCAGGGTCTGATACTTATGGGCATTGTTTTTCTTATGACAATAATTCATAGAAGAGGAAAACTGCCCTTAGATGGACATTTAAATGGTTACATGTAAGAATTCTTTTTTAAAATAATCTTTTTCTTAATTTAAATTTTATTTATATAAAAATATAAAGGCTAAAAATGAAGATTCAGTATGTTGTCAATCCTGTTCTCCCTATAACAATATCTTGCAGAAGTATAGTATGATATAAAAACATATTAACCTTGGTGTAGTTAAACACACACACATGCAACATACACAACAGTTCTATTTCAAGGCTCCCTTAAAATTTTCCTTCTATATACAAGCTAACTTCTCTTCATCCTCAATGCCTTTTTTACCCCTAACAACCAATAATTTTTTCTCAATTTCTATAATTTTTCTCACTTCAAGAATGTTATATACTAGAATCATACTTGATGTACAATTTACATATTGACTTTTTTACTCAACATAATTCTACAGAGATTTTAATTATGAGTATGATCTATCCTTTTTAATGGAAGATTTGCATTTAGTGGCATAGATATTTTATAAGATGTTCAGTCACTGAAATACTGGAACATTTCTGGGTGATCTACATATTAGGGCATTTAATGTAAATTTCTCATGAAGCTCTATGTACAGATTTTTGTATGAACATGTTTTATTTTTCACAGTCAAATGCCCAAGACTATGGTTTCATGTTTGGTAATACAGAAAACCTAGAAAATTTTAAGGTATTACACTGATGGAAGATTAATATCCAGAATATATAAACAAATTAAAATGCTTTACAAAAAAAGTAATCTAATCATATATAGGCAAATGACCTGAAAAGACTCCTGCCAGGAGAAGAAACACACATGCTAAATAAGTATAGTTAACATGGTTAACATCTTCAACCATCAGAGAAATGCAAATCAAAACTACATTGAAGAAAACAAAACCCCGGGAAGACCCTAGCACTTCTCAACAATTCTTGAGGAAGTTATCTATCTTTACATACATCAGACACATGTATTGATTGTTTGTTCATTTTTTGAGACAGGGTCTTGCTATGTAGTTCAGGCTGGCATTGAACTCACTATATAGCATCAGCTGTCCTCAAATTTACAGTAATCCTCTTGCCTTAACATCCTGAGTGCTGGGATTACAAGTATGTACCACCATCCCTGGAATTGGATCATATTTCATAAAATTGTTTTGAGGTGCTCCATAAAAAATCTGGTAGAGTGACAAGCAACAGCTACTCTTTCTTTCCAAGATTTGGTATCCAGACCCTGTAAAATAACAACTTAGGGAAGAAAAAAAATCGATCCTTAAAGGAAGTAAGACCCTAACAGGAAAATTTAAAGTTACAAAGAAATCAAAGAAAAAGATCATACCAGGGAGAAAGCAAGAGACACTACAACACTTTTTCCTCAGATCCTAGGTTGTGGGAAACCAAACTTACATAGACAAAGTGAATGCTGGAGATCCTAAGAGGCATCAGGAAGAAATGCAGCAGAATAGACAGGAAGTTGCTGTGATTTGTAGAGATAACATGGGATTCTGCTCCCATGGGATACCTTCAGTAGGTAAGAACTGGCAAATTACAGCAGTCCAAACACCCACCATATCTCTTGAGAGAGTGCTTGGTCAGATGCCATTCTGGGGATGGGCTGATTGAAGCCAGGACTCAGAACAGCCATAGAATGCTTTAATTCAGAACTCACAATGTTGCACTGCCAGTGTGACTGGGTGGGAGAAAGTCACAAGAGTCAGTGATACTAACTTGATAAAAACTGAAATCTTTCACTATAAAATCAGTAAAAAGATAAAGATGTCCACCATCATCACTCCTGGTCAAAATAGTTCGGGAAATATTAGCCAAAACAATTAGATAAGAGATTAAAATAAAAGAAATATCAAAAGGAAAAAAGAAGTTAAATTATTATTATTTGATAACATGATACCCTACCTAGAGGACTCCAAAACACCACCAAAAGATTTCTAGATATAACAATGTAATTCAGTAGTGGAGCAGGACACAAACTCAACTCCCAAACATCACTAGAATTCCTATACATGAATAAAAAATTCACTGAGGTAAAACTCTGGAAATAACATCATTCACAAAAAAATGAAATATGTAAGAATTAATTTTATGAAGCAAGTGAAATACATTTAAAATAAAAAATATAGTACTGTAAAAAGGAGATTGATAAAGTTATCAGAAAATAGAAATAGATCACTTATTCTTGGATAGGCTGAACTACAGTGAATATGATTGTACTTCCAAAACTGATATACACATTTAAGCAATTCAAATCAAAGTATCTATAGCATTTGTCACAGAACTAGAGAAGATGATCTTAAAGTTCATATGGAACCAGAAGAGACCTACATATCAAAAGTGATTCTGGGCAGCAAAGGGCAAGGAAATGGGGATCACAATTCCTGATTTAAAGTTATACTACAATGCTACAGTGATAAAAAAACAGCTTTATACTGGCAAAAAATAGACTCAAGAATCATTGGAACAGAACAGAAAATGCAGAAACAACTCCAGGCATACCCAGTTACCTTATCTTTGGCAAAGGTGCCAAATACCTTCAGTGGAAGATGATAACCTCTTTAACAAATAGTGCTGGGGAAACTGTTTTTCCATATGCAGAAGATTAAACTTAAAGTCATATCTGTCACCATGCAGTAAACTAAAATTTAAATGTTAAACAGAAGCACTAAATTTTTTGGAAGGTAGAATAGATAAAACTCTCAAATACATATATCTAGGCAAAAATTTTATGAACAAAACTCTGATTGCACAGGAAATATTGCAAAAAAACAATAGGCATCACATCAAATTAAAAAGTTTTCTTTACAGTAAAATGAACCACCAATAGAATAAAGAGACAACCCATAAAATGAGAAAAATTGTAGCCAGTTACTCCTCAGACAGATGACTAATATCTATTCTGTATAAAAAACTCAAAAATTTCAGACCTCCCAAATTTAAAGAACCCAATAAGAAAAAGACCATCTGCAGTGAATCGTCACTTCTCCAATGAAGAAATATGAAAAGCCAATAAATATATGAAAATATATTCAGTGTCACAGATCATTTAAGAATTATAGTTTAAAACAAAACAGATTCCATCTCACTACAGAACAAAACACTGTCACCATGAAATCATCCAATAACAAATGTTTGTGAGGCAAAAGGGAAAAAATAATCCTTTTTCATTTTTATAGGAATTAAATTCACGCATCCACTATGGAAATCATTATGAAAATTCTTCAAAAGTTTAAAACTAGAGATTTTATTTGACCCAGCTATCCCCCTCATAATATCTTCCCAAACAAGTTAAAACCATCATACCATAGTAATATATGTATATCCATGTCTATAGCTAAATCTTGAAAAGAGCACATATCCTCTTCAACAGAAGAATTAATGAAAAAGTGATATTCATATACAGTGGAGTACGACTCTGTCACAAAGCATGCTAAACTTTTTTAGGTAATTGGATGCATCTAGATACCATAATTAGAAGTGAAGTAAATCAAAAATATAAGTTTAAATACTACATTGTTTCTTTTGTGTGAGCAATCAAAACAGTAATAATGAGTACAGTGGAAAATAACTATTGGGAAGTAGAAAAAACATGTTCAAATGGAAAAGGGATAGAGGATGGAAAGGAAGGGAAAAGGGGTAAAAAAGAGAATGAATGAAAGGGAAAAATGGAAACGAAACTATTGTAAATGGGGAGTGGAGGTTGAAGGGAGAGTAGGGAAATGTAAAAAAATTAAGAACAATTAGAATATATTATGTATGGGTTTAAATTCTAGTGATGAATGTGATCATTAAGTGTGGAAAATATTTATCAATGTAATCTTTTAAAAATAATACTAGATAAACTTGAAAAAGATACAAAATGTATAAGAACATTAATGAAAAATTAGAGTTCATAAAAATGTTTCAAACATAAATGCAGGAGATTAACAAGTATGCTGAATATATGTATAAGCCAGCAGCTGTGACCACAGTGAGAACAGTTTCAGGTCTAGAAGACAATGATGACTTCAAAGACCAACTGCAATTAAAATGGCAATTTAGAATCAAAAGGAGAGCATGACAAATAGATCCAACAGCTGGATGATTACACAAGGAAGACTAATCCAAGAGTAAATGAAAACTCAGAAGGCAATATGAATGGTATAAAAAGCTTGTTCACAGAAGAAATGTCAGAAAACTTCCAACATATAAGGAAAGAAACATACAGAGAAAAGTGAGGCATATGGAGCTTGAAATGGCCATGAACAAAAAACCTCTCCATGCCACATTGAACTCAAAGCTCCAGAAGTCCATCTCAGAGATAAAATTTTAAAATGTGTTAGAGAAAAGCATTGAATCACATATAAATGTAAGCCCAATAGAATTACAGGAGACTTTTCAACACAAATCTTAAAGGCAAGAGGGCTTAGAATGAAACATTTCAGTCTTTAAAAATAACATTTTCTAACTGAGACTGACATATCCTGCAAAATTTTCTTTCATCACTGACAGAGAAATCAGGTATTTCCATGCTGTGGAACCCATAAAGCATCTTTAAGTAAAAGTAAAACAATCAAAATTACACCTCAATTTTATCAGGTCATAATGCAATTAAACTGGAAATCAGTGGCTGAAAAAACCACAGGTACTATTCAAATACATGGAAATTAAACAACACTCTCGAGCATTCAGTGAGTCACAGAACAAATTAAGGAAGAATTTATATATCCTAAAATTAAAGGATAACATCAGTACAACATACTAGATCTTATGGGGCAAAATGAAAGTATTTCTAAGAGGAAACTTTACAGAAGTGAATGCCCACATCAGAAAAAACAGTGAGCTCTAATAAATAACCTAGTTATACACTTAATGCCCTAAAAATTCAAAGCTAGCATGAGGAAGGAAACTGTGAAGATCAGAGCAGAAATTAATGATACATATTAAAACAATAATACATAAAATCAATAAAAGAGGTGATTCTTTAAAAGAATAAATTAAACAAAGCCTTAGCTAAAATTACCAAAATAAGGAAAGAAAAACAACATCTATGCAACATCCATGCAATTAAAAATGAAAAGTCAAAATAACAATGGATTCTGCTGAAATCCAGAAAATCATTATTAACTGCTTTGAAAACCTGCACTCTAATAAAATGGAAAGGACATATGCATTTAGTACTGTATCTGTATACATGTGAGCTATCAAAACTGAAGTGAGAAGATTTAAAAACCTGAATAATCCAATATTAGTCAATGAAATTAAAGAAATATTTTTAAAAACCTCCACAATCTGACAGATTCAATGCCAAATTTCACAAGAACTTTAGATAAGACATAACACAAATACTCCTCAACTCTTAATGAAATCAAAAGGAAAACATTTCTCTCAAAGTCATTCCTGAAAGAATGCATTGGGCTGATTCCAAAACCAGAAAAAGACTTAGCAAAATAGGAGAGCCATAGGCTAATCTCTTTAATGCACAAAGACACAAAAATCCTAACTGAGATACTGGCAAGCAGAATACAAAACCAAAAAACATTAGTAAAGATGCGACAAAAAAAGGAACATAAAATATTGGCAAAAAGATAAATTAGTGCAGCCATTCTGCAAATTAGTACAGCTTTGAAAAAAAAAGCTAAAAATTAGAAGTAATATAGGATCAAGATATACCATTCCATGGTAAAGTCAGCATACTGGAGACACATGCATACCCATGTTTATCATGGAGAAATTCACAATCATCAAGTTATGAAAACAGCCAATCAGCCCAGATGTCTATTGCGAGGTGAATGGATATGGAAAATACTATTTGTATATGGTATATGTATGTATATGTACATGTATATATCTTAATCCATAAAAAAGAATAGAATCCTGTTATTTGAAGGAAAAAGTGAGTGAAACTGGAACACATGATAGGAAATAAAATGAACCAGATATGGAAAGACAAATATTACATTTTCTTCCATAGGCAAAACATTGAAAAAGGAAGAAAAAATAATAGAAGACCTGAAAGTAGAACAACTCTTAAGGAAGGCAAAGCAGTTGAAGATGGAGAACAAAGTGGAAGGCAAGAGAGAGAAGTGAGGATGGAAATGACCAAAGTACACCATACGCATGTAGATAAAATCATGGTGAAACTCATCCACTTGTCCATTAATAATTATAATTAAAAAGAGGAAAAATACAAAATCACAAAGTAGCTGTGCGTTTTTCCATTACCACAAGCAATATATGTAGTATTCAATTTCACCACATTCTAAACAATTTTTAATGCTGTCACTATTTTGAAATTAAATTTATTTTAACTAATACATGCAAATATAAAACTGTACATGTTAATGTGGTAATTGTCATTATTTTTATTTTAGCTAGCCTAATATGTACATAGTGATAATTCATTGTAATTTATTTTGCATTTCTAAAACAGCTAATGGTGTTGAATATCTTTTCATAGGTTAGACAGACAGCCCTTCCTATTTTTTGCCTTCATGATATTTATCTTTGTTGTTTTTTATTAATCACTCTACACCATTCTATGGAAATTTAATTTTCAGCATGAGTCAGAGACACATTTGCTAATTTACTGCAATCTCCCTTCATTCTTGAATATCCTAGAGAAATCCCATACTATGAGGTCTTCAGGTTAAGACCAATCTCAACAAGGTGAAGGGCATTTTAAATTGAACAATGGAATGTTGCCCACTCAGTCGTTGCCTATAACTTCAGGTCAAGCCACTTTTCATGTCTGGGAGTCTCTCAATTCTATACACAGACTTGAGAAATCCCAAGTTGAATATGCTATATACTTTGTATGATAAATCTAAGAAATCCTAAATTAAATCTTTGCAGTGAACTTTGTAAAAATGTTAGATTTAGTTCCTTTCAAAAGTCAACCCAATTTTACTGATCATAGAATTACTGGTCAAAATAAAGCAGTCAGATTCTTTGGTTAAAAGAAGTAAAAATTCAAACATAATACCTCTAACTCTATTTTAAAAATTTCCCAGGATTCTTTTAGCATTTATTTGCCTCGTATACTCAATAATTTCATTTATTCTGCAAGGACTTCTGGCACTAAAATAAATGACTAATGATTGCTTATACTGCTGACACAGTTCATCATTTGTTGCTAATGGACTACTAACTGCTTTTTAAGTAACTTGAAATAAATCTGCTGACCCGTGAGACATTCATCTTGAAGGAATTAAATTCGTTCTCTGGCTCTACTACTTCTACTGATATAAAAATTCTTTCATGTCTACTTTGTTTAAAACATAGGAATGCTGAAAGTTCCACTTGGCTTGTAACAAATCTTTTAATTGGGAGAGTTGATACATTAAATAATATGGCAGGGTTACCATTTAAGAGACAGACACTTTTCAAAATAAAAATGATAACAGAGACACAAGTGTCTCTGTTAGAAAATTCATCCTCAGGGAATAAGGTTTGGCTTCATTTAAAAGATCAGCAATACAGTGCTGCAGAAGCATTCTGAATTTTCCAAACAAAACTTATGACTTCAGCTTTATCCTTGGGAATCGATTCCCTGTGTGATTTTTTTTCTAGGATAATGACTCACAGAGGAAGGGGGGAAATTTAGCAAAAGCGAATCACAGCACTTTCAAAATGTCTTAGTGCTGCAGATTAGTTCACATTTCTGCCCTGTGTTCTGCTGTAGGATATCCTAGTCCAAAAAGGAAATAGTTCCATCCAGGATATGTTTTGGAAATGGGAACTATAATATTATTCCAAGTATGCATATAATTTATCATTATTTTAATGAAAGGAAATTGCATATTTAAAAATAAAATGTGTAGATAAATAATGTGAAATAAAACATTTATTATCAATAAACTAAAAAAAGATAAACTTTGCATTAAGTAACAATCTGTAAATTCCTAATAAAATTCAAGTATAAATTCACCTTATTTAAAAGCTTAAAGAGTATTGTATGAATTATACTGGATACATAGTTATTGCAAGCAATGAGTTATTAAGTTGTTAAAGTCTGTGTTTAAGAAAATTTTGAGATGTGACATTTTGTATTAAAAAGATACTATACTAAATCTATATTATATATTATCAGCACCATTTGCGCCAGAGCACACAGTTTAAATTATATTGCCTTTGTAAAACCTCTGTTAATGGAACTCACTGACTTAGAAAGGTTACTTGGAAATCAATCAGTTCATAAATGTCAATTCAACAGGGCATTTCTACTATAACAGATGCAATATTGTATATCTATTAAATATTGTAGTGAGCAAGAAAATCTCAGGTGCAAAACTAAATGAATATTTACATCTGTATATAGTATGCTTTATGTCTGGATTTTCCCCTAAAGCCTCAGGGGTGAGATTTTATAAGCACCTAACTCTAGAGTTTGTGATTGATTCATGGTCTAATGTTGGAATTAAGAGTGAGAGTGCTAAACCTGCCCTAGGGTGGGTAGCCTGGATACAATGTAAGGCATGAGAGGCAGATACCAGCCCTCTCATCTGAGTATGAGTCAGTACTGTTTGCAGACTGGGGAGGAGAAGAGCAAAAAGTTAGCAAGAAACTTAGAGCTCCTGTGAGTCAGCACAATGCACAGACTGACTGAGGGAGAACCAGATGCAAGCCCTCTCCTGTGAGTTGGCACCATTCATGGGTTGACTGGGGGATATCCAGATACCAACTCCTTCTGGGGCAGGGGCAAGGAGACAAGTAAAGCAAACATTTGCCCTCCTCTCCATAAATAACCAGCAGATAGAGAGAAACACAGGCTGTGATAATAGCTAATGAGCTAAAATATAGCTTAATGCTTTTAGTGTTTAGTGTTTCACTGACTTTGCAGGCCTAATGCTGGTAGTCTGATCATCCATTCAGAGGATAACAATATGCAGTGTAGCACATATGAGGGATCTCCTTCTGAAGGTGGTGGCCATTATTGATTTCCTATTATTTTGTTTTGAAGTTCTGTATCATTTTCATTGTTTTGTTGAGTTTTATTCTGTTTTATCTTGTTTCATTTTGTTTTATCTCATGGCATAGGCAGCTATTTATAAATCAATAAGATGTAATATGGTAGCCATTTTGGATTTCCTATTATCTTGTTTTGAAGTTTATATTGCATTCATTGTTTTGTTTTTATTGGTTCTATTCTATTTATGTTTTGTTTAATTTTACTATGTCTGAATTTATGTGCAGCTATTTTTTTACAATTCTTAAATTTTTTTATTATAAGAAAGAAATTTTTAAAAAGACAAAATAGAAAAAAAGAAGAAAAGTAGAATACAGAGTTCAAAAAATTAACATCATAAAATCGCTAGTTGATGCATTGCTTCTTGTCAACTTAACAATAGTTATTAGAGTTACAATTAAGCATAAAATGTGGTTTGACATGCAAATATTGACAGTACAAACTCTTCTGTTCAATGATCTAACAAAAGTTCAGAATATGGTCATTTATTTTACACACTATGCATACCATTGTTTCCTTTAGAGCAATTTCCCTCCCTTTCACTTTTACAATATCTATTATGTCTATTATACTTTTATATGTATTATATTTTTGATACCATTATTCTGTCCATTCTTATTATTTTTATACTGGAGAGACAATGTGATACTTACTAATGTAATTCTTGTTTATTTCATTAATGAGGATATTCTCAAGTTGCCTCCATTTACCGATAAAGGCCTCAAGATCATACTTTTTTATAGCTGAGTAGTATTTCATTGCATAAAAATACCATATTTTGTCATCCACTCTGCAGTTGATGGGCATTTTGGTTGTTTCCAAAATTTAGCTGACACAAATTGTGCTGCTATAAACATGGGTGCACATATATCACTTTGACATGACTTTTTCAGTTTTTCTGGGAAAATAACCAGGCGGGGAATAGCTGGATTGAATGGGACTTCCAATCCTAATTTTTTGAGGAATCTCCATACTGATTTCCATAGTGGTTGCATCAGTCTACACTCCCACAAACAGTGGAGAAGTGTTCTTTTTTCCCCACAGCCTCACCAGTATTTGTTGTCAGTTGTTTTCTTGATGGCAGCCATTCTTTCCGGGGTGAGATGAAATCTCAATGTTATTTTAATTTGTGTTTTTCAAATGACCAGTGATTGTGAACATTTCTTCCTGTATTTATTTTCCATTTGCATATCTTCATCTGAGAACTGTGTGTTCATCTCAAATGCCCATTTATGGAGAAGGTCTTTGAATTTTGGGGCTTGATGTTTTTCAGTTCTTTACATGTTCTGGATATAAGTCCTTTGTCTGAGGGATTGTTGGCTAAAATTCTTTCCAATTCTGTGGGTTTTCTTTTTACTCTGTTGGTGATTTCTTATGGAGTGCAAAAACTTTTTAGTAATGTGAGATCCCAGTTATTGATTCTTTAAATTATTTCCCATGTGGTTTTTGTTTCATTCATGCATTCTCTACCTAACCTTATGTCTCCAAGATTTTTACCTACTTTGCTTCCAGTAGATTTAGTGTTTCTGTTTTAATATTTAGATTCTCGATCCCTTTTGATTTTATTTTAGTATATAGTGATAAATGTGGGTCTATTTTCAGTCTTTGGCATGTGGAAAGCCAATTTTTCCAACACCATTTATTAAAGAGTCTATCTTTTTTCTAGTGAACATGTTTAGCACCTTTGTCAAATATAAGGTGGTTGAGGGTCTTTGTAGTAGTGTTTGCGTCTTCTAATCTGTTCCATTGATCCTCAGGTGTATTTCTTTGCCAGTACCATGCTGATTTTATTACTGTGACTTTGTAGTATAGTTTCAAGTGAGGATGGGCAGCTATTTTGAAGACAACAAGAGGCATTATGGTAACTATTTATGATTTAATATCTTGTTTTGAAATCTGGTGTGACTTATACTGTCTTGTATTGATAGATTTTATTATGTTTTATTTTGCTTAATTTTATTCCCTCCAAAATAAAATTTAAAATAAATATAAGCTATGAAACAGGCTTTCTTTCCTTTTCCTCCTTTGTTGCTTTTGCTGTTCCTGCCACATAAACTCTTTTTCTTATAGTATGCCCTTCTTCCAAGCCATTTCATCTTGGAACCAGCCTATTATAGACTGAAACCTCTACAAACTGTGAACTAAATAAACTATTCCTCAATTAATTTTGGTCATCACATTTTTTATTATGAAGAGAAAAAAAAACAGAACAATCAAAAAGCAAACATTTAAAAAAACAGCAAAAGCAAAATATCGAGGACAGTACAACAACAGCAAAAACAATGACAATATAGAATTTCTAAACAAGATGATAGAAATTTAACAATGGTTGATACATTTCATATTGTTATCCTTAAAGTAATTGCTTGTGCTACCGTATATACAGGTATGAAAGTTTGATCAAATAATATGCTTTCCCTTTGAGCATTTTCTTTTCATTTACATTTACCATTAAAGTCTCAAGTTTATTGCTATTTATGCCTGAGTAATATTCCATTATATAAAAATATCACATCTTTTTTATTCATTCCTAAGCTCATGGGCATTTAGATTGTTTCCAAGATTTAGCTACTACAAATTTTACAGCCATAAACTTGTGTGCACATAAATCACTGTGGTATGATGTTTTCAATTCTTCTGGGAAAATACTCAGCAGGAGAATAACTGGGTCAAATGGAACCTTTAACCCTAGTTTTTTGAAGAACCTCCATACTGACTTCCACAGTGGTTGTGCCAGTTTAAACCACCACCAACAGTGGAGAAAAGTTCCTTTTTCCCCACAGCCCCACCATCATTTGTTATTGGTTATTTTCTTGATGTTAGCCATTCTTTCTGGAGTGAGATGATATCTCCATGCTATTTTTAATTTGCATTTATTGAATGACCAATGATGTTGAATGTTTTTTCATCTATTCACCATTTTTATTTCATCATCTGAGAATTGTGTATTCATCTCAGTGGGCATCAGGTACTTTGTCTCAACAAATGAAAAAAGTAGTTGAGAGAATATATAAATGAGAATGCAACTTGGATCAAGATATCAAATATATCCAGATCTCCAGAAATTTTTCTTGGGCCCTTTTCTAATTAATATCCCAGGAATGCAACTATGATTTTAAATTTTGACATTGTGGAGTTGTTTTGGCTTTTTTGAATTTCATGTAAATAGACCACTCTTTCAATTATGGCTTTCTGGATTTCAACTTGACTTTCATTTATACTGTATAGACATAGCTCTATTTCCATAAGAGACTGATTCTAAGACCTTGCTGGGAATAAAAAAACATCCTTAGCTTCTCAAGACTTAATATGAAATGTTGCAGCATTGCATGTAAACTAGGCTCATCATCCTGTGTCCTTTAAATCACTTCTAGATTACTTGTAATAACAAGTATGGTGTATATTCTATGCAAATTGTTGTTATACTGTATTGTTTATGCAGTCCATATTTGGTGGAATGCATAGTTATTGAATTCATGGATGTAAGAGCCCACTACATTTAGCTAATTATGTCCATTAATGTTTTTACATGTAACATCAGTTAATGTCATTTAATATCTCATCATATGGAAATATTTACATATATTTATCCTTTCACACATGCATCTATATTTCTGTCATTATAAGCCACCTCTGAATGCCACATTTGTCAGGGCTGGTGTAAATTGCAAAAACTCATTGGGGCACCACACTGAGAATGATTTCTTAATGGCAGGATAGAATTAGAAAAAGAAATTTGTTGCAACACTGTGAAGAAATCATTCTCAGCATAAAGCCCCACAGAATTTTGCAGTTTACACCAGCCATGAGTCCTTCTTGTGGGTAGTGATGCTAGCCAATCCATTATTTCTGCCTAAACAGCCAAGTCCACTGGGTTTATCTCTTCTCAAGGGCCTCATTCAAGATCAGATTTGTTGCTAGGTATTCAACTTTGTGATCCTGTATTGAGGGGGACCACAGTCTTGAGCTGCTGGTATGAGTCCTTTCAATGTAGAGTCGCAGAGGAAAAGTAATTTAACATGGTAACAACAGTGAAAGCCTCTCTACAATATCGTCATAGCTGAGGCAAAGTTGGGCTACAAAATGAGTTTAGACCCAACCTGGACCACATAGCAAGACTCTTTCTGAAACACAAAAATAAATTGATACAAAATTGAGTCTACTGTCTGTATGTGGATAAATTATTGTCTTTATATTTCTATGGAGCCACCAAATTTCCCAAATAGCCAAAAAATTTTAGCAAAAACACAAAGCTTGGCAAATCACACTCCCTAATTTTGAAATATATTGTAAGGTCATCGTAAACAAAGCAGTACATTACTGACATGAAAAAGACACACTGATCAGTTGAACAGGATGGAAAACCTGGCAATCAACTCATGCACTTTAAGTCAATTAATTTTTGACAGAAGTACCAAGAAACCACAGTGCAGAAAATGATCTCTTCAGTATATGGAATTGAGAAGACTGGATATCTACATGCAAAAGAATGAAATTAGACCCTTTTCCCATACCATATATACAAATCAACCAAAATTTGTAAAAGACTTAAACATGCCATAAATCCATAAAATTACTGGGGAAAAACATAGGAGAAATATTTAATGATATTAGTGGGAAATAATTTTTGGATATGACTTCAATACACTGTCAAAAAAAGCAAAAATAGACAAATGGGATCCCAATGAAATAAAATAAAATAACATAAACAAAAAGTGAGTAGATACCCCAAATAACGGGATCATATATTTGTGAGCCATACATCTGATAATGTGTGTTTATCCAAAATATATAAGTACTAATAGCAAGGAGCAAATAGCATCAATACAGATAGCCTAATTAAAAAAGAGTCAAGAACATGAAAATACATTTCCCAGAAGAAGACTTATGAATGGCTAATAGACTCATGAAAATTGCTCAGTACCACTAACAATTAAAGAAGGGTATATTAAAACTACAATGAGATATTACTTCACATTTATTAGAATGATGTTTAGCAAAAAGTTGAAATCTAAAAAATTCTGGAAATAATATGGACAAAAAGGAAATCTCATACATTATTAATTGGAAAAAAATTTGTACATCTCTTTTGGAATGTTGTATTGAGAATACTCAAAAAAAACCTACAGTATTCCACTTCTGGGTATAACTCAAAGGAACTGAAGTGAATATGTTGAAAGTACATATGTAATGCCATATTCATTTTAACATTGTTCAGAAAAGTGGTGATATCCGCCAGGCGTTTTGGTGCAAGCCTCTAATCCCAGCACTAGGGAGGCTTTGCCAGGATGATTGCTGCACTTTCAAGGCCAGTTTGGGCTATAAAATGAGTTCAAACCCAGCCTGGACCACATAGCAAAACTCTTTCTCAAATACAAAAACAAGAACATGATACAAAATTGAGTTCATTGTTTGTATGTGCAACAATTATGATTGTCTTATGACACACCATGAAGTATGACTCAACTTTTTTAAAAAAGTGTAAATGCTATCTTTCATGACAACATGGATGAATCTGAAGGGCCTTATAGGAAGTACATTAACACAATCACATTAGAAACTAATACTACTGCGTAATCTATTTATATCCTAAATCTTATAAGATTGAATTTGTTGAAGTCAAGAGTAGAATGATGGCTATCAGAGGCTGAATGAGGTGAAGAGGAATGGTTTGAGGAATTCTTCATAAAAGTTTATAAAGTTTCAGATAAACAGGAAGAATAGGTTGCGATATCAATTGTGCAGGTTTATTATAGTTAATGCATATTTCAAAATAACAAAGAAAGCAAATTTCAAAAGTTTCATTGTGGTTAGGAAGGTGATAGATATGTTAGTTTAATTTAACCATTACACATTGAATACATATATTGAAATATCACATTGTATCATAAATTATTATTATTGTGAATCAAAATAATAATAATTTTAAAACTTAAAACAAATCAATATTATGTAACAATGTCAGTGGTTGGTAATAAAAATGTGCTGTAACTTCCAAGCTTTATCACAGACAGAGCTCTTCTGCATTCTTACTTTGTCTTCAGTGTTAACCTGAACATCATGTATGTCACAATCTGAAAGTTACATAGTAGTGCTGAGTATATCAGTTACATTTCAGAAAAGTAACCTATAGAATTGTCCAAAGTTTAGGGATTTAGGATAAGATTTCTTTTTTTTTCCTTTTCTTTTTCTTTTTTTTTTTTGTACTGAGAATAGAACACATGACGTTGTGCTTGCCATGTAGGTGCTGTGCAATCTGAGCTTCATCCCCAACCCCAGGATATGATTTCATAAGACAAGTTCAGTAGCATTTTATTTGATACATAGCAGTGTTTCATGTTTTCTAAATATTGAATGGTTTTTTCATGGATTAATCATAATATACATGAATATATGTGTATTATAGGACTATTTAGAAACATGCTACATTAATATTCATCCAAAACGACCCTTAATAGTGTATCAATTTTCAAAATTTATTGGACTCATTTAAATAATAACAAAACCTGTACACATTTTTGAAAGCAAGAGACAGAGTTTCAGGAAAATTCAGAACCTAAATGAAGGAAAAATATATTGAGGTAGGAAAATTGAACTGATCAATTGTATCAAAAATCTGACAGCATCTAAGTACACTTGGAGTATGACTGCAAATGTGATCACCTCCTTTTGATCAGGATATCTGAATATGGCTGGAACACCAACCAATTGACACTTGGCTGTAAGTGCAGTGGTTGTGTCACCATTGCTATGTACAAGTGTGTAAATCAGTGAGGCTAATCTTTTACTTCAGAATTGGATGAATTTGACTTCATCTCAAGTAAGAGAATAATAGTACCTGTCAAGACAAGTTCTGGAGTAAGACTTTTTTTGAGCTCTTGGTAAGTTAGCCATTAAATATCTGAGTCTCCATTTTCCTAATTTAATATGAAAGCATTAAAATCATTATTACCATATTTTATAGAGTTCTAGAGAAAGTGCATTAAAATCATTATTACCATATTTTATAGAGTTCTAGAGAAAGTGTATATTAAAATGATAAGTGAAATAACTAGAATAATGACGCAAAGCAATATTTTCATTAGGTATGTAAAATTTATGTGAGTGTTGGTTCCCTCAAAGCAGAGGAAAAAAGTATGTTTCAAAGTTTTTTAAATAGTCATTGGTAAATGGTTGTTTGCATTTGATAGATTTGTAAAGTTTCTCCTTGTGTACTATTATCTACTTCCATGTATTATCAAGATTATCTAAACTGTAAAATTCAAAACTAAGTCCTTTGAAAGTAAAATAACATAAATATATGAGACAAAAATTATGCAACACAGTGATTCCCTACAGAGTGGTCCACGAAGCCAACAGCATTATCAGATGTATGGAAACTGGCATAAAACACCAATTTGGGAATTTTAGCCCAGGTAAATTGATTTAGAAATTTTGATCATAGGGTACAGAAAAACCATTTTTAACATTCCCACAACTGAGTGCAATGTGCCAATAAAGTACAAGAATCATGTAATAAAAAATATTTGTCTTGCATTTAATAAATCTGAATATTAGTTCAGGATCTGTTGTTTTGCAAATTTACAGGAGATACTTTCTCTGATCATAAATTTGCTTGTCTCTAAATAAGGTCAAAGACATATGACTTCCTTAATCCTTTCTGGTTCAGCCTTGTAGAATAACAGTGATAGGAATAGGAAAACTGTCTCTGAAACATTCTCCAGAGTATGTTAAATTACTTGTACATGGCTTGGCTTATTCCCCAAGCTGCTAACAATCAATCCAGTTGTTTCTTTAATTGATTTCTTTGTCTGTAGTTGGAAGAGCCAGTTTCATCTCCAAATATAGCAAAAAAATGCAGATAATGTTTTGCAAAAAAAAGCATTTTTGATCTCCAGTTATGATAGATAATGGTGTTTGGATTTTACTATTAAATATACATGAATTGGGGTGATTTGTTTGCATTTGATACAATGCAGAATAGGTAACACACTTTCTAGCAGCAGAAATAAGGCACACACATTGGAAAAAAAGAAATTTTACAAAGCTTGCAGATGGAAAGATTGTCCCCATAGAAAATTCCGAAGATTCTAGAAGTTGAAATAAAAGTTAATTTTGACATTAATATTCAGCAAATGGATAATTATTGTTCATATTAATGAAGCTGAATAAGGATTGATGCTTTTAGTTTGTACTTGAGATACATTGTGATATAATCCAGCTTCCTCAATTACCCTATCTCTCCTCACATCACTTTTGCTCTGCAAGCTCCACACTGCTTTTCATTCTTTCATGTTTCCATGACTTAATACACAGCAATGGTTTTTCAGTTGCCATTCCTGCATCCAGAAATGTCTTTTACACTTGTTTTCCTACTGAGTTAAAACTTATGCACTGAACATAAACCTATCTACTCTATGAAAATTTTTTTTGTGGTTTGTTTGTTGATTTTAATTCTTTGCTTTATTTTTTGAGACAGTGTCTTCCTCTATAGTCCAGGCTTACCTTGAACTCACCATGTAGTTTAAGATGGCTCTTGTTTTTTAAAGAGAATAAAACAAAAGAGGATGGATCTAGCAGATCAGGACAGAACAAAGTAAGCAACACAGCACTTCACAAGACAATTGGATATTAACAGTAGCTATCATAATGTCTCTTTCTTTGAAATAGTTGAGCTTAGCTTTACACACAATAATGTCAAACGTAACAAAGAAGAATAAAACAACTCGAGAGAATGGAAGTATTCCAAGACAGTCTGAACCAAATAACTGAAGGTTTAAGATGGCTCTTTCTTCAGCATTCCTTGTGCTGGGGTTGCAGACATACCATACCATGCCCAGTGAAAAGTGGCTTTTAATTGTCTTCTCCCACAAGAGTTCATCATATTCCCTGTTATACGATGTAAGATCCCTGGACTGAGAAATAACATCATAACATCTACCTCTTCTGTATTTTCTGAGTATTATAATTCTCAGTACTCAAAGGATGAATTTTTAAAAGAATTTACATTGATTAGATTAATACCTTTCTTTAAAATTCACATATATCTGATTGGGTGATCAAAAATTATGATACAGATATTTATAAAAGAGAAAATATACAATGTATGAATAATACAAAGAATTACCACCGAAAGGTTAGGGTGAAGTAATGTAAAATAATTGCAGCAATTTTGTGTGCAATATGATTAAAATAGAGAAAGGAGGTGAAGATATGACTCAGGATTAAAATAATGTCACTTTACGATCAATATTTCATCCTTTCAAAAGCTTATGAGAGAGATACTATTTTCATCTCCATAATTTAGATAAAAGAACTGGAAATTTAAGTCACACTATAACCAAATGATAAAACCAAGAATTTATTCAAGATCTCCCTGGAAAACATGTGAAAATATTATGCTAATTTCTAGGGGAATTGCTTCCAAAATATTATCATTATGTGAATTTTTACAGAAATCAAGTTCAGTTATTGATAGTTAATTGCTGACCAGTTGTTAAAAACTCTATTCTCATAAAGGGTACAAGTCTAAGCATAACATTATGATTCAATCATAATTTTCTTATTCCTATTTAGAATATTGCTGAAATAGATACATACAATGCTCTGTCTGTGAAACTGTTGTTTTAAGAGTTTCTCTTCCCAACATGAGTTCCCGTGCCAGGATCTGGACTAAAGTTTGATGGAAAAGGGTCTTCCCTTTCTCTGAAAACTATGCTTTTCATGCTTTCAATCTTTATGCAACTGTGCAATTAGCCTTTAAGCAATTGTGGATGTCTTAGTCTTGTTAACAATGATGAATGTCACACATATTAGCTAAAATTACACAACTGAAAATAGAAGCCATTTCTAAAAGTCTATTTAAATTCAATTTCAGATTTAGTTGTGCTGCCAGGAACTTGCTAAAGTCATATTCTGTAATGGCTTATTTCTATATAACTTTAAAGCACGCACATCATTTGCTTAATTGATTTGAAGTCACACTCTCCAACTTGTCAGCTTTAAATTTTATTTATAGAACTCATTTTTATCTTCCATTTATTTTTATGTTTTTAATTAATTAAGTATATTGGTACAATTTAAGTATACATATGATCATATACATTATAGGGAATTTGTATGTGCACATGATATATCTTGATTCTTTTTTGCCCATAACCTTCATCCCTTCAACCTCTCTTCATTTCCATATTTATAAAAGCTTTCTTTACACTTTTACTACTTTTCTTCTTTTATTAAAAAAAAACAAAATAGACAAAAAGGTAGAAATGATATCAAATTAAAAAAAATAACATTAAGAAATCATCACTAATTGATATATTACATATTGTTATCTTAGAAGTAGTTTTTCAAGTTACAAAATCAAAGCATAAAAAATGAACAGACATAGGTAAATGAAGGCAACTTGAGACTATACGCATAAGTCAAATAAATCAGTCTCACATTTGTAAATATTGTGTTGTCTCTCTAGTGTAAAAATTAATAATAAAAAACTGAAAGTGTAATAAGATCCAACATGTATAATAGATATTGTAATAAAGTGCTCCAAAGTGAAGAACAGCTTGCAGGTTTACTTATTTTCTTATCTTTTTAATCTATTTCCTTCCTTCTTTTCCCACCCCCACCCCCCGCCTAGTTACTCTTTCATTTGAACATTTTCATTCTGTTTCACAATGTCTGTTATGCATTTTGGTCCTCATTTACACACTCAGTTTCTCACACCAGGGAAACAATATGAATATGTGTCTCATTTATTTCACTTAGGATTATGGTCACTAGTTGCATCCATGTACCTATAAAAGCCTTGAGTTTATCATTCCTAATGAGTGAGTATTATTCCAGTCAATAAAAATACCGCATCTTTTTTATCCATTCCTCAGATGATGTGCATTTGGGTTGTTTCCAAGATCTGGCTATTACAAATTGTGCTGCTCTAAGCATGAGTGCACATAAATCACTGTGGTATGATGTTTTCATTTCTTCTGGGAAAATAATCAGAAGGGGAAATCTTGGTCAAATGGAATTTCTAATCCTAGTTTTTTGAGTAATCTTCATATCAATTTCCCCAGTGGATGTACCAGGCTACACTCCCATTACCAATGGAGAAGGGTCCCTTTTTCCCCACAGCCCCACCAGAATTTGTTACTGGTTAATTTCTTGATGTTAGTCATTCTTTCTGGAGTGAGATGATATATCCATGTTGTTTTAATTTGCATTTCTTGAATGACCAATGATGTTGCACATTTTGTCATATATTTGCTCATCATTTTTATTTCTTCATCTGAGAATTGTTTCTTCATTTCAGATGTCCGTTTTTTTATTAAATCTTTAAAATTGGGAGGCCTGATTTTTTTCAATTCTTCACACATATTGGCAAAAATATTTTCTCAATCTATGAGTTTTCTTTTCACTCTGTTGGTGATTTCTTTCATTGTGCAAAAACTTTTTAATAAATTGAGATCCCAGTTATTGATTCTTTGATATACTTCCAATGAAGTTTGGTTTTTGTTCTACCCCTAAGTCCTTGAGATTTTTACCTAATTTGCCTTCCTGAAAGTTTAGTGTTTTTAACTTAATATGTGGTTCTTTGATCCATTTTGGCTTTAGTTTAGTGCATGGTCGTGGGTATGGTTCTAGTTTAAGTGTTTAGCATGTAGAAAGCAAGTTTTTCCAACACCATTTATTAAAGAGGCTGTCTTTCAGTGAATATGTTTCTCCATTTGTCAAATATAAGGGTGCAACTGGAAACCATATTTATAAATGAAATAAATCAGACTTGCATGTGTTAATATCATATCGTCTCGGTAGTATAAGAAGCTGAAAAACTAAATAAGATCCAAAAGTGACAATAGATATAGTAAAACAAAAAGGAACTGCTCAAATGGAAATTATATTGTTTGATTCATCTTGCATGCCTGTATCTGATAACCTGAGCAACTATACTGAAGATAATAATGTGCAACTTAACAACCACTGCAAAATTCCTATCATCTTGTTTTGAAATCCTCTATCTCTATAGTTTTTGTTGTTGTTGCTGTCATCATTTTGCTATTTTTCCATTGTTTCTTTCATCATTGGCTTCTTTCTTGATTTTTCTGTTTTTTTCCCTTTAGAATAATAAAAAGCATGGTCTTAAGGTGCTTCTTTTTAGCTAGAAATGTATCAACCTTGCCAGTATTTGTTATTGGTTGATTTTTAATTTTTATTTAATTTTTATTTTAAAGAGAATAAACCTAAGTAAAACAAAACAGAGCAAAGCCAATCAAAACAAACCAGTGTGTCTCAAGATTTCAAAACTATAGGAAATCAACAATTGTTACCATAATGCCTCCTGCTGTCTTCAAAATAGCTACAGATACCTTAAGACAGTAAAAATCAAAACAGAACAGAATAGATTCAATAAAAACAAAACAATGAATGCAATACAGAACTTCAAAAGAAGATAATGGTAAATCCAAAATGGCTACAACAACATATCCTGTTATGTTTGAAATAGCTGTCCACGACATTGGATATGATAAAATAAAACAAAACAAAACAAAACAAAACAAAAGCAAGACAAAATCCAACCCAACAAAACAATGACAATGATACCTGACTTCAAAACAAGACAATAGGAAATCAACAATGGCCACCACCTTCAGGAGATTCCCCCATAGATGCTACACTGCATACTGCCATCCTCTGAATAGATGATCAGTCCACCAGCTTGAGACAGGCAAAGTCATAGAAACTCCAAACACTACAAGCATTAAATTGTATTTTACCTCAATAGCCATCATCACAGTACGTGTTTCTTGGGATCAGCTGGTTGCTTACACGATGGTGTGTGTGTGTGTGTGTGTATGGCTTTTTGTTTCTCAGCCTGCACGCTGGAAGGGGCTGACATCTGGTTCTTCCCCTAGCAGCCCATGTATAGCAATGATGCACAGGGAGGACTTGCTTCTTGATAACTTATTGTTCTCCTCCCCTGCAATGTGCGATTGGCCTATTGGTGGATTTCCTGATCATAGACTTTTGCTCTGGAGTGAGATGAAATATCAGCATTATTTTAATTGCATTTCTCCATTGACCAATAATGTTGACCATTTTTTCATATATTTATTTGTCATTTGTACTTCTTCATCTGAAAATTATCTATTCATTTCAGATGCCCATGTTTTGGATTGGGTCTTCAAATTTTGGGAATCAGGTTATTTTTTCTTTATAAAGAACTCTTACAAACCTTAGCATCCAGTGTATTAATGGAAAAGCTCAATAAACTTCTAATAGTCACTTACCATATGACTATCTGTATCTCATTCTGATCTGTTGATTCTGAGGCAGACAGCCCCTATTAGTCAAGAAACAGTATTCTGTTCTCTTTTATAATTGTATGACACATTCAAGAGGATAGGAACGTTCATGGGTAAAATGTAAATGTTAAAATTAAATAGACAAGAGAGGTGCCTTTCACTGATGGGTAATGGTAGTGAATTTTAAACCTAAGAGTTTGAAGGAACACACATCGAAAATTTGGAATGGTGAACACAGAATTGGTAAATAATTTCAATAAGATAGATATCTGATGTGATTTAAACCAACATATGTAAAGATAAAGCTGCATTATGAGACCATAGCAAATATTGAAACTAAACTTGTAGTCTCATAGGTTATGTAGATAAGAAAGTTTTAGCCTGAATGTGCTCTGAATTTTTCAGCCTTCCCAAATTTACATATTGAAATCCTATTTCTTAAGTTATGGTTTCAGGAGATTGGATTTTTATGAAGTGATTTGGTCATGAAGCCAAAACTGTCATGAATAGAATTAGTACCCTTATAAAAGAAGCCTCAAGAGAGATCCCTCAATTCTTCAGTCATATGTGGGTGCATAAAAGGTGCAATCTATGTGCCAAAAGTGAAGAATAAGTTCAAGACATCAGAGGCTAGTGTCTTTAACTTAGAATTTCCATTTTCTTAAACTATGAGAAATACTTCTGTTTATGAATTAAATAATGTATAATATTCTATTCATCCAAATTGATTAATCAACTCTTTTAGTAAATTTAAGGGTTTACAGCAATTCTTTTGGTCTCTCATTGAAACCCATGGATAAATGCACATGCAAATTATGTAGAAAGATAGTGTCTATATATTTCTATAATATGACAGCATATATATTTGCAGAGAAAGAGTGGACATAATTTTGATCTAAGTTGAAATAGTCAGCAACCATCAAGGAGATCTGGGAATGGGAGAAGATGAAAGAAAGGAGAGGGGAAATAGAGGTAAAATGAATCAAAAAAATATACATTATCTATGATTACCACATGATGAATATTTTCTTTACATACCACAAACTCATACTAATAATAAAGAAAACAGTAAGTCTATGTTGTGCACTGTAAATAGGGATGTAGGGGCTGGGATGCTATGTCATAATTTCATGCATATAGTATAACTGTTGTCTAACTCCTTTCAATACAGAAAGTAAAAAAAATGAATTGTGAACACTTAGTAATATTTCTCTTCATATTGCAACTTCTGAGTTCAAAGAATTAAAGAGACACATTGTTAGTATATTTTCCAGTAAAATATACCCAGAGCTCTTTAAATGTTAGAGTAAAATTTTTTTCTTCTATATTTTCTGATTGAACCTAAGAATTTATTTTCCTTTATTTATTTATTTATTTATTATCATACTTCAAAATGTGAATTCAGAATGTCTAAAATATGTTTAGGATCAAATCATCATTATTATCATGCACATTTAGGATTGTTTTTTTCTAATTCTTGGAAGTATGCTATTGGTATTTTGATTGGGATTGCAGTGTGTATGTAAAACAATTTTAGAAGCATGGTCATTAGCACTATGCTGTCTTTTCAGACCCAAGAGGAAGGAATATATTTTCAATTTCTAATACCTGCTTCAATCTCCTTTTTCAGAGTACTGTGTTTTTCAATGTAAACATCTTTACTTCATTTAATTAATTCCTAGGTATTACAATATTTTATGTTATTGTGAGTGGTGTGGTTTCTCTTTCAGTGAGATTATTTACAATGATGATTTTTGATTTTGACTTTGTAACCAGCTATGTGACTGAATTTCATTATAAAAGATAGTAGTCTTTTGATGGAGTTTTTGGGGGTTTTCTATACAGACTATCACATAATCTGCAAATAGTGATTACTTAATTTCTTCTTCTCCTTCTTCTTCTTCTTCTTCTTCTTCTTCTTCTTCTTCTTCTTCTTCTTCTTCTTCTTCTTCTTCTTCTTATCTTCATTGCTTTATTTACTTTCCTTGCCTAAATTGCTCTGACTGATTTTTACAGAACTGGTTTGAATAGGAGTGGTGATACTAACATTATTGCCTTTTTCTGGATTTTGAAGTGAAAACTTTCATTTTTTATCATTTAATATGATTTTGGCTGTTAATTCATCAGGTTGTGATAAAGATCATCTTTTCCAATATTTTGTAGAATTCTTATCATGCATGTGTGCTTTACTTTGTCAAATACTTTTTCTATTCAGATAGTAATGGGATTTTTTTCCTTACGTCTGTTGATGCAGTGTGTTATATTTATTGATTTGCATTTTTTGAGCCATCCCTGCATTCCTGGGATGAATCCTACTTGGTCATGATGAATAAACTTTTTGATAATTTGCTCCATTCTGTTTGCCAGTACCTCACTGAGTATTTTTAATTTAAATAAATTAGGGAGTTCTTTTTTGGAGTGGATGCTACTCTGGCTTTGGCATCAGGGTAATATTTAACTCAAAGCATAACTTTGGGAGTATTGCTTCCATCTCAATTTCATTAAATATTTTGAGGATTAGTGGTTGTAGATCTTCTTTAAATTTCTTAAAGAATTCACCAGTGAATTCAACAGGACCTGGGCTTTTATTTTAGTTTATTTTTTTTAATTTTTTAATTTTTTTGTGGGGTGCTGGAGATTGAAGTCATGATCTTGCGTTTGCCTGGCAGGCGCTTATACCACTGAGCTAAATTCTTGGCCCTCTATTTTTTTGTTGGTACAGATTTATTGAATCTTCAGTTTCACTTACTGATACTGCATTATTTATAATTTTTACTTCTCCTAGAGTCATCTTTGGGGAGCCATAAGTATCTAGGAACCTGTGCACTTGATCTCTGTTTTTCATAGTAATTGCGTACAGATTTTTAAAATAGGTAGTGATGCTCTTCTACACTTCTACAGGATCTGTTTTGGTTTCATCCTTTTTGATCTTAACTATTTTGACTTGAATATTTTCTTTCCTCTTTCTGGTAAGGATGGCTAGAGATTCATCAATTTTATTTAATTGCTAAATGGACCAATTCTTCAATTCATTGATTCACTGTATGGATTTCTTAGCCTTGGTTGCATTAATTTCTGGCATGATCTATATAGTTTTCTCCCTCATACAAGCTTTTCAGTTGAATTGTTCTGCTTTTAATAGAGGTTTGAAGTTCAGTATTAGGTTATTTGAGTTCAGTCTATTTTCCCAATTTGAGTATTCACCACTATAAATTTCCATTGTAGGAGTGCTTTCATTGTGTCCTTTCATTCCTGGTATGTTGTATCAGCATTATCATTTAGTCGTAGAAACTGTCAAATTTCTTCTTTAATATCATCTGTGAATGATTGTTCAGGAGGGTTTTTTTTAATTTCCATATGTTTATTAAATTTTCATGGTTTCTTTTGCAATTGATTCCTAATTTCATTGCACTATGATCTAATAATATGCATGGGATAATTTCATTTTCTTTACATTTACTAAAGCATGTTCTACAAGCTAGTATGTGGTTTATTTTGGAGAAATCTCCATGCACAGATGAAAAAGAACATGCATTCTGTTATTGTTGGATGGAACACTCTATAGATATCTACTAATTCCATTTGTTCAAAGCTTTGGTTCTGTTATTCCTTTGTCTTTTTTGGTCTAGTTGTTCTATCTTTTGACAGTGGGGTATTGAGGTACCCCATTACAATTGTCTCAGTATTTATTTGAGTTTTATACCCATTAATAGTTGTTTTATATATTTCTGTGTGATTATATATATATATATATATATGATCATTATCTCTTCTTGAACTTTTCCCTTAACAAGTATTTAGTAACATTCTTTGCCTCTACTGGTTTACAGTTTAGTTTCTCTGCAGTTAAAATAGCTTTCCCTGCTTTTTTTCTGGGTTCTTATGACATAGAGTACCCTTTTCCATCTTTTGACTTTCAGCCTATGAATTTCCATTTTAGTTAAATGCATTTTTTGAATAAAGCATATTCTTAGATCTTGTTTCTTGATCCGTTCTGCCATATGTTTCTTTTGATTGGTGAGTCAAGACAGATTATATTGGTGGTTATAACTGATATGTATTGGCTTATCATTATTTTCCTGTTGTTGCTTCCTTGTCTTTTCCCTCTGCTTAATTGCTTTCTTTGCCTGGTGAATTCTTTCAGTTGGTTTTCTTGGAATTGTGGTGTTTATTTTCTCTTTCTAAAATATCATTCAGTGCATATTGTTCACTGGAGAGCTGGTTTGGTAGTCATGAATTTCTTCAACTGTTTTTGTCATGGAAGTATCTCATATCTCCATTAATTTTGAAAGATACTTTTGCAGGGTACATCGATCTGAGTTGAAGGCTGTTTTCTTTCAGGACTAGAAATATTTTACCGCAAGCTCTTCTTGACTTAAGGGTTTGTGCTGAGAAGTCTGTTGATTCTGATGGACTTTCCTTTATAGGTGACTTTTTCATTTTCTCTAACATTTCTGATATACTGTTCTCATTCTGTATTTCTGAAATATTGATTATTATATGCATTTTTTAGATTTATTTTGAGCATGATTAATTTGAGTTCCATATGCTTCACTTATCTGTATTTCATATTCTTTTTCCATGCTTGAATACATTTTTTATAACCTTTACACTCTTTCCTGATTTTTATTGTCTCTGATCAATCTTGTGCTGTTCTTGACATCAACTTACAACCCCTTGATATTTTTGACGAATACTTATTTTCATGATTACTACCTAAAATCCTGTCTTTTACATCTGGTATTTTGTCTTCCTGTTCACTTGATTGCACATATTTTCAATAGAATTTGTAAATTGCTAGAAATCGGTTTGGTTCTCTTTCATTTGTTTCCTGTGTTGGGCATTCATGTTTTTTGTCATTTTCCTAAGCTCATATATTTTTTATTTGTATCTATTCTAGATTTATTGAGAAAGTCCATCATTGTGGTTGTTATCCTTCTTTTTACCTGAGAGATTATTTCTGATCTGATTTCCTCCATACCGTCATGAATCTTTTTTCTTTAAATTCTGTTGATACCATTTCAGAAAATTCAGGTATGTGGCTTTTGATTTTCTCTGTCTCATTGTCCCCTTTACTTTTCCTGGGTGGACTGGAGAAGTGGAGTGGCATTTACTTCTGCATCTTCTCATTTTCTATTTTTAAATTTATTTGTTTTCTGTTTTGAAGATTATAGCTTACTTATGGTATGCAGTTTTATCACTCATATTGATGCTGCCTTAGAAAATATCTATTCCTCAGAGATATCTTCTAGGTATTGCTGGCTCTTGTCTTTGTATCTGTCCCAAGATTCTACTTTTTCAATTAATTAGGGATAAGAAGTTAATATCAACTTGGTTTTGCAACCAACCCTTTGGTACTGGACTATGGTGATGATTATGTACTCAGAGAGTAACAGTGTTGTCATACATAGGAGAACAACTGATTACAACAAGTATAACACCATAGCTAAAGAAATACAATTAACAACATCAATTAGCATCAAGTACAGGCTAAACACAGGCAAACTAGTAACTATTAATGTGCTACCTTAAACCATAGTAGCAAAAGCTAGAGTTATACAAGATCCAACATAAACCATGAAATTGCATGCAGTGAGGTTCCCAAGTAGAGAAATTTTACCCTGTGTGTGAGTGGGATGGTTAAGAGGGTGAGAGGAAAATAAAGAGAAATATAGTAGAAGCAAAGCTTAAGGAGAAACGTTGGTCACCCAAGTTTTGAGAAAGTAGAGAAGAGGACAGGAGATAAAGAACGAAGGAGAAAGCAATAGAATATTGAAACAAATCAGACAGGCTAGAGATAGTGTTCGCTCACATCAAGAAATACAGTTGAGGAGAGAGAGGAGAAACAAAAAAACAAAACAAACAATATTAAAAATTTTAACAACCAAAAAAAATACCAAAAAAGTAAAAAAAAGAAAACAGATAAATAAAAAATAATAAAATTCCTCTGTTCACAATTGTGTGGTGGTGTCTAGTTCAGAGCCACAATCTGTGCTGAGTAACCCTGCCAAGTCTCCAGCCGTATTAGTGCTAGGTGAGAGAATGATCTTCACCTCCAGTTGTGGGGGCTGGTGTCTTCATCAAGGAACTTTCTGGGTGTCACTTGGACCTGCCCACATCCTGTTAGCCTGCTTGTCTCTGTGTTGCTTTCTCAGTGGTTGTGACACCTCAGACAAAGACAGCTCAAGGCTAATCCCAGTCTAGTGTGCAGTCTGTCCCTCTTGGCCCCTGCATTGCTTCAACTGTTCCATTCCAATGGCACATCTCTCTCTTTTGCATGCTTCTGGGAACAGAGTGGAGTTGGTACTGTTAGCCAACTCACTTTCCTTGTCCTTTCCATTGAGACAGTCAAAGGCTGCTTGTATTCTACTTCTCTTTCCTCTCGTGGGCCTTTGAGAGCAGGGCAGGGATTGCTGACTTCCCTAATTGCCCTGTGGCAGCCCAAATCTCCTTAAGTTCCATGTCACTTTTCTCTTTCATATTGCTGAGATTGTTGCTAGAGGTTCCAGTGAGCCACTATGGTTCACAACATAAAAAAAAATAAAGATTGTGGCCCACTGGGGAGGTGACAGCTTCGTATACAGTAGCACCTATGTGTGTCAACAAAATGTGCTGCCAGGGTACAACATCCTCTGTTTGAAGGAAGACAAAAGAGGCTAGGGCATTTCTATCCCAAATCTATCCTATGTCACTTGAGTTTGTCAGGCTATTGCAGCCTATCATTTTTGGGGGAACTTCCCAGAAAGGCAGTTCTTGCTCTGTGTGCAAGTGGATATCCCACAGATTGAGTCATTTTTTTAAAAATGTATTTTGTCTCAGCTTCTGTTTTCCTATAAAATATGGCTAATCATTGCACTATGTTTAAAAAATATTATGAAAAAAGATAGTATAAATTGATTTGGGGCAAAATATTACTCATTCTTGAGATCTGAATTTTTAGATTCAGTGAAATAACCATGTAAACTTTCTTCTTTAGGAGTGCAATGTCTAAAATCAAATATTTATATTGTACTGGTAGTATTTATAGATATTTATAGAACTTTCTTTCATGCAGTGGTATAATAGATCTTTTGTGGAGTTAATTTCCACAGAATAGAAGCACTTCTAGCTGTCACTGAATGAAATCAGGTGTTGTTCTATGTGAAGGTGTGAAAAAATAAATATGTCTCAGACACATAAATCCATTCCTATGGTACAGTTAGCTTGTCATTCAAGAAGTTTGTAATTCTGTTGCCGTAAAATAACAAATAATATTTTGATGCTGATTATATAATGAATTGTGCTTAGAAATGATCATATATATTCATATATATTTAAGAATCTTTAGGGCCAGGGATTTAGCTCAGTGGCTCCAGCGCTTGCCTGGTAGGTGCAAGGTTGTGAGTTCAATCCCTGGTACAACAAAAAAAAACAAAGAATCTTTATATATTGTGATGATTAATTATAATATGTCAATGTGATTTGGGTAAGAACTACCTGAGTATGTCTGAATGATTGACAGACAGGCTGCAAAATGAAGAAGGAGGATCCACCTTGGATATGGATGTTTACAAGTCATAGGCTTATAACCTGTGCAGACTAACAACTTAAAGGCTTCTAACCTCAATGGAATATAAAGGGAAACAAGAAGAAAGTTTCCTTTTATTCTTCAGGGGACCTCTGGTCTTCATTATTACCTTTGGATATTCATCTCTAGTTTCTTCAGGATACCAAAGTTGACTCTTCAGCCTTCTAATGCAGTCAGAACCTTCAGCTTTGACTTCAACTTTCACTGGACTCTTTAGTGTGTGCTACACTTTTGACCTCTAACTGACGTGGTGTGGGCGAGCCACAGGTTCTCCAGGGAGAGACAAGTCAGTGTCTCCCATGAGAATACTGGCGTGAAGGCTGAAAATCAAACGTCCTATGCGGGCTGAAAATCAAATGTCCTGTGCCTCCCTCAACCCCTGTTAACAACTGGATGGTTTGAAGGTCAAACAGAATTGATAGCAACTAAGGTACATAAAGCGACTAAATGCTTGCATTGTTTGGTTAATTGTATGCAGATGTCTGAACATCTCTTGGGAGGATGACAGTATGTGACACAGCAAATATGGGGGGTTTCCTTCTATCTTATCTGTGAAGACCAGTATTGTTTTCACTGTTTTGCTGTGTTCTCATTAATTGTTTTGCTCCATTCAGTGTTCTCTTTTGATTGGTTTTACAGTGTTCTGTTTTTGGTTTGGTTTTGCTATACCTGATTTAAGGCACAACTATTGTGTACATAGAAAAATATACTATAGTACCTATTATTGTTATCCTGGTATCCTGCTTTGAAGTTCTGAACCAACTTCACTGCATTATCCTGGTGAATTTTGTTCTTTCTTTTTTTGTGTTATTTTACTATCTTTAAAATTTTAAAAATTGACCTTTAACTTAGTTCTCTGGTCTTCCAGTGTCCTGGTGGCCATTTGGTGTTCTCCTGCCCCTGGTTCTGAAGGCAAACATTGTAAATATTCTTACTAAATCTTTTGCATGACTATATATATATATATATATATATATATATATATATATATATATTATATTACATCTGTTCCTATAGTGAACCTTCAAATATAAGACAGATTTTGATATTGAGAGTTGGGTTGTTATTGTGAGTGTACCTGACAATATAGTACACATGCTTTTGGATCCAGTTCATTGGAGGTGTTGGCAAAGATTTGGAGATGCTGGCTGGAAAAGCACACCTGGGATGATGGAAATCAAGTAGGATGGTAAATTATTTTCAGAACTCAGAACAGAATGATGATAGAATTGCAGTAGCAAAGCTGAGAACTGTGATAGAAATGTGCAGTAAATGCCACACTTAGGAGGTTTCAGTTAGTAAAAAGGACTCCACTGATGTTAAGCACCAGGTCATGTATGTTGTGGTTTGGAGGAAAATTTGTCTACATTTTATCCATGTGCTGAGATTTTGTGGGAGGCTGATTAAGGTTAGTGTATTAATTAACTTAGCAGAGAAAAGCTCAAGGCCAGCTAACATTCAGGCTCTAGCGTAGGTACAGATGGGAGGTTTGAGTTATCTCTACATTTCTAATCAAATGAAAATCAGCTACATAAATTTTAAATTTTGAGTTTCACAAGAAAGAAAATTCCTGTCAAGGTGAGGTCTGAATAGTTAGAGCAGAGGAGAGTTTGATCACTGAAAAAGAATAGCACTAAAAAGTCAAGTAAATTGTATTGACTTAATATGAAAGCTGCCTTAAGTACATTCTGGGAACAGAAAGACATCTCCCCCATTTGTCCTGAAAAGTGGAAATATTTCTGTTTTGTGAAGAGGCTTAAGGCACTATGCTTGAGAAGAAAAGTGCCTAAAAAAATTGTTTGCTTGGATTTTTTTTCACATTATTCAGTTGTCCTGGCACGTGGAGACCTGTACATACATGCTACAAAAGGATTCAGCTGCAACTTGAGTGGGCAGCAGATCTTGGTGTCATACACATGGTACTGATTTTATTGAATACAAAATGTAAAAGCTGTAGAGTCAAAAGAGCTTCCACCCATTTTTGAGAAGAAGGTCTGGGAGCCCATGCAATGTGCCCTCAAGAGGTCAGTGTATGAAACTGCGAAAATAAAGCTGAAAAATATAGTGTAGATCCCAGGAATTTGGAGAAAACAAAACAAAGGTAATAAGAGGAATGCCACAAGTGGTGATCAAAGCCAGCCCAAAAAGTTAATAATAGGGGATATAATTATCATCAGTATCTTAGTGGCAGGGCCATTCAAACCATTTGAAGTTCCTATCTCAGAGCTATAGAATTGAATGTTTGGCCTACTGGGTTTCAGTCTTCCTTTTGTTCTATTCTTTTCTATCCCCTTATTCCTCTCTTTTGGTATAGGACTAGTTTGTATCATTATATGTTACCAGTCTTTAACTTTTTATTTTTATAGGAGATCACAACAAAATATTCACTTATGTCTCAGAGAAGAAAGCCAGAAGACTTTGGACTTGGACTTTTCAGCAGTGATCAAACTGTTAAGATTTTCTGACTATTAAAAATGACTAAATGCATTTTGTATAAAATGAT
The DNA here is from genome assembly GCA_004027455.1 of Hydrochoerus hydrochaeris. NCBI lineage: Eukaryota > Metazoa > Chordata > Mammalia > Rodentia > Hydrochaeridae > Hydrochoerus > Hydrochoerus hydrochaeris. The sequence goes on from PVLA01000497.1 coordinate 91,113, forward strand.
ATGTATAAACTTTTGAGGACCAGATGTAGAAAGTTAAAATGCCCCCCAAAACCTCAGGTGTTTGGAAGGTGACTGAATTATTGGTATGTTTTAGCTGACTTGCTGTTGGCAGGTATGATCTGGTCAGAGGAAATAGGTCTGTGATCGGTGTGCCTAGGAAACATTTATCTTCCTCTTGCTGCTCCACACTTTTCTTTCTGCTTTCTAGTTTACATAAGGCAAGCATCTGTATCTCCACCATGTCCCTTTGTGGTGCTGTCCTGTTTTGTAACCAGTCAGATTTTGAACTGAAACATGAGCCAAAACAAGCCTTTCCTTTTAGTTGTGGATGTACAGTATTTTGTTCTAATGGTGAGAAAAGTGAATACAACGTATACAAACACAGGTATCTGTGCATATGCATTAATCTGATTTTACTCAAAAAATAACTTATTATATACTATCCTTATTTACAATTGGGAATATGATTTATAAAAGCTTACTGTTGTACCTTGGCATAACTACAAGATGCCCTGTATTTCACTACTGCCCTATATTTGACACACAAGAATGAAAATTACTCAGGGCACAAATCCCATGAGAAAAGCAGAATGGGCTGCACCCACAAGAGAAAAAAATTATCCTGATTAACAAAGAAGCAGGGTACAGGTGTCAACCAAAATTAATGTAAAATTCTAGCTAGATTGTTTCCATCAGGATGCCTTGCTTTTTTTTTTTTTTTGGCTTTAAATGCCCTGTGATCTTTCAGTTCAGGGCCACTCAGTGTCGACTCTGAAACAGGGGTCTATGCAAGTAGTCACTGAGTTCAGCTAATAAAATTCCAAATTTACCTGTTTGGATGTTTGGATTCCTACATTGTACATGAACCCACTTCACTTATTGTTTTTAAATATAGATTCACTAATTTTAAATATGGCATAAGTTGAATTTCATCTTCCAGAAAAAAATTTGTATGTTGAAATTATGTTCCCAATAACTCAGGTTGTAACTTTATTTGAAATTAGGGTCAGTAGGTATAACTAGAAAGATAAAATCATATTGAGGCAGACCCATAATTGAATATGAATGAATCACTTGTATAAAAGAGATAAAAAGACAGAAATGTACATATATATATATATATATATATATATATATATATATATAACAAGAACACCATAAGAAAATTGGAATTATTGTCACAATCCAAAGGATTCTAGAAGCTTGTAGAGAAACATGGAGCAGATACTCTCCTCACAATTTCAGAGGTATCATGGCTTATTGACACTGCTAGCTCAGATTTCTTGCCTCCAAAATTGTGTGACAATATATTTCTAATATTTAAATCACTGCATGCCATTTGTTTACAGTAGACCTAGCTAAATGTACATAAGATATATTAAATAAATGCTATAGATTAAATATAGATGTTCTATCACATTTCTATTTTTTTCTACATTTTTGATTTGAAGTGTTCTTGACAGGAGTGTTACAATCCTAAATCATTTTTCAGCTCTCCAACTATTTTATTCTTCAAAATAAATTAATTACAGTGTTATTCACATTCATTATGTAGATTAATTTTATGGATACAATTAAAGGAATTTTGAGAAATATAAAAATACCAATTTGATTAATGCTTTAATGAAAATTTAAAACTCTTCCCTTATCCCAAAAATTTCACTAATATTCACTGCAGTCAGCCCTTACCCTTTATCCAACTAACATCTTCTGTGATTTGTATCCCACAGGTTTTCCCTTTCTAAATACATACATAAAGAAAATCAGGTGTGCGTGTGTGTGTGTGTGTGTGTGAGTGTGTGTAGTGTGCTGGCTACTTCCAATGAACATATTATTCAAATGCATTCATGCTGACATGTATATCAAAAATTCATTGTCTTTTATTCCTAAATAGCAAGATATTGTTTATTGATTTATCTGTTGTTTAATATAAAGATTATTTCTATATTTTTTCCTCTATACTCCTATTGAATTCTTAGCTTGAACTTCCTGTAACAAAGGAAGATTAATGAGAAAATACAATTAAACTTAATAACACCTCCTGCATACATGCAAAAACCCACAGAAATAAGGAAATCTCTGGAGTGTAACTCACACAGTTCTTTTAGACTTCAGGTTTAACAATGCTTTCTGAAATAGAGATAAGGATATGCAGAAAGTCGCAGTAAAGAGGATATGTACAGTTAAAGTGCAATAAAGTAAGGGCAAGTTTTATTATGCAGATTTGTTGATGCATTCTCTACTGATTGAGTGATTTAATAATCCTGTTTTTCTTGGTACAGAGTATAACACACAAATTGAAATCTCCTTTTCAGAGGTAAATCTCTGCTGCATTGTCCATTTTGTTTACAGATTTCCTCCTGTGCCTGAAGTTTCTCAAAATAACCAGCTCAAAATAATCATTGCTCTACAAAGGCATATTTGGTCTCTTACAGGTTTGTTTTGTGGGAGCATCCCATAAGTCCCATCAACCAATCTGAAAAGGTAACACACTCTGATTTCAATGGTTCACCACGTTTTGGAGTGCTGCTGTCTCCTTATAGACATGGTTTTCTGTCCTGAACAAACAATTATTCTAGAAAAATATAAAAGGTACCAAGACATTACATTTATGAACAGTTGGAAAAGAAATATGCTCTTCAGAACAAGGTTAGCCCAAGTAAAAAGAGGTTTTAGAATGAACTACTGTGAAACAACACAGCAGCCCAGAGTTCCATGGCAATGGTCCTTCTGTATCTTCCAATCCTTTGGGTGACATCAGGTCTAGGTCATCCTAAGAAAAACATGCCCATGTTCTCCTGAAAAAAAAACTGAAGATAGCACTATCCATTTGGATCCACATGCAGATGTTTGGGAACTGTTGGACATATAAGCAGAACATTGTAATTAACAGGTCAAATCTTATTCCCCAGCTAACTTTACGTTGCCCTAATCTTCTGCCTCACAATTATATGAATTCTGGAAAATGAAAAATATTAAAGAAAAAATAAAAACCAGAGGTTAAATGGGAGGGGGTATTATCACAACTTGTTGTTCAGGAGCTTACTGCTTGGTTCTCATCTGAAAATTTGAGAAACAATAGTGGCAAGAAACAAGTTCACACAAAGCTGACTCTGAAGCAAAAAGAGACTCTTCATCTCAAATATTTATCTTAGGGATGGTTAGGGTAGAAAGAGCTTTTATAGATAAAATGGAGTCTGCAGTAAGACAGTGGTGAAGAAATATATGTTCTTCATGGAGTCTTAATTATTCATATGCATGTACTCTTTCCTCTGAGGGAAAAATATGGAAATGGACTTTGACCTGTTGTGGTTAGTTAGCAAAAACTTGGGAAGGACTTCTCTTCATTAAAAGGATTAGGGAGTGATAAAATAAAATTCAATGAATTGGGAGGGAGAAAGAGACAGTGCTAAATATATTTCTGTTATAGAAAGTATGAATAAGCAAAGCACAGATTATTTTTAGGACAATGAGAGTAATCTGTGCAACACTATAATAGTGGATAAAAATGTATTAGTCAATGTAGATTTATCAATTGTAATAAATGTATTGCTTTGGTAGAGGGGTTGATAATGAGGGAATGGGAAATTCCTGAACTTCTTCTTAACTTGATTGTAAACCTAAGACTACTCTAAAGCAATTAATATATTTTTAGCAAACTGTCCTTCAGACTTCTATCTGGAACATATAAAGAATTAAGAAAAAATCAGGGTCTCCAAAATCCAAAGACCCAATCAAAAAGTAGCATCAAATGAAGACACACTTCTTAGATAAAGCAACACAAATGGGAAACAAATACATGAAAAGATGTTCAAAATCATTGGTTATTCCTGAAATGCAAATTAAAACAACATTGAGATTCCACCTTACTCCAGAAAGAATAACTATTATCAAGAAATCATCAGTAACAAACGCTGGCAGGGATATGGGGAAAAGGGACACTCTCTATTGCTGGTGGAAGTGTACAACCACTGTGGAAATTAGAGTGGAGCTTCCTCAAAAAACTAGTAATAGTCGTTTCATTTGACTCAGTTGTTCCTTTCCAGTTATTTTCCTAGAAGAATTAAAAACATCATACTACAGTGATATATGTGCACCTATGGTTACAGCAACACAATTTTAATAGCTAAAATTTGAAAACAACCCAAATGACCATAAACTGAAGAATGGATAAAAAAAAGGTGTGGCATTTTTATACAATGGAACACTACTCAGTTGCAAAGAAAGATAAATTTGAGTCTTTTATAGGTAAATGGATTCATCAAGAAGCCATAATCATAAGTGAAATACATTAGATTTACATGTGTAAACATTCTATTGTCTTCCTTGTGTAACAAATTGAAAGAGTAAATAAGAACTAAAATTTACAATAGATATTGTGAAAGAGAAACAAACAGCATAAAAGAGAAAAGCAACTGAGATGGGGAAAAAGAAAAGAAGGAAGGGGGAATATATATATATATATATATATATATATATATGCTAATTATATATATGCTAATTATATATGCTAATTATATATATGCTAACTGCGCTACTTATTCTATTAGTTCACTGAAAGAAACAGTGAGCGCTTGCATTTTTTGATCTATCTTGCTTGCCTGTATCTTGTAATCAGAGCAAATATTTTGAAGTATACAGTATAATAACAATTGTTAGTTTCCTATCATCTTATTTTGAAATCCTGTATCATTTTTATTGTTTTTTACTGTTTTGTTTTCTTTTAATTTCTTTAAATTAAAAAAATATATAAATGCAAGTTAACATCAGATGATTATTAGAACTTTGTAGCGAATAAATTAGTGAGCCAGGCATAGATATGCACATCAGTCAGGGCCCATGAATTCCTGTAAATGGGAAGTAAGAACTTGGACTCAGTGCCTTAGTAGGTTTGACTCATCAGGGTAAATTATTCCAGCATACTTAAACAGAAATATTTTATCAAGCAGAATTAAATAAATACACACCAAAAAGAGAATGTGCCTTCAAAAGAGAGGAACATTATGGTTTAGAGCATGGAAAATTTATGTTTTGGTTAAAATCTGTGAAACTTGTCAATCTATGGAAAACATAGAGTCAACTTACAAGTAAAAGCTCCATTTTGAAAGGGAAAGTATGGGTCCAAACCACTATATTTTTTACTATTGTATTTTTTAGGATGGTGATCTAAATTGTTTTGCCTAAAATCTTTTTTGACCCCTTTGAATCTGCTTCTCCTTTATGTTAGGGTTCTGCCCTTTATTAATCAACTAAGCTAATTATTGTCTTATTCTTTAATTAGTTCATATATAATGGTGTTGCAGGCAGCTGAGTTAGTCAAAAATATTATAGGCAGTGACATAGGGCTGGGTTCTTGGTGGAGCCAGTGCAGATATCTGGAAGCTTGGGGAGACTGATGCCTCCTGCTGTGGAGTAGGCCTCAAGACAAAAGGCCAAACGAATGCACCCATATATCCTGAGAATTGATAGCCTAAACAGTTCCCATCCCCCTAGGAAAGAGTCAGAATGCCCACTTTGTACACGACTGGCTTCCCCATTTGTCCCTAATGTAATCAGTTTTACCTGAACTATTGATCTTATTGGCTAACTATAGTTATGTCCCACCTTATGTCCATCTGCCTTGTGAGTTATTCATTTTCCTCCACTTTAAACCCATGGTTTTACTCTATAAAAATCCCTGAAAAAGACAGCCTTTGGCAACCTGCTTGGGACCGCTCCTTTCTCTCTTTAGACAGAAGCTTTCTTTCTCTCAATAAATATATTCTGCTCTTACCTCCGTTGTTCCTAAAATTCATTTTTTTTATTTTACATAACATGAGCTCAGAACAGGACGTAGTAGGTCAGAAGTTTAATTCCCCTATATCAATGGGCTCAGGAAAAAAAGCCTGAGGAACATAAATAAGAAGTACAAATAAGACTATGAAGCATAAGCCAACAAAATTAAAAATATGGAGTATGGAAATGGATTATATAGGGTGTGTTTGTGTCCCAAATTTGAAGTCTTTTTAATAGTATTATTTTCAAAATATGATTTTCCTTGTTTTTTTTCTGTCTATAGTTTTTCTTAACTCAATCCTAACTAAGTCCCAACTACTGAGGAGGATGAATTAAGAGGGTCCAAAGTTCAAGTCTAGCTTGGGCAATTTAGATAGACTTTGTCGCAAAATCCAAAAATGTAACAGGCTGGAGATATAACTCAGCATTCCCTGTGTTCAAACCACAGTATGGCAATAAATTAATTCTATATATAAAAATAAAAATGAATACTTGTGAATGCTTGAGAAGTGATATTAGAGATTTAGTATAACTGTTGCAAACAATACAGGATCATGAATTATAAAATAGCACATGTATTTTTAAAATACAAGAATGACAAGAAATACTAGCTGAAATTAAAAGCACACTTTTCATTTTGAGCCAATCACTCTTGTAACCTTCATTTTACTGAATAATACTATCAAGTAAGAATACATAAAAACATTAGAGGTGAGATAAAATTAGAGTTGTGTCAGCACAAACTATAGTGGCTCAAAGAATTTCTCTTTGAGTGAAGGCTACATTGAATCAGTTACACTTTGTCTATTTATTTATTTAATTTTTTTTTGGAACTTGTTCACCAGCAGATTGAAATACAGAGAAACAAGACAGTAATTTAAGAGATGCCATATTACATTACCAAAGCTTCCATAACAAAAGCCCACCAGCGATTTCTGCTGAAAATAACAAAAATTAGGTTATCACAGTTTTGAAATCTGAAAATCTAAGCAAATATTTGACAGGGTTGTATTTACTTTGAAGACCCTAGGGAAAAAGTTTTTCGTGTCTCTTGCTTTTGGTGGGTTTCAGCAACCCTTGCCATTGTTTTATTTGTAAGTGCATGACTCTAAGTTTTGGCTTGTTGATCACATATTCTTTTGTTTTCTCATGTCTCTCTGTCACTTCTTGTAAGGGCATCAATACGTTGACTAAGATTTTAAACCGCATGTTATTCCAATACAGCCTCATCTTCTTTACTTCATCACAATCACAAAGATACTATTTCCAATTAAAGTTACATTTTCAGGTACTAGGCATTAGGACTGAATATGTACATACATTTGTAAGATACAATTCAGAATCACAAAAGATACAAAAAAGTGACAAATTAACATTAGGTTGGCATACAGAGAAAAGAAAAGATGAGAAAATAACAGGAAAATGGGTGAAGAGGTAACTATATTTTATTTCATGTAAGTCAAAGAAGCAACTCAGATCAAATAAATAACTCAGGTGAATATTTCACATTGAAAGGAAGTCTTTCTGGTACCAGCTTATGGCATCTACCCTTATAAAGGTTCTTTCTGAATGTGGAAAGTGCATGCTTTTCTTTTATACATCAGCCATATTTTATTTTTAATAACAATATTGTTCAAAATGTCTTTGTCACATATGACTATCTCCATGATTAAATCACAATATTCTTCTTTTGAACAGTAATTTTTTGCAGGTGTCTTACTGGTTGTGATCATTTCATTCTGTTACAGTTCTTTATACTAATTGTATTGGTCGTTAAAAAACTAGGATAGCTGTTTTTTTCACCAGAGAGATACAATCCCTTGCTTACCTCTGAGAAATGAAGGCTGTTCTTATTAATTTCTTAAAGCACCTCCAAAAAATTAAATTCTGTACTCTATTTAAATATCATTTAGATTTTGTTTTTAAAATATGGATCCATCTACACTACCTATTTCCTTTTTTATTCAGAACCTGCTTCAAAACAGGGTGCCAAGAGCAATTTTAGATTGATAATCTCAACTAATATTGCTGGTATGATCTTTACATGCTGAACATGTGTAAGAAGAGATTGAATATACTGATAAAAATATATACACTTAGCACACTTTTATATTTGCTTGATATCCCAATTCCCAGTTTTGGGTGAAAACAATAAATGACTCCAGTGTAGCAAATAGGAAACTCAAAACTATCTTATATATTTGGCATGCATTTGCCTGCTCCTAATTTATCAAATATTCCTCGATTTAAATGAGCCAAGTTAACATTAGGTTGGCATACAGTGGTTGGTACCACTGTCCATGTAAACCACTCATGTGAGCAATGATATTATAATGTTTGTATTCCATTTTCATCAATTTAGTTTTCTCAAACTTATTTAGAAGTTGTGAAATCTTCAACATACCATAAAACAGAAGTATTTTAAGTGACGATAAATGGACACAGGAGAATCTATAGATGGATTGAAGGACTTTGTGTATATAGTGTTTGGGACTATGTCTGATGAAACAATTGATAAGAAATTTAAATATTGCCAAAATTAAATATTAAATTTTTTCTTTCTTGCTTAGCACTAGAGATGATCAAAATGACTGGATCCTAATGCCTGAGAAAAACAATTTGATATTATAATTTAAAGTAAACGTTTTGCATTGGATTGATACAACATTTACTAAACATTGAAGCCTTTAGACTACATACTGATTTTTCTCCTAGAAATATTCAATATCAAAGTCGGAAGGAAAATATTATGTATGTTCAAGAATAAATTGTGTTGGCTCAGTGTGATACGTGCAGTTAAGACAGAAGCATGTCCTCTGAAAAGAAAAGCCATACATTTGAATATTTACCAGTTTGTAGCTCTGAGACCTTCAATAAACAACTTACCTAGACTTTCATGTTTGTTTCACATTGTAAAGTAGATGTTATCTGGTATCTACCCATCCATATAGTATGAGGTTTAAATGGTTCATTATATATAAAAATGTATCAATCTGTTGTTATTCTAAAATTATTATGGCAAAGTTAACATCATAATGAGTAAAACTCAAAATAATTTTGAGATATATTTCAAATTTCTCATTTTGAGAGAAGTCTTTTTCTTTATTTATATGTGAAATACTGAGAAAAGTATGTAATCCAGCCATCTGAACTGGGATACAATAATCTGGCTATATGATCTGAAGGAGAATTTTGTCTAACAACTTTCTTCAGATGTGAGGAGATGTGAATTGAGATAAATTGGGCCGTTTATTCATAAATTCTGGGTCTAATTGGAACATGACTTTATATAAATGATATGAGAAATCATAACTTAAAGAAGACCTAATATGAAAAACAAATATTTTGTTTTCCCATTCAATTATATAAGTCACCATTTCTTAGATTTTACACCAATTCTCTTGTTAGGGTCACAGCTTGCAAACAGCAAATATAAATACTGAAAAAACAATGTAGATCTTTATGAGTAAGAAGGCAATCACCCACCAGGCAGGTTGACTGCGATTAATCTCTCATATTACTCAGTGAGCAGTGAGTTGTCTTAATAACGCTGAACACTCTGGGTATGGATTTTTTTTGTTCAAACTACTTGTATCTGTCTTGGTTACTTTTCTCTTTTTTTGTCTTTTTTGAGACAGGGTCTCACTCTGCAGTTCAGGCTGGCCTTGAGCTCATTTGTAGCCCAGGCAAGTCTCGAACTTGCAACTATCCTCCTGCCTCAGCCTCCCAAGTGCTGGTATTAAAGGTGTGAGCCACCAGGCCTGGCTGGTCATTTTTCTCTGGTTTCTGGGACAGACCACTCGACACACAAAATGATGGAAGGAAAGATTTATTTAGCTCACTGTTTGTGGAGGTTTCAGTCCATAATCAGGTGGTTCCAAGGCAGAGTGGCATGGCACTGAGGCAACACTTCAAGGCAGCAGCCAGACAGAAAAAACTCAACTAAAGCAAGTCTCTTCTCCTTTATATTATAGGATTATAGGCAGGCCACTCCCCCTACCCCCAGGGTAGGTGTAGCACGCACAAAATCTCCTTGCCCTCCTTTGCACAGGGTGAGGTTATATACAAAGTAAGAACCCTGAATCCCTGCTTAGTCTCTCAGTTAAAGTTGTAAACTGTTCAAGTTGACACAGTGAATCCTTTATTCATCAATGCAGTATTCACACGTATGCATTTCAAAAATCTACCTTGCAATAAACAAAGTGACAGAAATTCATGCTATACATGAGATTTTCTGGTCTTAATTCATGTCTCAGCACCCAGAAATAGGTTTGATAAACCTAAGATTGATTTTATTGTGCTATTAATTGAAACTGTATTGTGAATCTTGGGACATAGTCTAACATGTGTCCTCAAAATCAGTGACCAGTGTATGTTTCCAGTTGTCTTATACACATGCAAACACACACACACACATGCACTCACATATTACATTCAAAACATGTAGCTATTTACTGTATGGAAAATATACCAATGTAGAGGAGATTCACATATCTTGTGTTATGGTGTCTCTTAGATTTTGATTTACTGGAATGGTAGACTGTGTTACCCTCATTATTTGAACTTTTATCCTCTCAATTTACCTCCTAACTTTAAACCTTTGCTACTTGTTTATTTTCTTTGTATTTAAAACATAAAATATATGTACTTAAATGTTAAACAAATTTTATCCTATTATTTTTTTATTTGACTCCTTGAATTATTCTACATGATAAGATGAGCACAGTATAACCTAGATTTGAAATAATCTAAGTGTTCATAAGAAATTTTTAGTGTACCTTAAAATTTGTCTTTTAATCTCAGCTTCATTATTTCTTTCAGATAAAAAGCAATTCAATATTTGTCATAACTATATGTACTGCTGAAGTGAAAGAACAGAGCCATAACTAAATGTGTAATAGAAATATGTTATTTATACATCTAGAGTTCTTGATGACTAGTTTTTACATTAAAAAACAATGCTAAAGTGAAGACACTAGCATACTAATATATTTAGATTTACAATTAGAATTCAAGTTCCTCCATAGACTCTGTTCAAAATTGTGAAAGGCTCGGAATTTCCCTAACTTGTAAACTTATTAGATGGCCTGTTTCAACGATACTCTCAGAAAATTTGAGATCATTATGTCAGTAATAAATGGAAATATTACTCAGCAGAGCAAGTTGCATGATCACCAAATATCTAGATCTATTACTACTACCACAAGTTCCGCAAGGAAAACAAAATTGGCATATGTGAATGTTTTCACAGTGGGTTGTATTTCAGAAGAGTGACTGCAAGCATAGAAAATTTCAATCATTATATAAGGTACAGTAAACCTTCCAGACATTCTGTTGAGAGAAATTCTGAATGTTATATTATATGGTAATTGATCCTGCTCTTTGTGTGATGAGTGATATTATCTATATCTTCTAAGAGTATTTATTATGCAAACATCTGTACAAAGAAAAGCTAGTACAAAGGCATTCAGACTTTGCTCGTAAACTGTGCAGAAACATGAGAATCCTATGGAAAATTGCGTCCCAATAGACTGCGCTTGGAGTCTGTGGTTTGATCTACTCACTGTGACTTGTTTTCCACACCCCTGAGGAAGTGAATCATGAATTCAATACCTCTTGGAAATTGTTTGGTGAAGTTTTCATACCTAATCAAAAGACTAGAAGAAAAAGCAACTATTTATTTTAAATAATGTCAACTTTTATATATCAAATATAATACACAGTAGCTATGGCATTCAGTGCAGAGCTGCAGAATTGAAGTAGAGTAAATGTAGTAAGATACACTTTTCCCAGGAGACAAAATTCTATTCAACAATAACTAGATACACAACATGTATTTCTCCTTGGAATAAAAATATAAATTATAGTCAGTATATCAGCTCGATCTCAGGGAATAACTGTTTCTTGATAAATTTGGATCAAAGAAGGAAAATGCTTCCTCACTTTCTTCTTTGTATAGAAACACATTATAAAAGATATATTCTTATTTTTTCCAAACCTATAAGAGAAACATAATCCCCCATCTTTATCTATTAGCTGAGGGCCACATTTCAGGTATTTACAAGGAGACAGAACTATGTGTGAAAAATCTTGTGAGATCTTAGCCATCAAGTCACTGTAACAGCATGAAATGTCTCAAATGAAATCAATAATAGAACTAAACCCAGTAAACCCACAAAAACGAGAAAATATTAAAATAATTATTTGTTTAAGCCCTTTAGCCTTCAAGTGGTTTGGTATGCAAAACTTGCTGTCCAACTGCACCTGGTATTTTTCTGTAGCAAGAAATATATTTTAAGAGCTTGATAGGCCTATTTATAATATTATTCTCAAAAATAAATGATATGTTAGCATCCACAATTTCTGCCATTAAGGAGCTGTGATTAACATTTTATCTCAAACATGCTTTGATGTATTTATATCCTCCATCTGTGTAACTTTTGAAAGAAAATGCCTAAAATTTGGGGAAGGATTTCTATGTATGTCTAAAATTATGATAATTTCTTTCCTACAAATTTTGGAGAGATTATTCTCTTTTTTTCTTTTTAAGTCAACTTTTCCTAAGGAAAAACACATAGAAGAGAGATTTATTCAAAATCTAAATAATGTATCCATAATATTTCACTAAAATATCTCCTAATAAATGTGCCCAAATTTTTATAAATTTCTTATTGATATCTTACATGAATATAAATAATTTGTGTGAGGGAAAGTAGTTTGACTAATCTTTGGCAAAGTTAGCAATTTATTACTTAGCAAGTTGTTATTCTTTTTTCAACTAACATTGGTAAGCCTTAAAATATATATATTTAATAAGCTGTCTAAATATCTTTCTATCTATCCATTCAAAGAGAGGGAGGATGCGAGGTGATAAGAATGGAGATTTATTATAAGGCATTGAATATTGACATGTAGGATGATAGAAACTGAGAAGTTCCATGATTTGCTTTCTGCGTGCTGCAGCTCATGGAAAGCCAATGGAATAATAATGGCAGAAGATCTATGTTCCAGCTCAGCAGTCAGGCAGAAAGATCATACTTCAAACTTCTGCCTTTTTTTGTTCTATTTAGAACCTCTGTGAATTGACTGATTCAAATCTTCACCAGGTGAGCCATTTGCCATTCATTCATCCCCCACAGACACAGGGGAGAATAATGTTCTCCCAGCTCTTTGAACAACATATGGTCAAGTCAAATTTGCACATCAAATTAACCATCATAAGACATTATTCCATGGATATAGATTTTTATTCTGTGATTAGTTTTACTCTTTTAAAAATTTTTATAAATATATGGTTGGAGATTGAGCAGAACAGGGTAGAATGAGTAAGGAAAGGAGTTTAAAAAAATGAGCATAATGAGAACAGTTGGGAAGTCTTGAGCCTAACTGGAATGGCCCAGGGTGAGATGTGAAGACATAACTCAGTGTGAGGTAGACAAAATGAAAGCTGGAACTTCTGTGGTCCAGATGCATAAGTAAACTAAAGGGCTAGAAATCTGGCAATTGTTAGGCAGCCAGTGCTTATGTGGGGTTGTTATAGTTTATATTAAATTGTACCCCCAGTTGAGATTTAAAGCCTAGTCAGAGGAGGAGGGTCACTGGGGACATGGCTAGGAAGCACACTTACCCCTCCCTCACTATTGACTTGATCTCTGTCTCTACTTCCTGTCTGTCATCTCAGGTGAAATTCTCTGCTATGCCCCTCTGCCATGATTGGCTTCCTAGATCCAGCCTACTATTAACTGAAACCTCCACAAACTGAGAGCCAGAATTAATCTTTCTTAATTTCAGTTTCTAGCATCTGGCGTTATGCTTGAGAGACAAGAGAATAACTAAGACAGGACTTAAGGAAGAGGGGAAGTATCAAGTCAAAGACCAAGCCTGTGTATTCAGGTATCCTTTAGCAGATGAACCATACAATAATAAAAAAATGACATAGTCAAAAACGGTGACATTCAGGAGATAAGTGAGAAGCAAAAAAAAAAAAAAAAAAAACAGTAAAACCCTGTTAGCTGCTTGCAGGTACTATTAGCAAAAATCATCCTAACTTGTTACAAAAGGGAGATGAAAGCTGTTGTACTTCTTAATATCACATTTAAGACATTTGTCAAAGTTGTGTTTTGTTTGTTTTGTTTATATGTTTCACATCAGGTCCCACTGAGAAGTTTAATAAAGAAGTAGTTAAAATCATCAAGTCACCCTGATTCATTCTTTTTTGTGACCTGGAGTAAAATTTGCTCATTATATTTTAAATACTAAATTCTCTGCTGTGCCTGTCATTTTCGAACATACAAACATAACCTCAAACTGAGTGTGGTCAGGAATGTGCTTGCCTCTTCAGGTGATGACAAATCTTTCTTAGATAAACACTTGAAGGTTTCCTATTACAGAAGCTCCTTGCTTTCTTTATCCTAGGAAGTACTACTTAGAGAGTTATCACCAGTGTGTTTTTATTGCAAAAATAAGCCTTTCCTCATTCTTTTTTATCTACTGCTTGTGGTTATTGGCTTTGCACTCACCAAGGGGTAAATCCAATATACTGTTACAAAATCCTTAGTTAGGGATGATCAAACAATAAGGAGAGAGCTCCTCTCCTAAACTTTTAGACCTTTTCTGTTAGTTCTGGGATTTAGAACAATTTCCACTGTCAGCTGATTTACTTTATAGAGAAAGTTATTTGTGGTGTATCTTTCTCCTATCCAGCCCAACTTTCATTTTAACAGAACAAAGAATTGGATTGCATAGTCAAGTATGTGTTTATTGGTAATAGCACTACTAGTAGACGTGACAGTGTCATGGAGTCACTTGCTCTCTTTGTTCAGTCTCAGCACAGGAAAATATCTTTTGTTCCTTCTGAAATAAGGAAAAATCACATAGTAGTGAAAATAGTAAAAAAAATACATACTTTATATTCTATCCAAGTGGAAATTAAGTCACAACAGAAAAGTATTGCACCATCAGTCAGAGGTGTAATCTAAAATCATGTCTCAAGATTTGTTCCTTTTAATAAGTGAGAAAAACTACATTTTCACCAACTGCTGTAGTTGCAGTGACCCAACCGTAACAACAAATATGAGTGAGGTGAAACTTTCTCAGTTTTTAACATGTAGTTTGGCCAAAAAACTGGATTCAATTCAAGGAGCATCACATGGAGAAAATTATATATATATATGAAGGGGACAGTAACAATGCATGCTGTTTGACAGACAGATACCAGTATATAAAGAAGAGAAATCCCTAACTCCCCCAGGCCACATACATCTACCCTCTATTTCACTGTGGAAAAATAGGGTGTTACATACTCTGGCATATATGTGGTACCAGTGTAATGTTCTAATGTTTGAAACAAAGGAGAATCTTGGCTCCCAAAGGTGTTGTAGGAGGGATGGAAAGCACCATTCTTTTAATTAACCATTGTTTTATCTAATAATTTTGTTATGAAATTTTGTCTTATTTGGGTCAAGAAGTGTGTTTTTGTATCTTCTTTATAATATCTACTTTAATTACATTAAAATAATTTTAAAATGGAGTAAGATTGATTTTACAGATGGGATATTGAGAGTTTCTCAGTTGGAGGCTGGATGGGAGGGTAGAGTTAAAACTTAGTACAGTGGTAAAGGGAAAGTAGTATAGAGGCCAAAGTAGAGCTTTTATGACTCTGTATTCAGGTAGCTAGAAGAGTAGTAATGAGGTTAGGCAGAAGGATATTTGGCCAAAGAGACAAAGGAAGACTGAATCAATAAATGCTCAGGCAGAGGAGAGGATATTTCAGAGGTCTAAGGACAAAGTCAGATAGAATCTAAGCAAAAGTCAAATGACTGAATTCCTTTTGGAAAGGATCTTTATTTTTCATTAACTAAAAAGGCTGATACACTTCCATCTTGGATTGAAGATACTAATTATTGTTGGACTTTTATTTTCAAGGGAATAGATTACTGGCAAGTTGCTATGCTTTCAAATGAAGAGGCCCAGAAAGACAGGGTAAGGACTTTAAAATAGTTGTTTAAATAATATAATAGCTACAGTTATATACCAATTATGTGAGTTGCAAAATTCTTATTTTTTCTATTATGGAATTATTCATTATATGCAGCTTTCTCTGATGAACTCAGTGGAAATTATGGGGAGTGAGATATAATGAGGAATGATTTCAAAACCACCAGGACCCACTGGAGAATTATTTATACATTTTTTGAGACAGGGTCCCATTCTATAATTCAGGCTGCTCTTGAACTATGTAGCTCAGCCTGGGCTCAAATTTATGTCCATCATAAGTGTAATTGCCCCTGAGGGATTACAAGTATGCACCACTACACCCAGCATTGTGAATTATCTATATTAAACAATGGTTCTCATGAAGTAGCAATATCATAGCATTCATTGGCTCTGATTCTATTTCTTGTATTTATTGTTTGCTCACAGTGCTATCTTCTCCCAGAATGAAAATGTCAGAGAGAATTTAAATATTTTTATCTCCAATCTCTGGACATTATATCCAAGTAAAATCATTTTAGTCTGAACTCCCAGGTCCCTCATAATCTTGCCTCTGCCTCCTCTTACACTAACCATTACCATCATTATCTACTCCTCCTCATCATCATTGCAGGAATTTATTTAACATTTGTAATTCACCAGTGTCTTTTGCATCCATTATCTCTTTAATTATCATAAGAACCATATAAAGCAAACTCCATTACTGTGCACATTCCACCAATAGGGCTTAATAACATTCAAACTAAAAATCTTCCCAAACCCCACACTGTGTAGAGAACCTGAGATGCAAACCTAAGACATCAGCCTTGAAATCCAGGAGTCTTACTGGAAATGCAATAAAAATATGCAGACATGGTTTATATATGAATATGGATTTAAATTTTTTAAAATTTGTTTAAAGAGAAACAAAAGACTGTAGAGGGTAGAGATAATACAGAATTCCAAAAAAAGATAAACAATAAGAAATAACTAGTTAATAAATTACATATTTTGTTTTGATTTTCCCTCTAATACAGAAAGGATAGCAATACATACAGAGATTCATGAATGCATAGCTGTTTACACTCTCACTGTTTGACTATCTACTTTGTATGCTTTAATTTTGTAACTTGAACAACTATTTCTAAGAGGACAATATGGATTTAAATTTCAAAGCAATAACAACTTAAAAAGATGATAGGATAGTAATCTTAAAAATGTGAACAAAGAATCATATAAACCTGAATATTGTGTTATAGAGTTAGCCCACACAAAAATAGCAAAAGAAGGAAGACAAAAGTGACTTGATCAGGATAGTGACATAGAATGTTATCTTTTGCTGTATGTAATGACAATTAAAATTCTCAGAATCTCAATAGTTTCTGGTGATAAAACTAGCTCTTTAAAAATAAATTTATTTTAGACTTCTTCTCACTGTACAGAATTAGGATAAATTCTCTTTACCAGTTGAAAACAGATGTATCTGAAAGTCACTAAAGTTCTTTTCTACATGTAATCTTTCACTGTAGGTCTTCTTTTCACTTGACTTTTAGAGCTGATTCCCTGGGTGCATATGCCATTGAGCTATATCCCTAGCTCGAAACCTAGATCTTAAGAAACCTAGGTCTTAAAAAACCTAGGTCATTTTGTGTTGCTACTTGCTCCTCAGGGAAATTTAGATTTCTGTCATGGGAATCATATGCCTTAGACAGACAAAACCCCTTTAACTTCTGCTCAAGAAAGAGTCAAATTGAAGACATGCAGCTTGGTAAATTTGATGCATGCCTGGAATCCCAGGATTTAGAAGGCAGAGACAGGATATTTGCCAGGAAATAAAGGCCAGCCTACATATTTAGTTCACTATGGGCTATACAGTGAGTTCAAGGCTAGCCTAGAGTATATCATGAGACTCTGTTTTATTAAAAAAAAAAAGCAACAACAATAATGAATAAATGAAGACATAAATTTGACTCAGTCTAAAACACAATTCTTTATAACATGGAGACATTTTATTGACTAGTGATTTT
This sequence comes from Hydrochoerus hydrochaeris, assembly GCA_004027455.1. Lineage (NCBI taxonomy): Eukaryota > Metazoa > Chordata > Mammalia > Rodentia > Hydrochaeridae > Hydrochoerus > Hydrochoerus hydrochaeris. The sequence continues at coordinate 108,887 of PVLA01000497.1, forward strand.
ATTGATCATTATTCTTCAAATATTTTATATAATCTATATATAAAATCTATATAATTATGTATATGCACATGTGCATGCACACAGGCATGTTTATAATGGATGATGATAGTAGTGATGACAAAAACAAATGTCCTGATTTGTTTCAATATCTAAGTTGTTAGTATTTCTTCATACATGTGTCAGGAAGAGCTATGCAATCCAAAGGAGTGGAGAAAAACGCTCTATTTATATGGGGCAGTCTTCATGATGGAAAGGCTCAGAATGACTGTAGCTGCACCTGAATAAGTGCTGAATTTAGGAATAAAATTTGTCATCCCATAGAACGGTACATTTTAACTAGTTGTGATTTTAGAGTGTAGAGCTCAAAAACAATGTTGATAAAGGGGTTTGTTGCATGCACGGATTGTTTCTTTGAGGGTGAAAAAAATAAACACATTTTTTTCACCAATGTTTACTTAATGTAAACAGAATATGTAAATGCATGGGAGTGCTTAAATATAAACATATCTGAATTTATATCTGAATGTTTGTTGTACCTGGGTTAGGTTACTGGAATATTGTTGAAAATGTCGAGTCATTCCTTCTTTAAGTGGTTTCAGCTGAGTCTGTTTATAAAGTAAAGAATCAGGGTCATTGTCTGAAAATAAATATTCTCTTGGAGACATTTCAAGAAAAGGAACAAATGTGGTGAATCATTTTTGCCTACATTGCATTTGTTGTCTGGTCATGACACTGCCCTGAAAGGGCAAGTCATCAAACTAATAGTTCTCTATCATCTGCAGTGGAGACCATTTGGTGGCTGGTTTCTATTTTTTCTCATAATTTTTTTTTTACTTCTAACTAGTGAAATTTATGTTCCTCTAATAAATGTTGATATTCTTAATAAAGTGACCCTTAGGGTTTTAGATTGATTTGGAAAATCTAAGAAAAACAAATGACAAAGAATTTTCATTCCACAGTAATAAATACCTCAATTCAGGAACTCTTGTGTCAGCAAACAATTCAGTTTGCAGACAGAAGTATTTAGCAAAATTTTGCTTCCAGGCAATGAACAAGACTGCAGCCATCTTCTCCAGAAGAAAGGAATTAAGTTTATGAACCAAGGTACCACTACATAGGTTTTTGACCTTAAAATAAATGACATTTTAATGTTCTATTTTAACTTTATACTCAATATCACATGCTTCTTTTATTACAATTGTCTTCTGAGTATGCACAAATACTAGGTTTGCAACTCTCACTGAATATATATATATATATATATATATATTTATATATATATATATATATATATATATATATATAAATATATATATATATATAGGCACAAAGGTTGAAACAGATATTAAAAGGATTGCATGATAAAAACTCATATACTGATTTATGGAACAATCTTAAAATCAGTAGGAAAGACCATTATTGATTCATACACTGTACGGCCTTGATTATAGATAGACATAGATGGATAGATAGATATGTTTTATTACCAGCTTTAGTGCAATATACTTAGTTCCTTCTTTCATTGACATTTAAAATGAAATTTACAGTTCCAATTTATATCAGCTCTTACTTATTCATGAAAAAGAAAATAATTAAACAGAGTAAGCAGAATAGCGAAGGGGTCTGAAAGCAAATGGAAGTTAACCTAAAAATGAAGTTAGCAGCAAAAGATAAATATAGATTTTGTGTGATTTAAAGTTTACATAATTTGGAGCTACCTCTTTAAGGAAAATACAACATATAAAATTGGACAGGAAATCAAATAAACCTTCAAAATGAGAAATAAATAGTAACAAATTTCTCTTACCATGGAAATTCACATTTTTTTACTGAAAAACTTTTTAAAATTGCTAACAACGCTTACATGGGCATGTTTCTTTTTCAAACTTATATTCCACCCCACCTATAACAGCATACAAATTCCTGAAAATTCTGACAGTTCTAAGAACTGAGGGACCTTGACAACACTGTAGCATAATTTTCTTCCTAAGGAATCTACCTGTGATCAGGAGTATGCCTAGATGCTAATTTGTCTCTGACATTAGTTAGGTTTTCTAGAGGAACAAAATTAATAGAAAATATATGCATCAAGAGGCAAGGGGGTTATTAGGTTGCTTTACAAAATCAAAGTCAAGATGAGTCTGCAATAGCCATATTACATACTGAAGAGCTGGAAAATCTTGTAAATGATCAGCCCAAGAGGATAGAAGCTACAGAACAAGAGCTATCAAGGATGCAGCACCAGTCCAAGTCAAAGGCCTAGAAAGTCACTAGAGAGTAACAGGTGTGAGTCTGCCCTGGAAGACTAAAAAACTAGAGGCCTGGAGGCCAACGTCCAAAAGCAGCAGCAGCAAAGGATACACACACTTAAGAATACTGGAACTCTTCAAAATGGGAATTATTGCTTCTTTCCCATTGTTAGTGCATCAAGGATCCAAGACTAGTAGATTTTGTCACCCACAGTGGAGGGGATCTTACCCTATTTGCTGGTCTGGAAGTCAGTCACACACACACACACACACACACCTGCGCTTACTTTATTAATCTTCTAGGTATTTCTTACTCCACTCAAGCTGACCTATCAAAATTAGCAGTCATAGCTTCCAAATGATAGTCCAGAGTCTTACAACTTGGAAAAGCATTTAACGTCACATTGATTTGGACAGTTGTTCAGGAAATAAAACCTGTGATCCCTGTATTGGGTCTATATGTAGTTCAAGCTTGAAAGAGAACTAGTCTCTGTAATTTTAGGGCCAAGCAATAAAAAGCAGAATTTATCCACACTGATTTTTCTTTAGAATTTTATAAAGAAAGCTTTGTTATCAAAATTTCCTGAAGGGCGAGATAATCACTGTTTCATCCACAGTACGAACATGAAAGTCATCAAGATCATCTGTTTCAAATTTCAACTGTCCTCGTAAGCTGTGCATGAGTATGTTTGGTTCCTGTTACGGACTTTGAATGTTAGTTTAATATTATCATGGTGTATTTTCACGATTTCAAAAATGTGATATATTTAGTGGTAAAGGCAATATATAATGATACTGTATTAAAGAACTGTGAAACTACAATCTTATATCTATGTATTTTTTCTATTTGCATTGGTTCTATGAAGAAAATTCCATTATTATTTCCTTTTTTTTTTTTTGTACCAGGGATTAAATTCACGACCTCGCACTTGGCAGGCAGGCTTTTGTGCTGCTGAGCTAAATCCCCAGCCATTATTGCCATTTTATAAATGAGAAAGCTGAGGTTCAAAGATGGTTTCCCCAAAGAAGTAAGATATATATTAACTCCAGAGACTAATTACACTAGCCTCCTCAGGCTATTCCAAGTACTGATAAATGTGGTTAGTTTTGATGTGAGGACTTTCAGACATGTATTTTTAATATAATATTCACAGTGAAAGTTAATTATTACATAGTCTATTATATTAGTTATAAGATCACATGAATGGAAATGTGTACTTTTTGATGTCTCGCTCATACACTTTTCTAGTAAATATTTTCCAGATTGTGTTTTAAGAAAGAAACCTACCTTCTTTTATTTATTTTTGCTTTCCCAGTTAAACTTCATGCTTCATGAGGTCAAGAACTCTACCTTTTTCCTCCCATCAATCTTAAATAATCATGGTATAATGCTGGACGTACAGGATCATGGGAATAAACAGCATTCAGTTATTTATTAATCTTATTCTATTCACAAGACAAGGCTGACATTAGGTTTTCTCTAATTTTCATTACCAACATCCTCTTTCAAACAATATTTATTGATGATTCATTGCATGTTAAGAGAACAAGAGGAATAAAATATAATTCTCGTGTTACTGATGGTCCCATAATACAGGAAAAGACATTTGTGAAGAAATAATGTAAGGGTAAGCCACGGAGCCATTTTTAGTTTCTCATAAATGTTTGGTGAGTATATAAGTGAATTTCAGGGGTTTGGGGTGATCTAATGTTGGTTTTTAAAAGAAGTACCTGACTCATGCTTTACTGAAATAAACAGCATGATACTGACACAGAAATAGACACACAGACCAAAGATGCAAAATATAGGACCCAGAAGCAAAGCCACACAACTTCAACCTGCTGATTTATTAATTGTTATTATTATTGGTACATGTTTGCAGGAAATCGTAATTGCATTCCCTATGGGGAGTTAGCAAATGGGTGTAACACATTTGAATTCTTTTCTCTTCTTCCTCCCTTTCTTTCCTTCCATGCAGCTCTTGGCTCCCTTCCCTTTTGCAAAAGAAGGCCAACATTAAACCTCTAAAAACAAAGCTACATCTTTTGAAGAAACTATATTGTTCCTCCTTATTAGAATATCTTTTATTTTGCCCTTTGTTTATGTTTTGGATTTCTCATATAAAACAATCATGTGATATTTTAGCTTGTATGTCTGATTTATTTCACTTAAAATTGTAGTCAAAGTATAACTACTTTTCTACAAATTACTCAAGATTATCTTCTTTATGACACACTAGTACTCCACTGTGTATAAATGCCATATTTATTTTATCCATTCATCTATCAATGAGCATAGAGGCAGTTACCAATATTTTGCTATTATATATTATGCTGCTATAAACATGACTCCAAAACAAACTTTAGAGGACAGGTTCTTTAACAAATGTTACTGGCAAAACTGGATATGTATATGTAGAAAATGGAAACTGTACCAATATATCCCTCTTTATAGAAAAATTAATTCAAAATATATCACAATCGTAGGTGTAAGAACTGAAGTTTTGAAAGTTTTGGAAAAAAACACAGGAGAAATTCTTGAAGCCATAGAAACAAGCAAAGTCTTCCTGAATAGGTCTTAAAAAATGTAGTAAATAGCAAGAATAACTAAATGGAATACACAAATTAAAAAGTTTTTGTAAAGCAAGGAAAGACAACCAACACTATACCTATTCACATCTGCATCTATATGCAAAGGAGTAAAATTCAGCCATAATGAATAAAATTATGTCATTTGTAGGAAACGAAATGGACCCAGAAATCATCATATTAAGCAAAATCAGACAGAGACAAAAAGACAACCATCACATGTAATCACTAATTGTTTTTAAATTTTAGTTATATTTTTAAGTTTTTATTATTAGTGCATGTTATTAACACAGAATAGTGCAGTTAATCTGGTAAAATGGTATATGCATTCAATATATCCTGATCTTTTTCTATTTAGTTACCTGAGTCTTCCATTTTTCCTCGTCCCTGTGAGTCTCTCCTCAAATTTTGGTATACTCCCTATATTTTTTTATTTCAAAGATTACCATATATTTTGTTTCTTTACTTTAATTAATTAATTATGCATTAGATTTCTCATGCAAAAAAATACATTCAGAATTTAACTTTATGAGTCTGGCTTTTTCACTTATGTTGGGGTTTCAAAAAATGACATGAAAAGAGAAGGGTTTGAAAAGATTCAATCTGTTTGCATATCTATCACTATCACTGAAATCAAAATAGAACAAAAGCTTGAATATTTAAAACAGAAACAATGTGCTTGAAGATAAAATAAGTAAAATTCTTGAAGACAGATGCATAGTAAAGACTTTTGAACAGAGCTTCAAAAATCAACATCAAAAATCAACAAATGACCAAATGTCAAGTTAAAAATCTTCACAGCAAAGGAAACAACCAATGAGGTAAAGAGATGTACTACAGAATAGGAGAATAATTTTGTCAGCTACTCCACAGAAGACTACATATATGAAGAACTCAATGAAATTAGACACGCCCAAAATAAAAGATCCAATCAAACAATGAGCAATTTAAATGAATAGACACTTCTCAAAAGAAGTGAAAAAAGCCAATAAATATGTGAAAAGTTTTCCATTAGAGAAATGAAAATTAAAACAACAGTGAGATTCTACCTGACTCCAGAAGGAATGGCTATTGTCAGTAAATCAAATAATAGCAAATGCTAGTGAGGTTGAAGTGGGAAAAGGAACACTCCTATATTGTTAGTGGGAATATAAACTAGTAGACTACTATGGAAATCAGTAAAATATTCCTTAAAAAAGTGAAAATATAAATTTAATTTGATCAGGATATTCCCTTTTAGGTATCTTTCCAAAAGAATTAAAGTCATATTATAGTGATATATGCATACTGACTTGTAAAGTAGCACAACTCATAATAACTAAACATTGGAAAATGTCTATAGGGTCATCATCTTATGGTGGGGTGAAGAAAAAGGAAAGGAATTTGGAAAGGGAAGGAGGGAAATTAAAAGGAATTTAGATGTGTTATGCAAAGGTAACAACTCCACACGATGGATGCAATCACTATGTACTTTGAAGATGTACTAATAAAAGAAAAAAGTGAGTGGAAATGAGACTGATACAAGAGGAAGGGAACAAAAGAGAGGGATATGGGATGTATAAGGGAGATAATGGGGACTACACATAATCACAATATATACATTTATGAAGATACCGCATTGAAATCAATATTTTCCTAAAATTGAAAGACATTGTAAAATGCATTAAATTTTTAAAATGAGTTAAGTCATTCATTCCTGATCCCCTAGATGAATACAAAGAGAACTGCAAGTGAGAAAGCTGAAAACAAAGCCCCATGGTGACTTTGCGGAAGATTTTTTGGTAGAAATGATTGGGGCATTCTGCTGGATAATTTACTTACTTCAATTACATGATTAATGGAATAATTACTCATAATTAGGAGCAGAAAACAATAACAACAAAAACCAATGTTCTTTCTAGCTGGCAGTAATTATTAGGTTCACATTAATAATGCACAGGAAATGAAAAATTTTTGGCATTTTGCCTTAATTTTATTTAGAAATGCCATTTCCTAACAGCAACTGAGTGCTGTAGACAGTGTTTGCCCTGTGGATTATGTCATCTTGAAGTGCAATCCTCATGACATTGTTTGTGGAGTGCCCAAATAAGGCTAGTCAGATGCCATCACTTAATTAATAGGAGTTTTTCTAGTAGGAGCCTTCATAAATGATACCCTTGTCTTCTTTTTCATAATTTCCTGAAATTACTTGTGCTACACTATAGGAGGACAATTCTTCTTGTCTCAGAGTAAAACTTCTCAGCCTGTTATGTAAGGAATGGATCCCCATGAAAGTCAAAAACTGTCAGAGGAAGCTGGATTCCAGAATCATTTCATAGAGGAGAAAAATATAGAAATAGAAGAGAATAGCATTAATGCATTGGAGAATTACATTACATTTGAGATTTCTTAAATTCTTTTGAGGGGAGATCTACTTAGTTTCAAATTTTTTGGGAAGTTGCAAACCCCAAAGCACCAATGGAAAGCTAAATCTCACATTGAGGGTTAAATAAGACAAAGAAAATAGAAAGACATAAAGGTCACATTGATAATATAGTCATTACTGTGAACAATTAAAACTCAGGCCAACTAGGGACATACGGCCTTCAGACCACTAGTGAAGAGCTGGTTTTTGAGGGCTAATTCTCTGAGCATTTTATCTTACCCATTTCAGAGACTGAGCTAGCTCCAAAACACTCAGTAAAACACTCAGAATTAGTAAGCATTTGCAATAAACTGAATTTAGAACATTTAAGTGAATGAGGAAGATAAAGGGATGGAATACCAATAATTTCAGTTAAAGGACTCAAACAAATATGAATAGAGAGCACAAAAAAATCTCATTCTCCAACAGAGAACAATAAAAACACCTTTGTCAGAAATCTTTAAGAACCTCTCTTCTTCAAGGCCACTCAGGATGCCAGTAGGTTTTCCCAGGGGCAAATACTATGTGGAAACAAGATGGAGGCCACGTATAATCTTTTGTGGAATGTACTGACATTTCTATACCATATGACATAAACATGCCTATTTAGGAAATTTACTCATTGTTTCCCACTGATATTTCTTGGGCTCACTGGAAAGTTTAAGAGTGCAGTAATTTCTGAACTATGTGGTTAACATTCGATGGAAGGTTATCGTTGTGTATCATGGTCCGTTGCGTAACACAGTTTTCCAACAGCCAGAGGGATGCTTTTCTTTCCCACTGCGTCTCTCAGATGAGATACTTACTCAACATCTACGTTATTGTCTCTATAAATTGTTTTTCTATCTGAATTCGAACTTTGGAGAAAACAGGTTTTAGCTTTTTACCAGGAAATGAATGTCAGTGGTGATATTAACAAGTTTAACTCAGACAAAACATGTTATTCTTATTGCTGCAAATGTAGGTCATTTGCAGTATCTGTAAACCTATTTTTCCTTGTAGTTGAAGATTTCTGTTTGAAATCACACACGTTGTAAGCGAGTTTACTAATATTTCAGTTACTGAAGAGACAAATTTTACTTCAGTATTGTTTTGTGAATGGGTAATAGTTAATTAAGTCACAACCCAGACGTTAATTCTCCTTTATCTTTAGTATCATTTTATCATTTATATAAAGGTTAACATTTGTTGAGAATTTTTGCTGATTTGTGACCTATAGTTTGAAACTTGAATTGTGACAATATGACCTACCTTCCACTGTTCACTTCTAGATTGGATTTTCTGAGGATAAAAATATTTCATTATTTAATTGTTACAGTGTTTTCAATTTTGGGTATGACAACTAAAGCACAAAAATATTACCTAAACTGTTCAAGGTCATGGAGTTGTATTATTTGTACTCTATTCATATTAAACATAAAAAAACCTTAGCAAACATTCCAAAAAAGTTTGTATAAGTTAAGAGACATTTTTTTATACAAGTTCTGTGTTTAGGTTCAAATCTAGAAGTACTATATTGGATGGTATGTAAAGTGAATTGTGAATATTTTCTTTATATAATATCCAGTTTTATAAACTGGGGCTTTAAAGTTTAGATTGATTTTTCACTACCTTTAAATAAAGACCAGAATTTTGAGGGAAGGAACCCTGGAAGATGACCATTGATTAGGCCTACTTGGTCATTAGTTGGCTTTGGAATATCAAGAATTATTTTTTACTCTCTATGTAAACCTTGAAGTGCTCCACATGTACCCAATAAAATGACATTCACAAAGATCCTTTTTATTTCTAATAGTCCATTTTGTGCATCAGTAAGTGTTTGTGTTTTGTTTTGTTTCATTTTGTGTTAGACTCTGTATCTCAGGTCAGCACAACGACATAGACTTAAACAACATAAATTTAGTTTTCACAGTTGCAGAAGCTGGAAACATCTAAGGTCAAGCTGCCAACAAGGTGGGTTTCACTTTTTGGTCTCATATCTTGGCTTCTGTTCATAGGACCTCTTCTTGGGGTTTAGAGGGAGAGCAAACTGGTGTTTTTTCTCATAGGGGGATGAATCCCATCATGATAGTCCTTTGTGATCTCATTTAAGTCTAAATATTTTCCCAAAGACCCCACCACCAAATATAACAGGAATAAGGGCATCAACACACAAATTTGGAGGGACACAAGCATTTAGTTCTTAACAGTCTCTTATGTGATTTATCATAATACCCTCTTACAGGTCCCTCCTTCATTCTTTTTAATCAGCTCAAATTTGCAACTCAAAGAACTTGATAATAATAAGTTTATGATGAGCACTGCTGAATTCCTACCCACTGGATATACAGTTAGTCTTTCCAAAAGCTCAGTAGCATGCCAAAAGCTATGTGTTTTTTTTTACTCTATTTTTTATAAATAGCAGAATAGTGCTTTGTTTTGTAGAGTACAGTTTATTTTCAGAATGTTAGAGGACTGTTCTTCAATGCCCTTGTTGAGGTTTGTCAGAGATTCCCCACAGAATTAGACACACTAGATACCTCTAGGATCAACAAATCTTTCTTTCAAGGGTTAATATACCCTGTGATGCCAACTATATTTGCTATAGAACCTTCTATCAAGATGGAGATCACCTCAAAGCACATAAATAAGTCATTAGAGACATGGATACTTTCAATGCCTTTGGTACATAATATACATTGAAATAAAACTAAAATGATCCTTTGTCTTTCATATCTAGAAATTACAGAATGTATAAATGGTGCATTTCTCTAACTTATATGTGAAAACTTTATTTCTTACAGATCAAATATCATAGTTTCCAAAGGGACAATAACATGACAAGTTAATTCCACTGAATTAGAAGATCATTAATGTGTTTCTTGCTTCCCTTATATCAATTAAAATTCAAGCAAAGAGTTAGTGAATGAGATGAAAAATACTTAGATTATTATGAAAAAGAAATATTTTACTGTACAAATGGGAAGCAGAGAGGACAGTGTCTTATAGCCAGGAATTTCATGGGCAACCTCTTGATGCTTCTTTCCAAAGACAATACAAATGGGTGAAATTTATATCAGATCAACAAAAACAAGGCAAGGTTTAGATCTGTTGAGAATAAAGTTCTGCTTCACCTCAACTATTCAAACAATAAGCTAAGTACTTGTTCATGAAATCTGGATTTCTGGTGAAACAAAAGTATAGATCTCGATTTTAAGATCAGGTAAACCAGCAATCATAGAAAGTATTTAGAACTTTGTAGAGGATTAGAATTTTCAAGGATTTGATTGTCACCTTCAGTGTGCAAGGAGATTGGAAATATACAGTTGGTTAACCTGATTTTTGTACTACTCCAGACTCTTTGGAACTATATGCCTCCACTACCATTACCTAAAGACTTGGTCACCTTAATAAGAAGCCTCCTCTATACCTTTCATAGAAATTCCTCTTAATTGTAGCAACACTTTCAGGCTTCCAGAGTGAAAGGAGGCTCCCACACCATCTCAGAGGATGAATACCATAGTCCAGATGTGCAAGTCTTATGCCTAAGGTGGATATTGTTACTTCCATCCCTTCCTGGTTTAGAGGTTGTACTGTATTATGAATAAGGGGAATTCAACTTTCCTAGTGCATGTGTGGATAAGCTCAATGAAGAAGAGATATTGTGAGGCAAATTTGGAACAGAATGATGCAACAAGCCATAAGTTTTTTTTTATTTCTACATACTCTTCTGAGTTCCAGTGGCTCTATAAAGCTCACAGATTATATGACCCATATAGTCAATCAAATAATTACCTTTTTCTTATGACACTGTGACCAGCCTGATAGTGTATGGGACTTATTTTTCTTTCATTGTGTATATGTTTTCTCATTTTGGCTCAGTTCCTTTCTTGTCTCATCACTTCTTTCACTGGAATTTTGTAATTCCCTCTACACTGCCCTCAGTAAAACATCAGAATATATTCATGAAAAGAAATCCTGCAAAGATGAGGAAAAACTTCTTGTCATGGAAGAAGGAGAACAATTGTAAAGATAATCACAGAGAGAAAGGAGTTGATGTGAGGTGCATCAAAGAGAAGACCATAAATATACAAATGTAAACAACATAAGGGAAAGAAATTACCAAGCTAAACATTCAGCTTCCCACAAAATATTTCTAGGAATAAGAAAGGTAGTAAATTTAAAATACAAAATGGAAAGTATGGTTCGCAGAAACACATATAAAATCAAGCAAGAGGGCAAGAGTAGGTTCTTAAGAATCTTGTCTTTCACTTTGTGGCTTTTTTTCTGTTTTTTTCAAAAATTCTATGAAGATATTTGTATAAAAACCAAGACAATTATAAGTTGAGATAAAATAAAAGCCTAGTTATATCCTTGACCTTTTATTTGTAAAGTAGAAGCAAAGAATATAATTGAAGTCAAAGTACTTTCAAAGCATCATACAAGTATTTCATGGTCTTGGCCACTATAAGACATTTCATCTCAAGTGCATTTGAGTTCTGGTTTAGACGTAACAGAAAGACTAATTTCCAAAATTTTATTTTTTGGTCAAATCTAGTTTAAAAGTTCTCTATAGGCAGAGAACATGCTTTAATATCTATATTTTCTGCATCATTAGTTCTCAATCAGGGAGTTTTTAAAACACAGCTTACTGGGACCTGAACCCAGAGTGTCTAATTTGTTACTTTTCAGGTGGTGCTGCAAATCTAAAATTCTAAAAACCATCTAGTAGATATTGATATTTTCAAGCTGTGACCAAACAAAGAACATTATTGAATATCCTTTAAAGATTGTTAGATATAGAAATTGAAGTTTAGAGTCAGGACTGTGTTAGGGATATTTAAATTGGACTACTAACGAAAATTATCCTCTTAGTTACTTTGAACTCAAGTTTTTGAAACAGGTGTCTCATGAATAACTAGCAGTGATATTGTTATTCTATTTGTAAGTGGTCCATCCTATAGCAATATTTTCTGCTTCATATTTATAAATATCTATAGAACAACCTAGATGTATTAGCTGAGCTATCTTTTTACTTTCTTCTGTTTAACAAAGGAAAAAGGTAATACTGAAGCACATATGTACCCTTAATATTTTTTCCCATAGGACAAGTCTGATGTCCTCAAACATTTCCATGAATATATGATGTAAGAAATCAATATGGACTTGATATATTGCTATTTTGAATTAACAAATCAAAGCAAAGGTAGCCAAACCATAGGGAAGAGATTGTGTTAAAATGCAGGCTATATGGGCTTGGAGATGAATAGCTCTTTTTCTCAACAAATCAAGAAAGTTGTTAAAAAAAAGATTAAACCAATTACTTGTATTTTTTTCTGTTCAGCTGAGCTTTTAAAATTCTAAAATTCTAGCCTCAGTTCAGGTCAATTAAATAAATTTGAGACAACTCAGGCATGTATGTTTTAAAGTTCCCCAGGTGATTCCTATGAATAGACAGATTAATTGTCAGTCTAAAGAGGAAACAGGTCATTTTTCCCCATAAAGAGCATTATAAAGTCTGTTTCTATACTGACTTCTATACAGACTTCTATACTGTATGACTCTGAAAATAATATTTTTGAGACAATGTCTCACTATGTAGCGCAGGTTGGCCTCAAACTTATGACAACCTTCTTGTCTCAGTCTGCTGAGTGCTAGATTTATATGTTAGCACCACCATGACCAGCATGAGATTTCCAAAACATAGCCACACAATTTATTGAGACACTTGAAAAGATTGTAAATGACCCTGCTGGCAGAATATAATCAAAGACAATATAGACTTTTTGTGTATTAATTCTAAAAATAAAGAAATTCAAATACAGGCTTTAGATTTTAAAAGTGGTACCTATATGGAGTGTGGAAAGGTGTAATTGAGAAGAGGAAATTTGGAAATGGCAGAAGACCATTTAGGGATATAGAATAATAAGATAACAATAAGAGAAGTATTGGAAGAAAAATTAGAAAAGATTAGTGCAAACTTGGAGCTGTGAAAAGGTTCTTTTAGAGACTTTCTAGTTAGGAATGAATGCTGGTGCAGCAGATAGCCATACTATCCCAACAGTGTTCAATTTCACAGAAACACTACTGAAGTTGAGTCATCAATAGCAAGTGCCTAACCTCTATTTCCAAGGCACTGTACATCATCTGGACACCTGGAACTGTGCAAATAATTGAGAAATTTCCTCTTTCACGACAGTCATAAATTCACTCAAAGATCCCAGAACAAAACTGACATATGTTCATGCCCTTAGCCATCTTGTGGTTCATGCCAGATACCTTGCTATGTATACTTGTACACACCCATGTAAACCTTTGAGAAATTGGTTCCTCTAGAATTAGAAAATTGGCCTTACAATGAACTGTGAAATTTTAATGACAAGTGTGATCTCAGCACCTGCAATTCAAACCACCTATTATATTTGAAGTCAACCTGAGAATCTTCTGATCCCAGGTAAAATGAAAATGCTATCATTCTTATGTATTATTTGAAAGCCCTTCACTTTCTAAAAGTCTCAGATGAATACAGATGACTAGATGATATACAAAAGATTTTTTGAGTGGAAGGATACAGATTCAAGATTCTTAATTTAAACCAGTATGATTGATGAGTTTACATAAAAGGGAAATATGGTGCCTTCAGATTGATGATGTTGTTATATTTAGACTCATAGGCTCAGATTGTTCTGCTTGCCACTGACAAAAGTAAAGGAGGCCATATATTTAGGTTAAAATGAAAAAGGGCTTATTCAAAAAATATCTTTAACCTGTTCACTTTTATGCTTTGATTTTGTAACTTGAGCAACTACTTCTAAGGTAAAAATAAGTAATATATTAAGTAGTGATGATTTCTTACTGTTATTTTTTTGAAATTCTGTATCATTTCTACTTTTTTCTGTTTTGCTTTAAAAAATAGCTCTGAGAAGATGGAAGGACCTATTTACCTCAAATCACCATCTCACTGTTTACAGGTGTTTATAGTAAGAAATAGAGGAAGTGAGCACAGAGAGATAATTCCCCGCTGAGCCCTTGAGCCAGCCCACCCTCCAAAGCATTCTCTCTGCATTTTCTATATTTCTCTTTCATTACCACTCCAAACACACATGCATATGCGCACACACACACAAACACACACATACACCTTATTTACTGTCATATTTGATACCATTTTGTTTTTTCTAAAATAATTTTAGGGGAGGCTGGAGTCATGGCTCCAGTGCTAGAGGACTTGCCTTGCACATACATGGCCCTGGGTTCATTTCCTAGCATAACTAAATGAATAAAAATGAAAGAATTTTAATTATTGCATTAAGATGCTATCCTACCCATTTTAATTAACCAATTAAATATACTGTGGTATATTTAATTTATAAAGATTAAGCATTAAGATGCTTAGGCATTAAGCATTAAGGTGCTTTCCTACTCACTTTAATTAACCAATTAAATATACTGTGGTATATTTAATTTATAAATGTTTTCCTTCACTATGTAACTATGACAGTTAACTTGATAGTTAAAAATTTTTCTACAGCTCTTTAGAATAAATTCTTAGATTTTAAATTTCTAAATTGAAGTGTAAATATTTTCTTACATATTCTAAAATTAACTTTCAGAGAGTTTTATTGATAATGAATAATAGAGAATATTTATCATGTAATTCCTTCATCACTCTCCCCACAAAATGGAGGAACAAAATATTGGATGATTTTATAAGTGAAAATCATCTAAGCTAAGTGTTGTGTGAATCTGTGATCCTAGCTACCCTGGGGCCTGGGGTGGAAGGGTGACTTGAACCCACAGGTTGGAGACTAGCTTGCAGACTTGGCAAAATAGTGAGATCCTATCTCAAAATATCTAATAATTGCTTATATTTGTGTGCTATTACAACAAAACAATGACGAATTGTTTTATTATTCCTCAGTGCTTTGTAAATAAGATTGAACTCATAGTCATATCATGATTTATGGGCATTTCTGTTTACTCTCTTCAGAAATTGCCTGTCAATTTTTTTGTTTATTGTGGTACAAATCATATTACATCCTTAATTATTTTAAAGTGTATATGTCAGTATTGTTAAATATATTATTGCACAATAAATCTCTGTAACAGCTTCTTTTTGCAAAAGTGAAACCCTATGTCCACTGAATGGAAATTCAACTTGACTCTCCACTCAACTCTTGGTAACCATAATTCTAAGCTTTTTACTATTATTATTGGTTTTTTGAGACAATTTTTGAAATTTCTCTGTGTATTTTAGATTGACCTTGAGATCACTATATAGCCCATACTGACTTTGAACTCACTATGTAACAAAGCCTGGCCTCAAACTTTCAGGAATCATCCTGTCTGTGTCTCCCAAGTGCTGCGATTACAAATGTTCTCCACCATGACCAACTTTCTGTTACTTTGAATAATATATATACTTCATATGAATGGAAACATTCAGATTGTCCTTTTGTAAATGAATTATTTTATTTAACACAATGTTCTGAAAGTTCATCTATGTTGTAGCTTAGGACAAGATTTCCTTCTTTTTAAAGTTATTTTAATTTTACATATTTATGAGATAATCAGGGTAACTAGTATATTTATCACTTCTGAACATTTATACTTTCATGGTGGTAAGATAATTAGAAATCTTCTATTAATAAACCAACTGCCAACATTAAACTAAATGTACAAAAACTGAAAGCTTTCACTCTAAAATCAGGAACAAGACAAGGATGTTCACTATCACCTCTCCTATTCAATATAGTTAGAGAATCATTAGCCAGAGCAATTAGATAAGAGAGAGAAATAAAAGGAATAAGGATAGGAAAGCAAGAATTAAATTATCACTATTAACAGATGACATGATACTCTACAAAGAAGATCCCAAAAACTCGATCAAAAGACTACTAGAGTTTATAAGCACATTCTGCAGTGTAGCTGGATACAAAGTCAGCACTCGAAAATCAATACCATTGCTGTACACAAACAGCAAAATCACTGTGAGAGAAATTATGGAAAGACACCTTTCATAATAGCATCAAAAATAATGAAATACTTAAGAATCAAGCTAATAAAGGATGTGAAAACATATACGTTGAAAACTATAGTACTCTAAAAAAGGAGACTGAAGAAGATATCAGAAAATTGAAAGATATCCCTTGCTCTTGGTTAGGAAGAATCAATTTTTTGAAAATGTCTATACTCCCAAAATTGTTGTACAGATTTAATGCAATCCCAAATAAAATATCATTAACATACCTTAAAGGTCTAG
Organism: Hydrochoerus hydrochaeris; assembly: GCA_004027455.1. Taxonomy (NCBI): domain Eukaryota; kingdom Metazoa; phylum Chordata; class Mammalia; order Rodentia; family Hydrochaeridae; genus Hydrochoerus; species Hydrochoerus hydrochaeris. The sequence goes on from PVLA01000497.1 coordinate 125,370, forward strand.
AGAAAGCATTCCTAAAATTCATTTGCAAATAGAAGAAACCTAGAATAGCAAAGGCAATTCTGAGCAACAAAAGCAAGACAGAAGGCATCTCAATCCCAGAACTGAAATTATATTGCAAAGTTACAGTGATAAAATGGTCCTGACATGGTCCTGACAAAGAAATAGACTGAGGATAAATGGAACAAATTAGAAGATGAGGACACAACTACAAAGCCACTCAGCCACTTTATATTTGACAAAGGGGCTAAATATATTCACTGGAGAAACATAGTCTCTATAATAATTGGTGCTGGAAAAATTGACTTTCCACATGCTGAAGACTGAAACTAGACCTGTGTCTATCACAATGCACTAAACTAAAGTCAAAATGGATCAAAGACCTAAATATTAAAACAGAAACACTAAGTCTGCCGGAAAGCCAGGAATTTAGCTCACGGCATAAGTGCCTGCCTAGCAAGTGCAAGATCATGAGTTCCATCCCTAGTACAAAAACCAAACAAAACAACCAAAAAAACCTACCTTAAATTTGCTGGAAGACAAAGTAGGTACAACACTTGAAGACATACAGGTAGGCAAGTAGTTTATGAAGAAAATGCAAACCGCATGGGAAGTACTTCAAAGAATCACCTACTGGGTTCTCTTCTTATAAATAAGATTTTACACCTCAAATAAATCAACAAATTGAAAACAAAACCCTATGAATGGGAAAGAATTTTAGTCAGTAGTCCCTCAGACAAAGGGCTTATATCCAGAACATATAAAAATTGAAAAGCATCAAGGTCCTCAAATTCAAAGACCCATTCCAAAAATGGGGACCTGATATGAATATATATTTCTCAGATGAAGATATACAAGAGGCAAATAAATAAATGAATAAATGTTCACCATCACTGTCATTCAAGAAATTCAAATTAAAAAATCATTGAGATTACATCTTACTCCCCAGAAAGAATAGCTGCCATCAACAGATATCAAATGTTGGTGGGGCTGTGGGGAAAAAGGAACACTTCTCCACTTTTGATGAGAGTGTACACTGGTGCTGCCACTGTGGAAATAAATATGGAGATTCCTCAAAAAACTAGGAATGGAATTCTCATTCAATACACCTATTCCCCTCTTGGATATTTTCCAAGAAAAATTGAAAATGTCATGTCACAGAGATATATGTGCACCCATGTTTATAGCAGCACAATTTTTAATGGCTAAGTCTTGGAAACCACCAAAATATCCACCAACCAAAGAATGGATGAAAAAGATGTATTTTTTATACAATTGAATATTACTGAGCCATAAAAAAGGATGATCTTGAAGCTTTTATAGGTAAATGGAGACAACTTGAGACTATACTCATAAGTGTAATAAATTAAACTCACATTTGTAAATATATTGTGTAAAAAATGAACAATAATAAAAAACTGAAACAGTAATAAGATCCAAAATGTACACTACAAATTGTAATAATAAAAGGGAAAGAAAGTGCTCAAAAGTATGGAACTACTGGGATAGGTGAAAGGAAGAAAGGAAAATATTATATATATATATATATATATATATATATATATAAATTTATGTATGCATATGTATGCCAGATAAATTACTATACTACTAATCTATGTTAGCTCATCAAAAAGAACCATTTGTGCTGTCATTGTTTGATCTTTTTTGTATCTAGATTTTATAACATGATCAACTAGTTCTGAGACAACAATGTGAAATATATTAACTAGAGTTTTTTCCCTACTTTTTAATTTATTTTTTGAAATTCTGTATCATTTCAATCCTTTTTTCTGTTTGGATTTTAAAATGAAAAAGAAGTCATTTATTCTAGTTATTTGTAAGATATAATGGAATATTATCACTAGTCACCCTACTGTGCAATAAAACACAAGAATATATTCCTTATAACTGTAATATTTTACCTATTTACAAAAGTCTTATTTCTATATTTTATAAATTTAACACCCATGGTTTCACTTTTAACTTCCATGAAATCAACATTTTAGACTTTTCAAACAACTGAGATAATATTATATTCATCGTAATATGTCTGCCTTATTTTACTTAAAACTGTAGAAAAATATACATAAAATAACCTTACTGTTTAGAGGCTTTTAAAGTTTGCAATAATGGCATTAACCACTTTTCCATTGATATACAAACTTCATAACTATTCCCTAAATTATTTCATCACCTCAAATAAAAATCTATACAATCATTAAAGAATAATTACATCTTTTACCTTTGCTAACCTTCAGTGACCAATAATCTAAACTTTGGTCTGTGGATTTGGGCACTACATGTACATATATAAGAAGAATCATGCAATATTTGTCCTTCTTGCGACTGGCTCATATCAGTTTGCTTACAGTCTTTGAGATTTATAAACTTTGCAGCATGCATAAGAACTTAATTACATTTTCCACTAGATAGCATCCCATCTTATGTAAAAATCACATTTTTAATTCATTCATCTGATAGACATTTGGGTTTTTTCTATTTTTTGCTTATTGTAAATACTGATACAATGTACACAGGCTGGCAAATATCTAATGATAGTTTTGCTTTGAATTCTTTTAATGCTGTACTTAAGAATGGAATTGGTGGGTAATATGGTAAAGTTTTGAAACTATATAGGATTGCTTTCTACAGTGCCTAAAAATTTTCCATTCCTACTAGCAATGCACAAGCATTCCACTTTTTCCATATTTTTGTCAACATTACCATTCTCCATTCATTCTATAATGCCTATCATAATGAATATACAGTTTATAATTTGCATTTGCATTTGCACCAAAGGCTGGTGAACCTAAGCATCTTTCATTAGTTTATTGAAGATTTATACATTTCCTTTGAAAATGTATTTAATCATTTGGTCATTTCTTAACTGAGTAATTTGTTTGTTAATATTGAATGGAAGGAGATCTTTTAAATTTTTTTTAAATGCTGGGGATTGGATCTGGAGCCTTTTATATATTAGGCAAATGTTCTACCTATAAGCCATATCCTTGTCTTATTTTCTCTCTTGTTGAGACAAAATATTTGATGCCCAAAATAAGGAAGGCAATATTTCTTACAGGTTGGAAGTTTCAGTCTATACTATGCTGTTCCAAGGTAGGGTGGTGTGACACAGGGCAAAATGCTCATGGCAGCCACAAAGAGCAAGAGCAAAAGGCAAGAAAAAAGAAAAAAAAACATGCCTTCTTCTTGCCCTTACACTGTATGCCAGCTCCATCCCTGGATGAGTGCAGCACTCATATCACCAGTCCCAGCACCAGACAACAAACCAATCACGAATGCCAGATTCAGCCGCACCCATGATTGCATGAGTTTTGTGGGTGCTATCCAAATGCAAATCATAACATTCACTCCTAGGCCCAAAGACTCATGTAATTCTTTATACAAAAGACATTTATTTAGTCTATCTCCAAGAGTTACCAAAGTCCTAACAGTTTCAGCATTGCTGAAAAAGTCCAAGTCCCAAGTCTCCTCTAAGATCTAAGGCAAACTCTTAGCTGCAAGCCTTTGTACAAGTGAAAACAAAGACAAAAACTTTCAACATACAATGGCACAAGATAAAAATTAACATTCTAAAAGTTACAAACAAGATACAAAGTTTTGGGACAAAAGTAAGTCTAAAATCCATCAGGACAAACACTAAGGCCTGGAGTTCCATGCTTCACATCTGAAGCAGTCTGGTTTTGAGCTCCAAAAGACTTGAGTAAGTCCACCCCCATGGCACTTTCTGGTGGTTTTAAAAACCATGGCTTGTCTCTTAGGCTGACTTTGCCCTCTCCTTGCAGCTTTCCTTAGACAATCCATGCTCATGCCTTTTCCAAACTTCTGGGTTCTCCACTGCATCTCTAGTTTTATACTCACAGCTTCACATATAGGCCTCTTAGTGGCACACTGCCTGGCCTCACATGCCTTCTTCTGAAATTGGGGTGGAAGGCTTTTCAACCTCAAAACTTGTGCATTATCCTTGCACTAAAAACCAGAGCCACATGAATGTTACCAAAATCTGCTGCCAGCTGGAGCATTAGCCAGGCTTTCCCCTCTCTTGGCTGCAATGGTCAAAAGCCTGGATTATTGACCCTTGGAACTTGATTGCGAGGAACAAATTCTCTATGGTGCTGCCATTCTGGAATCTGGTGTGGCCACCACCATTTTAGAACAGTGTGTGGCCTCCAGCATCATTCTGGAGCATGGCACTCCAAAGCTTTCTCCTCTGAGTAAAGTCTTTTCCATGTTTGTAGTTTTTGGCTATAAAGGATGAAGATCTCTGCTTCTGAGGATTCCCTCAGGCCATCTTTTTTATTTCTCTATTCCTTCTCAGCAAACAAGGTCTCAACTCTATCTTTACAGTCCATAGCTGTACTAGAGCATTCTTTCTGGTCAAACTCACAGCATTTTAAATCATCATGTTGGGCTCTTTATTCACAACCCAAATCTGGATAAAAGCCCCCATCAATGGAGATGCCACTACCACAACATTCAACTGCCTTGAAATTTCTTTTGTCAGATTAATCAGTCTGCCACCCTTAATTATAGTCTCAGGCAAAGTTTATGGACATGAGAAGAATGCTGAAAAAATTTCTTCCAAGCCATAACACACATTGCCTGGAGTCCAACAACCAATGCAATCCTTCTTTCCAGCAGAAACCTCCCAGGCCTGGAATTTACCAGCAGGTTTTCTATCAGATTTCTAGTCTCTTGAGCTCTGATGAGAATCTCCCCTATAGAACAGCCTAACCTATTCCAGCACCACCCTTTCAAGTGACATCTCCAAACCTTTCCAGACTCTTCCCACAAGCCATTTCTACATGGTAAGGTATAGTCACAGCAATGGCCCCACTCTTGGTACCAATTCCTGTCTTAGTTATTTTCTCTCTTGTTTGGACAAAATACTTGATGCCAAAAGTAGGGAAGGGAAGGTTTATTTCTTATAGGTTGGATGTTTCAGTCCATACTCTGCTGACTCCAAAGGAGGTTGGTGCCGGAGTCCAGCTACAGCAGGGCAGAGGGTTCCCAAAGTTGGACAGGGAGTCGGCAAGTGAGAGACAGAAGACACTGCACACCAATCTGTGAGTGAATCTGAATCCCCTTTTATTTTTTAGAAGCTGGAGTATATATTTGCTAACCTTTGGCAGCAACCCCCAGCCCCAAGCAGAAAGTGCCCCAGGCTTAGGGCCAGGCAGGGACAATCCTAAACAATAGGTTTTAATTAACCTCAACCCCAAGCAGGAAGCGCCCCAGGCCTAGGGCCAGGCAGGGACAATCCCAAGCAATAGGTGTTAACTCTTTTCACCTTTGTAACATCTCAATCTTGTTACTTAGTTAGCTTGGGAAATGTAAGCCGATGCACCTGGATGCCTGCAGGAGGAAGAGATGTGTGAGGCTATTATGCCACTCCCCACATTTTTTCCTTTATCACTTATGGGAGTATGGCAGTCCCTGTGAGGACAGCGCCTGTCTTAGGTCAAGGACTCTTCATATGAACCCAACCAGGCCTTACCCGTCATGGGCCTGCAGGACAGCAATAGGTCCTGTGCCTGTCTTAGGCAGCCGGTGGCATAACATATGTGTCCTAGTTGCCTGTCTCTGGCTGCCTGTCCAGTGTCTCAGGGCAGTTGTCTCACAGGAATTTTGTAAATCCTCCTCCATGAGCTCTTTCATTTAAAGCTTTTGCATAAACTCTCTCACACTACTCACAGAAGGCAAAACCCCACAACCAGTCCTCACAAAGGGGTTATCTAGAGGGCCTCCAGCAACCCCCCTGGAGTCTCCACCCTCGACTCCATATTGAGCATCACATAAAAACATACACATGTGAACTACACAAATTACAATTATCAGCACAAAACATTCCAAGATCCCCATGCCCAATACCCACATGCGGTGTCCTTTTCCTGGAGAAGCGATTCCTTGAAGCACTCTCCTCCACCCATGGACCTTGTCACAAGGCGTGGATGGACTAGGATGCGGCATAGATGGAAAAGGGCGCCGCAGGTTGGCATTGCACAGGGGTAACTATTCATGATAGACACAAAGAGCAAGAGCAAACAGGGTAAAAGAAAAAAAAAGAAAATACATGCCTTCTTCCTGTTCTTACACTGTATGCCGGCTCCATCCCCAGGTGGGTGCAGCAATCACACCACCAATCCCAGCACCAGATAATAATCAATCATAAATGTCAGACTAAGCCATGCCTATGATTGCATGGCACTTGGAGGGGTCATTGCAACACAAAGCAAAGCAATCACTAACCACTGGATTTCTTTACGTCATCTGGATTTTAATGCTTCATCTGTATATTTTATCCTCTGCATTTTTTTATTCTATAGATTATATTGCTTTCTGCACATTTCTAATTTATCTGTTTACTTCTTTATTCATCTCCTATCATTGTCACTGTCAAGAAATCTCTGCCAATCCCCAAATCATAAAGATTTTCCTTCATGTTTTCTTCTAAGATTTTAAAACTTTACACTCATCTTTTGTTCCCTCATTCAGTTTGAGTTGATTTTTTTACATAGTGTACATTTTTTTCATGTCAATATCTCATTTTCCCAGAATAGTTTTCTTCAAAGATTTTCTTTTCCCCATTTACTGATCTTGGAACCATTGTCAAAGTTCATTTGGTCACATAAACGAGGATTTCATTGTGAATTTTTTCTTTTATTTTGCTGGTCTATATATGTATCTTTATGCCAATACTATACCATTTTGTTTACTGTGGCAAAACAGGAAGATTTTATGTTAGAATGTCTAAGCCCTTCAACATTGTTGTTTTTCATTACAGTTTTGGCTCCTCAGATTGTTCACTTTCCTTTGAGGTTCCATATAACTGTTAGTATACATTTTTCTGTTTCTGGCAAAGATATTAATATTTCTTTTTTGTAAATAAGGTTTATATTTGCTGATATTTTTGGTAGTTTGTAATCTTAATAACATTAACATTCAAGTTTTATGTATGTCCTTACTTTTTTATATTATTCTGTAGTTTTAAGTATATAAGTCTATTACCTCCTTGATTAATTTTATTTTGAAGAATTCATTCACCCTGATGCTATTGCAAATGGAATTGTTATTTCCTTTTAGATTGGTCATTGCATAGAAATGTGACTGATTTCTATATATTGATTTTGTACTCTTCAACTTTTCTGCACTTTATTTCCTAGTTGTAATGTTTGGGGAATATTTTGAGATTTTTACATGTAATCTCATAGCATCCATAAGAAATTTAATTTTACTTCTTCATTTCCAATTTATGTGACTTGTATTTTCTTTCTATTCACTTATTTTTTAAAGAGAAAAATAAAATCCAAGATACAGAATATCAAAAACAAGATAATAGGAAATTAACAAAGGTTAATATATTGTGTATTGTTATATTCAAAGAAGCTACTCAAAGTATAAGATAAACATATGCATAACTGGTCAAACAATATAAGCACAAACCATTCTAATTAATGAACTGAGAAATCATTAGTACAATTATCTTAGCTATTTTTTGTATACACCTATATGTGTGCATGTATATATCTATATATACCTGTTTCCTTTTTCTTTATTTTTTTATTCTTTCACCCATTTCACTTGTTTTAGATGGCTTCATTTCCTTTTAGATGGCTTCATTTCCTTTCACAATATCTATTTTAGATTTTGGGTCTTATTTTTTAGGCAGTTTCTTACACTAGGGAGACAATATGATATTTACACATGTAGGTCTGGTTTATTTCACTTACAAATGAGGAATCTAGTTCCAGTCAATGATCTATAATATCCTCGAGTGCATCCCTCTTTATACTGGAGTTATACTCTATTTTATAAAAATAACACAACTTTTTAATCCATTCCTGAGTTGATAAGCATTTATGTTATTTCCAGGATTTTCCTATTACAAATTATGCTGCTATAAATATGAGTACATGCATATAGCTGTGGTATGATTTTTTTTTTGGCAGCTTAAATTTAATCTTCAGACTTTCCTGATTTACAAACCAGTGTGCATCTGCACAGACCCCATCATCCTGCCCCTTGTCCCGAGCTCCACTCTCCATGGGAACTGCACCCAGACTCCTGACTATGCTGCTCAGATCTGGATCTGTGCAGCCCCATCCTGGTGCCAAGCCTGCTGGTGTGGCCGTGCTCCCCAAAGGCAGGCTGGTGGGTGAACTGTCCGGGGTCAGTTGTAGTATGATGCTTTAATTCTTCTAGGAAAATATCCAAATCAGGCATAGCTGCATCTAGTTTTTTGAAGAATTTCCACAGATTTCCACAGTGTTTTCACTAGTCTACATTCCCACCAACAGTGGAGAAATGGATCCATTTTCCCCACACTCAAACCAGCATTTGTTATTGGTGGATTTGTTAATGATAGCCATTCTTTCAGGGGTGAGATGGAATTTCAGTGCTGCTTTAATTTGCATTTATTGAATGACCAATGACCCTGAATTTTTTTCATATATTTATTTGTCATTTCTATTTCTTCATCTGAGAAGTGTGTATTCATTTCTGATGTCAAATTTTGGACTGGGTCTTTGAATTTTGAAGGCCAATGATATTTTTTATTTTAAAGAAAATAAAACAAAAGAGGACAGATCTAAGTAGATCAGAATACAACAATGTGTGCAACACAGCACTTCACAACAAGACAATTGAATATTAACAGTAGCTATCATAATGTCTCTTTCTTTGAAATACTTGAGTTTAGCTTTACACACAATAATGTCAAACATAACAAAATAGAATAAAACCACTCAAGACAATCAAAGTATTGCAAGGCATTCTGAACCAAAAAAACAAAGATGAACAATGGCTGCTATATAATCTCATTTTCCATAAAAATTTTGTTTATACTATCATACATATTAAAATCCACTAAGATACAATGTGCTAGAGCCAATGGTAATAGAAAAACAGGAGCATGGTAGGACTTCAGAGCAAGATGATATTAAATCAACAATGGCTGCCATATTGTCTTGTCTTCAAAGTAGCTCTTCATATGATCACATATATTAAGATCAAACAAAACAGAATAAAACCATTCAAATCAATGAATGAAAACATAAGACTTCAAAGCAGTATAATGGTGAACCATGATTTCCATAAGATCTTTTGTATTCCTACCATTTCTTACACTATGGAGACTATACAGTATTCATGCATATGAGTTTGATTTATGTCACTTATGAGTATGGATTCAAGTTGCATCCATTTATTTATAAATATCTCAGTGTAATCATTCTTTATGGCTGAGTAGTACTCCATTGTATAAAAATACCACAATTTTTTTTATCCATTCCTCGGTTGATGGTCACTTAAGTTGTTTCCAAGATCTGGGTATTACAAATTGTGCCTCCATAAACATGGGTGTGCATATATCACTGTGGTAAGATGTTTTCAGATCTTCTGGGATTAAGCCTAAAAGTGGAATAGCTGGATCAAAAGGGACTGCCAACCCCAGCTTTTTGAGGAATCTCAAGATTGACCGCCACAGTGGTTGCACCAGTCTACACTCCCATCAACAGTGTAGAAGAGTTCCTTTTTCCCCACAGCCTCTCCAGCATTTGTTGTTGGTAGTTTTCTTGATCCTGGCCATTCTTTCTGGAGTTAGATGGTACCTCAGTGTGGTTTTAATTTTCATTTCTCTAATGACCAATGAAGATGAACATTTTTTCATGTATTTATTTGCCGTTCATATTTCTTCATCTGAGAACTGTGTGTGGATTGGGTCTTTGAATTTTGGGGATCCAACTATTTTTTAATTCTTTATAAGTTCTAGACAGAAGTTCTTTGTCTAGGGGACAATTCACTATGATTTTTTCCCAGTTTGTAGGTTTTCTTTTCACTCTACTGGAGATTTCTTTGGACATGCAGAAACTCTTTAATAAGATGTGATCCCAGTTATTGATTCTGGGAAGTATTTCCAGTGCAGTTTGATTCTTGTTCATGAATTCTCTACCTACTCCTATGTCTTCAAGATTTTTCCCTACTTTGTCTTGCAACAGATTTAGTGTTTCTGTTTTAATATTTAGATCTTTGATCCATTTGGATTTTAGTTTAGTATATGGTGATAGGCATGGGTCTAATTTAGTTTTCGGCATATGGATAGCCAGTTTTCACAGCACCATTTATTAAAGAGAATTTTGTTCTTCCAGTGAACATGCTTGGCCCTTTTATCAAAGATAAGGTGGTAGAGTGTGTTTGTAGTTGTATCTTCTACTCTATTCCATTGATCTTCAGGTCCGTTTTTATTCCAACACCATGTTGATTTTATTACAGTAGCTTTGTAGTATAACTTCAAGTCAGGGATTGTGATGCCTCCTGCCTTGGCTTTGATGCTTAGAATTGCCTTTTATATTCTAGGTCTCTTCTGATTCCAGATGAATTTTAGGAGTGATTTCTCTAGATCTGTGAGGTATGTTAGTGGTATTTTCATTGGGATTGCATTGAATGTGTATAACAATTTTGAAAGAATGGCCATTTTAACAATATTTATTTTTCCTATCAATGAACAAGGGATGTCTTTCCATTCTCTGAGATCCTCTTCGATTTATTTTTTCAGGGTATTATAATTTTCCCTGTACAAATCTTATACATCTTTTGTTAGATTATTTCCTAAGTATTTCATCTTATTGGATGCTAGTATGAAGGGTGTGGCTTCTCTTATTTCTCTCTCTGTGATTTTTTTGTTACTGTATAAAAATGCTATTAATTTTTGAGTATTGACTTTGCATTCAGCTACATTGCACAATTTGTTTATTATATCTAGGAGACTTTCAACAGAGATTTGGGGATCTTCTATGTAGAGTATCATGTCATCTGAAAATAATGATAATTTAACTTCTTCTTTTCCTGTCTTTACTCCTTTTATTTGTCTCTCTTGTCTAATTGCTCTGGCTAGTATTTCCAGTACTATATTGAATAGGAACAGCGATAATGGACATCTTTGTCTTGTGCCTGATTTCAAGGTAAAGGCTTTCAGTTTTTGGCCATTTAATATGACACTGGCTGTTGGTTTCTCATAGATGGCCTTTATCATATTGAGATAAAGACCCTCTATTCCAATTCTCTGTAAGGTTCTTATAATGAATGGGTGTTAGATCTTATCAAAAGCTTTTTCTGCATCTATAGAAACTATCATGTGATTCTTGCTTTTGACTCTATTGATATTGTGGATTACATTTATTGATTTACATATGTTGAACCATCCCTGCATGCCTGGGATTAATTCCACTTGGTCATGGTGTATTATCTTCTTGATGATTTGCTGCATCATGTTTGCCAATATTTTATTGAGAATTTTTACATCTATTTCATTATGGAGATTGGCCTGTAGTTCTCTTTTTAGTTGGGTCTTTCTCAAATTTGGTCCTAGAGTGATATTTGCTTCCAGGAATGACTTAGGGAGAATTTCTTCCCTTTCAAACTTCATTGAAGAATTTGAGGAGTGTCAGCATTAAGACTTCTTTGTATTTCTTGTAGAATTCCGCAGTGAATCTGTCGGCCTGGGCTCTTCTTTGTTGGTAGGGACTTGATTCCATTTTCAATTTCATTAACAGAAATTGGTTTATGCAGCAGTTTTACATCTTCTTGATCCAGCTTTGGTAGTTTGTATGTTTGTATGTTTCTAGGAATCTGTCCATTTCTTCTATGTTATCGAACCTATGAGAGTAGAGGCTTTCAAAATAGTTGTTGATGTATTTCCACAGGGTCAGTAGTGATTTCTCCTTTTTCATTCTCTATTGCATGAATTTGAGTCTTTTCTTTCCTTTTTTAAATTAGGTTGGCTAGGGGCTTGTCAATTGTATTTATTCTACTAAAGAACCAACTCTTTGATTCATTGATTTTTTGAATTGTTTTCTTACTCTCTATTGCATTAATTTCTGTTCTGATCTTTATAATTTCCTCCTTTCTTTTGGCTTTGGGCTTGGCTTGATATTCTTTTTCTAGATGTCTCAGGTTTAATATCAGGTTGCTTTTTTGTGTTCATTCTGTTTTCCTCATTTGGGAACTCAGTTGAATAAATTTTCCTCTGAGGACTGCTTTCATTGCATCCCACAGTTTCTGGTAAGTTGTATTTGTATTTTCAGTTGCTTGTAGATATTTTTAAATTTCTTCTTTAATTTCCTCTGTGACCCACTGATTACTCAAGAGTATATTATTTAATTTCCATGTCTTTGTGAGGTTTTTTGGAAACTGACATATGGATTAGTGAGGCATATAGAACTCTAAATAGACATAACCAATACAAAACTACACACAGACATATAATAATCATCATCCCCTAAATCCAACATAGGAACAGAATATTAAAAACTGTTAGAGAGAAAAGACAGATCACCTCTAAAGGAAAGCCTATCAGAATCACAGCAGACTTCTCAGCACAAACAATGAAGTCAAGAAGAGCATGGAGTGAATTTTTTCATATCTTCAAAGAAAATGACATCCAACCCAGACTGATTTACCCTGAAAAATTGTCCTTCAAAATGGATGGAGAAATAAGATACTTCCATGACAAAGAAGAGCTGAAGAACTTCATGATCACAAACCAACTGTACAAAGAATACTGAAAGACATTCTAGATACACATAGGAAAAAAGCGCTAAGCAAGACAGGCAATTAAACAGAATGGAAAGTTAAGATACAACATCAGAAAGATAACATGTCAACAATAAACCAATATATGACATTTATAACCATTAATGTAAATGGCCTCAATTCACCAATTAAAAGAAGCAGACTCTCAGAATGGATCAAGAAGCAGCATGCAACCATATTCTGTCTACAAGAAACCCATCTAACCCAAAAGGAAACTCATAGACTGAAAGTCAAAGGATGAAAAAAGATACTCCATGCAACAGGAACTTAAAAAAAAAGTGGGGTAGCTCTTCCATTTGTAGACCATGTGAACTTCATACCAAGAATGGTCCAAAGAGATAAAGAAGGTCACTATATACTAGTCAGGGGAAAACTATAAGAGGAAGAGATAACAATCTTAAATATATATGCACTAAATTGCAGAGCACCCAACTGCACAAAGCAAGTATTAACAGAAATGAAAAATCAAATAAGCAATAACACAATTATAATAGGAGACTTTAACACAACATTGACTCAAAGGAGTAGATCAACTAGACAGAAAATCAGCAAAGAAATAACAGAACTGAATCACAACTGTGAACAAATGGATTTGATAGACGTATACAGAGTGTTCCATCCAACAACATCAGAATATACATTCTTCTCAGCAGTACATGAGACATTCTCTAAAATAGACCATATACTAACCCACAGTACACATTTAAGTAAATACAAAAGAGTTGAATTTATCCCATGCGTATTGTCAGATCATAGCACCATGAAACTGGAAATTAATGATAAAAGTAACTGCAAGAGTTTTCAATTATTTATATGTTTTAGATAGAAGTCTTTTGTCTGAGGGAAAGTTGGCAAAAAGATTTTCCCACTCTTTGAGTTTTATTTTCATTCTGTTGCTATTTTTTTAAGGTGCAAAAATTTTTTAATAAGATGAGATTCCAGCTGTTGACTCTGTGAAGTACTTCCGATTCAGTTTGGTTTCCATTCATGACCTCTCTCCCTACTCCTATATCTTTAAGATTTCTACCTACTTTGTCTTCCAATAGACTTTTTGGTTCTGTTTTAATATTTAGATCTTTGCTCCCATTTTGACTTTAGTTGAGTGCATGGTGATGGACATGGTTCTAGTTTTAGTCTTTGGCATAAAGAAAGCCAATTTTTCAAGCACCATTTATTAAAGAGGCTATCTTTTCTAGTGAAAATATTTGGCACCTTTGCCAAAGACAAAGTGACTGAGTGTGTTGTTAGTTATGTTTGCTGTTTCTAATCTGTTTCATTGGTCCTCAGGTCTGGTTTTCCTATTTATTTATTTATTTATTTATTTATTTATTTGCCATTACTATACCAAATTTATCATGGTAACTTTATTAGTATAATTTCAAGTTAGATATCTGGATGCTTCTTGCCATGTCTTTGTTTTTCAGAATTACTTTGGTTATTCTAGGTCTCTTCTGTTTCCAAAAGAATTTAAGGAATTTTTTTTCTAGATTTGTGAGGTATGCTAAAGGTATTTTCATGGAGATTACTTTAAATATGTATAAAAGATTTTGGAATATGGCCATTTTCACAAGGTTGATTCTTACTATACATGAGCAAGTGATATCTTTCCATTTTCTTTCTTTCTTTTTTTTAATCAGTACCGGGGATTGAACTCATGACCCGTGCTTACAAGGAAGGCGCTTATGCCACTAAGCTAAATCTCCAGCCCCCTATATTTCCATTTTCTAAAAACCATTATGAAATCTTTTTTTAGATTGCTATAATTTGCAATGTGTAGACTTTTTGTTTCTTATGTTAGACTATTGATAAGTAATTTTTTTATCCTATTGTGAAGTGTGTGTTTTCACTAATTGTTTTTTCAGTGAGCTTGTTTTTTCTGTACAGGAATGCTATTGATTTTTAAGTGTTGACTTTGTATGCAGGTAGGCTCCTGAATTTCTTTAGTAATTCTAGAAGTCTTTTGATGGAGTTTTTGGAGTCTTCTGTGTAGATGATCATATCATATGTGAATAATGACAGTTGAGCTTTTACTTTTCCTGTCTATCTTCATTTTATTTGTCTCTCTTGTCTAGTTTCTCTTGCTTACTTTTCTGGAAACATGTTGAATATGAGTGGTGATAATGCATATCCATATCTTGTTTCTGATTTTAGGGTAAAAGCTTTCAGTTTTTTTTTCCTTTTACTAAAATATTGGCTGTTGGTTTGTCAGAGATGGCTTTTATCAGACTGAGATAGAGATCATGTATTCCCTTTTCTGTAAGGATCTTATCATGAATCAGTGTTGGGCTTTATCTAAACATTTTTATGCATCTATTGAGATGATTGTCTGATTTTTTTGGCTCTGTTGATATGGCGTATAATATTTATTGATTTGTGTATGTTGAACCATCCCTGCATTCATGGGTGAACTCCATTTGGTCATGGTATATAATTTTCTTGGTGATTTGCTAGTATATTATTGAGGTTTTTGCTTATATGTTCACTAGGGAGATTGGCTTGTAGTTCTCTTTTTTATTGGGACTTTCTCAAGTTTGATATATGTATTCAGGAATAATTTAGGGAGATTTTTTTCTATTTCAATTTCATGAAAAGTTTGAGGAGTATTAGCATTAAATATCTGAATTTCATATAGAAGTCAACAGTAAATTTGTCAGAACAATGTCTTTTCTTTGTTGGTAAGTACTTAATTATGTTTCCAATTTCATTAACTGATATTGGGTTAAATATTTTTCTATCTATTTTATTTATCTTTGGTAATTCATATGTTTCTAGGAATCTGTTGATTTATTCTGTGTTTTCTGTCTTATGTGAGCAAAAATCTTCAATGTTAACATTGATGATCTGAATTTCCACAAGATCTGTAATGATGTCACACTTTTCATTCCTTATTGCACGAATTTGAGTTTTTTCTTTCCTTTTTTTTGACAAGGTTGGCTAGGAATTCATCAATTTTTCAAAGAACCAAGTCTTTGATTCATTAATACTTTTTATTGTTTTCTTAGTTTTATTGGCATTAATTTCTGCCCTATTTTTATTATCATCTCCCTCTTGGTTTTGAGCTTTCTTTCTTTTGAATTTTTTCCCTAA
This sequence comes from Hydrochoerus hydrochaeris, assembly GCA_004027455.1. Classification (NCBI taxonomy): domain Eukaryota; kingdom Metazoa; phylum Chordata; class Mammalia; order Rodentia; family Hydrochaeridae; genus Hydrochoerus; species Hydrochoerus hydrochaeris. The sequence goes on from PVLA01000497.1 coordinate 141,060, forward strand.
CAAGTACATAATGACTTTTTCATCTCCTTTGATAATTATTGGTTTGAAATTCCTATTTTCTGCAAATAGCTTTTTTCAGGGTTCCTTTTGCATGATTTTTTTTCATCCTTTGACTTTTATTTCTTGAATTTACTTTTGAGTTAAATATATTTCTTTTTTACAGTGTATTGTTGGATCTTGTTTTTTGATCCATTCTGCCATTCTGTTTCTAATGATTGGTGATTTGAGGCCATTTACATTGATGATAATCCTTTAGATGTATCAGCTTGTCTTTGTCATGGCATTTTTCTGCTGTTGGATCCCCACTTTTTCCCTCCATTTAATCCTTTGCCCTACTTGGCTATTTGTTTGTCTTGCTCTTCTTGGAACTGTAGTCATTTCCACCTCTGCCTAGCTTATCTTTGAATAATCTTTGTAATGTTGCTTTGGTGATCATGAATTTCTTCAGACTTTCTTTTTCATGGAAGTATCTTGTTTTTCCAATAATTTTGAAAGATAGTTTTGTAAGTTACACCAGTCTGGGTTGGATGTTATTTTATTTAGAGCTTGAAACACTTCAAGCTCAGTTTGACTTGAGGTTTTAGGTTAAGAAGGCATTTGTGATTCTAATGGGCTTTCCTTGATAGGTGGTCTGTTTCTTTTCTCTAATAGTTGTTCTAGTGCTGAAATTTTGGGATGTTATTACATACCTGGTTGTGGATTTATTTTGGCTATGGCTAGTTGGTGTTCTATTTGTCTCACTCATCTGTATGAGAGGTAATTTTCCCATGTTTGGAAAATTCTACTGATACTTATGCAAATAGTTTTCCTTCATATCATTTTGTCCTCTTCTACTTTTTCATTGACTCCCATTATTATTATATCATTTTTCTTTGCATAGTATTGTAGCTGTTGAATTCTTTTTACTTGATCTTTTGTTAGTTTCAAGAGATCTTTCCTTTCATGACTGATAACAGTGATCCTGTCTTCAAGGTCTGAAACTCTGTCTTTAGATTCATTCAAGTAATTTTGCCAACTCAATAGAATATTTTATTTGCTGGGTATCTATTTGAATCTGTTTCATGAATGATATTTCTGTCTTGTATTACAAATTACATCCTGTTCCTAGCATCATTTATTTTCATATCTATCTCTGCACTACTTTTGCTGAGTATTTCCTTTAGAAATGTTACCATTTTTTGCCTGAGGTATTATGTCTGATCTGATTTCCCTATAACCTCATGGATTTGTTTCTTTTCTTCGGTAGCTATTTTTTCAGAAAATTCAGTTGTGTGTCTTCCACTTTATTCTATGGTAATGTCTTCTAGAGTTTTTCTGAGTAGGCTGGAGATCTGAAACTGCATTTTACTTCTCTGTTTTGTCATTTTATGTTTCAAAAAATTATTTTGGTTTCTGTGATGATCCTTGTGAATTTCTGCAGTAGTTAGTTATATCACTAATAACAAGGCCTCTTAGGATAAGTCTGCTCTTTAGGGATGTCTTCTTTCAAGTTCTGAATTCTTTGCTGACATTACTGCAAAAGACTCAGTCACATATTGGCTTGTATTTTTATTGGTACTTTAGATTTTTAACCAACACTAGTGTCCCCTGTTTCTCAAGTGTGCTTTAGTTGGGACCATGTCAACTACTGTGTCAGTGGCATTCCTTCTGCTTTGTGGGCCTTTCCAAGAGGTTCATCTCACTCCTGGCAATAGTGAGGGGAGGTGCTACCCACATCAAGTGCCATTAACCTGGGTTCCCAGGATGATGGTGGGGTGATGAGAGTGGCTGTCACATCTGATGCCCTTCATCTGGGTTTCTGTGATGCCAGAGAGGCTACAGGAAAGGTCATAAACTCTGGCACCATTTACCTGGGTTTTAACATTGTTAGAGGGGAAATGGAAGTGGCTGAGTGCTTTGAGTCCCTTCACCTCGATTCCTGTGATGATTGAGGTTTATAGGAGTGGCTGCTGCCACTGATACATTTCACTTAGGTTCCTGTGATGGTAGAGAAGTGATAGGATTCACTTAATTATACCACCTAGAAATCTCAACTCCATGTTGAGTATAAGTGATCAATGTGGGCATACTTGTCTTGTTTACAGTACTAAAGGATATATCTGCCAGTTGCCTTTGATTGCATTTGATTAAGCATAACTAATATGAAGTATACTTACTGTAACATTTTATGTATGACCTCTAGCATGCTAAGGCAGTTTTTCTTCTACTCTTAGTTTGTTGAGCTCTTTTATCATGACATAACCATGTGGATTCCCCTTTATTTTACATTTATGTTTAAACATTGAAATATCTATGCATTCTAGAAATAAATACCAACTGATAATGGCCGACAATTGTTCTACTATGTTATTGTGCTCTGCTTCCTAGTGTTCTATTAAAGAATTTTGAATAAATATTCACAAGGGACATTCATCTGTAGTCATTCTTATAGTATATTTGCCTGTTTTTATTATCAGAGTCATGGTATTCAACTAGAATAAATTAAGAAGTATATGCAACTATTCAATTTTTGGAAGTATTTGTAAAAGATTTATAAATCTTTAAGTATTTAATAGAATTTACCAGTGAAGCCTTTAGTCTACATATCTCTTCTTTTTTTTAGTGGGTTTTATGACTGATCTAATTTTCTTACAATTTTATAGATATCCTACTTCTCGTGATTCTTCCTTGATAACTTTTGCATTTCTTGGAATGTTTCTATTTCATCTATGTTATACCAATTTTTGATAGAAAATTGTACATAAAGTTCTTTTATAGCCCTTGTTATATTTTATATTTGATAGTATTCTCTCAACTATAATTTTGGATATTAATAATTTGAGTCTTTGATTGATTTTTAAGCCATTTCAAATTTTCAAACTTTGTTGATATTTTCAAGAAGCAGCTTTTAATATTTTGGTTTTCTCTAATGTTTTTGTATTACTAACTAGTTTTTGCTAGAAACTTTATTATTTCTTTCCTTATACTAGTTTTGTTTTAGTTTTCTCTACTTTTTCTAATTCCTTACAGTATAAGTTTGATTATTTATTTGATATCTTCTTTCTCAGGCTTACATTTTCTAATGTTCCATTTTAGGATTGCTTTTTTGCTTCTTATTTTTTTGGCATTGTGTGCCTTAGTCACTTATCTCCTCCCTGAGACACAACACACAACCCCAGTAATTAAAGTAAGAAATATTTGTTTTAACTCACAGTTGTAGATATTCCAGTCCATTTTCTTCTGGTTTCAATGCAGAATGACATAGCAGAAGGGCATGGAAGAGAAGAAGTTGCTTATACAGGGATGGTTTCAGGAAAGCAGAGAAGGAGGAGCAGGGAAGAAATAAGTCCTTCTGAGTCATGTCCTCAGAGACCCACCTACTAAAACCTGGACACAGTGGACAAATCTATTGTTTATTATCAGATATCCAATATTCAGTTACCTCCAAAAAGTGAAACCTATGAACACATGATAATTTGAGGACACATCTAAACATAAAGTGTATCATTGATCTTTCATTTTTTTCATGGTAGTTTCTACTTTCCCCTTGCTTATTAGTACATTGTTTATGAGTATATTTTTTGAATCTATGTATTTGTAAATGTATAGTTTTTAAGTTAAGTTTATTTACACAATTTAGATATATAATAACCACAATAATCATAGGGAATTTGTATCTCTAGATGTTATATCTTAATTCATCTTTTTTTCTCATTCCCCACCCCTCTTCAGTCCCTCTACCCCTCCTTATTTATCAAGATTTATTTTCATTTTATCACTTTTTGTTCATTTTTTCCTTCCATCCAACCTCAAATTCTTGTGTTTTGCAAAGTTACTTCTTATTTCACAATATCTATTTTACATTTTTGTTCTTATTTGCACTTTCAATTTCTCACACCAGAAAGACAATGTGATATGTATACATATGAGTCTGATTTATTTTACTTAAGATGTGGTCACAAGGTCCATTCATTTAGAAAGGAATGTCTCAAATTTATTCTTTGTGATGAGTGAGTAGTACACCATGTTATAAAAAAATCATAATTTTTAAATCTATTCAATCATTTATTGGCGTTTGGGTTGTTTCCATGTTTTAGCTACTACACACTGTTTTGCTATAAACATTGGTGTCATATATTATTGTTTTCTGATATTTTTAATTCCTCAGGGAAGATATCAAGAAGAGGAAAAGGTAGGTCAATTTGAACTTCTAGTCCTAGACTTTTGGAGAACATCCACAATGATTTCTGCAATAATTTCACCAGTCTACCCTCCCACTACCAATAGAGAAGTGTTCCTTTTTCCACACAGTTTCATCAGCATTTATCATTGTCTGATTTCTTCATAATAACCATTCTTTCTGGAGTGAGATTGAATCTCATTTCTCTTTCAAATTGCATCTCTTGAATGACAAGTGATGCTGAACATTTTTTCAAATGTTTATTTACTATTTTGCTTGTACTTCTTCATCTGAGAAGTGTGTTTTCATCTTATATGCCCATTTTTGGATTGGGTTTTTAAATTTTGGGGGTCTGATTTTTTAAATTATTTATATGTTTTAGATGTTAGTCCTTTGTCTAAGGAACAACTTGTTTTGTCTAAGGAAAAAAAAATTCCAACACTGTGAGTTGTCTGTTTACACTACTTTTTTCACTCTATTTTGCAATGCAAAAGACTTTTAATAAGATGAGATCATAGTTGTGTATTCTTGGTAATTTTCTCTTGCAGTTGGTGTTTTGTTCATGAAGACTGCCTACACCTTGGTTATCAAGAGTTCTGCCTATTCTCTCTTACAGTAGATTTAATGTTTCTGTTTTAGTAATTAGATATTTGATAAATTTTGATTGTAATATAGTGCATGGTAATAGATATGGTTTCAATTTTAAATTTAGCATGTGTAAAGCCAGTGTTACAGCACCATTTATTAAAGAGGATTTCTTTCTTCCAGTAAAAATGTTCATCCCTTTTTCAATAATAAGATGACTGTTTCTGAAGTTGTTCCTGCCTCATCTAATCTGTTTTATTTATCTTCAGGCTTTATTTCTGAAAATACTTTGCTGTTCTCATTGCAGTAGCTCTGTAGTATAATTTGAAGTCTGGAATAGACATTTTCAAGCAGAATTCAGCAAATCTTCAATATTATACACCATGACCAAGTAGAATTCATCCCAGGGATGCAGGAATGGCTCAAAATATGAAAAACAATAAGTGTTATATATCACATTGACAGAAGCAAATAGAAAATCCATATGATCATCTCAACAGATACATTAAAAGCATTGAAAAATCCAAAACCAATTCACAATAAAAACCCTACAGAAATCTGAAATAAATGATCTTTATCTCAATCTGATAAAAGCCATCTATGACAACCCAATAGCCAACATCACTCTACATGGTCAAATACTGAAATTGTTCTCTAAAATGAGGAAGAAGATAACCAGGTTTGCTATCACCACTCCCATTCAATATAGTTCTGGCAATATTAGCTAAGAGAATTAGCTAAGAGAAAGAAATAGAAGGAAAGTTGATATGAAAGGAAAAAGTTAAATTATCTTTATTTACAGATGACCTGATACTTTGCATAGAAGGTACCAAAAATGTCCACTTAATCACTTCTAGATTTAATAGCCAAATCGGCTACATATCTGGATAAAAATGATACCCTTAAAAATCAATACCCTTGCAGTACACAATATATTCACAGGGATCGGAATCAGTGAAATTACACTTTTCACAATAGCATAAAAATCTGAAGGACTTAGGGCTTGATCTAACAAAGGAAATAAATGATCTATACATTGAAAACTACAGTACTCTGACCAAGAAGATTGAAGAGGTTATCAGAAAACACAATCTCTTGCTCTTTTGTAGGAAGAATCAACATAATAAAAATGGCCATATTCCTCAAATTGCCAAGTGGATTTGGTGTAATCCAAGCAAAAATGGTGCTAGCATGCCTCAGAGAACTAGAGAAAACATCCCAAAAATTCATTTGGAAACAGAGGAGAACTAATAAAGCAAAAACAATTCTGGGCAACAAAGGCAAGTATGATGCATTAAATGTCCAGCTTTAATCAGGTGATTTCTTGTTTCACTTTATTGATATACATCAAAATCATAAAATATACCTTTTATTTTTATCTTAATTTAATCTTTTAAAATTTATTACAATTTGTAATAAATCACATGGTTCAACATGTGATTTGTAATAAATCCTGCTCCATAGGTCCTTGGTAAAATTTTTCATTCTATGATTTATAGGAAAATGACCTCTACATGTCAGTAGCACTAGTTATACACTTCAATATTAATATTTTTAAATCTGATAATTATTTTTCTCTTCAGAACCTTCTTGTATATACTATATATCCATAGTAGGTTAATTTAAACATTCAAAAATATAGCTCAATCCAATTCACAGATTACTTTTCATTCAGTAAAATTTATTATTTTTGGGATTACATCACATCTGACATAAACTTTCCCCGGGAGTTTTAACTTCTGCTGAGTCATTTCTATCTGCTGTACTGTTCACTCATCAGTCTGCTGGATGCTAACAGTTGGACCCTGCAACCATTGAGTGCCATCATTGAAAACACTTCTTGAGAGAAGATAAAATAAAAATAACTACATCCCATTATGATTTCCAAGAGCATGCAGTTGATATTTCATTCATAGAAGACAGTGAAATTTTTCCAGTTCAGTAGATGAAGCAGAAGGTTGTTTACAGAACAGTGCCTGGCATATAAGGAAATGACAAATTCAGTGACAAAACGTGAATATCCTTATTCTCTGAGTTACAAAAATAGATGTGTTTTAAACACTGCTCATCCATTGGAGTCAACTGGAATGCATATCATTAACTCCAGTTCCAGGTTTTCAGCTTTTATAAATAGAAGATCAATACTCTTTCCATTATCAATAGGTACATATGTAACAAAATTACATGGTGAAAAAAGGAGTATCCTAATCCCTCTCTTAATGTTCCTTTGGATGATTTTTTTTCCATTTTTCTGTATAACTTTCTACTACGATGTAATTTTGCCATATGTGGAATCGTTAACCATATTTATTTTACCAAGGTGTAGCTGTTCCTTTCATTTAACTCATATTTTTCTCATATCAAGCTACTGTAACTCACCTTAAAATGATGTGTAAAATCTAAATAAAAGACAGCAACTAATAGAGGCAAAAATAAATTTGAATTGTGAGCAATAAATTATATATTTGGGGATCATTCTGCATTTTGTACCTATTTTATTTTGGCAAATTCTTCAGTCTTACAAAACTTTAGGTTCTCTTCTTTAAAATTCCCATTGTAAAATTAACCACACATAATTGTTGTAAGTTTCATATTATTAAAGGCTGTAAAAAGCATACCATGATATTGAAAATCTATATGTTTAGTGTTTCTTCCAGAAATTTTTAGTGGCAATTACTTCCTGTGATTTTCAGGGTGTATTAGTTACTTTCTCATTGCTGGGACAAAATGCTCAACACTCACAAATTAAAGGATTAAATGTTTATTCTTTCTCACAGTTTATAAAAATTTCATTCCACAGTTTCCTAGATCCAAGTAAGGGCAGTATGACAGGAAAATTAATCCATAGCGTGGCAGTCAAGTAACAGCAGCAAGCCTGCCTTCTTTCCTTTTATATTCCACACAGCCTACAAGTTTGTAGGTTGATATGCCATTCACATTCAGTGGGCTTCCCACTTTACTAATTCCATGGAACACCTATAAGCACAAGAGTCTTTAGGAAACATCTAGATATAAACTATAACACAGCATAACTAAAATATTGCTGAGGAATTTTCATTTAACAAACTTCCTGTAAAACTGCAGTCTTGGGTCATAAGTAAGACATTTACTCAATAAAGATAGAAACAAATTAAAATAATTATATTTTTTAAAAGTATGGGTAGATAAATCAAATGTAAGCAAATATCATTTGAAGGTGTTGGAAAGCTAATTTATCAGTAAAATAATTGTAAATAAGCATAAATTATACTAGTATTTCTCATATCTTTTATTTAGAATGAAAAGATATCTTCTACAAAGAGATCATATACTATGCACTTCTAGGAGTAGAACCCAAAGGGTGAACAATATGAAATCAGTAATAGTTGGATAATTTTGATCTTCAGAAGAGGCACATTGGATTCCCAGCAACCTGCCATATATGGGGGCCCTTGGTGAGGCCCACAGGGACTGGAAAGCCATGCCCAGTCACCACTGCCTTTCATGCACACTCAGTGAAGTGCATTGGGCCTACAAAGCCATGCCAGAACCAGCCCCATAATTGGGGGAACCTTGGTGAAGCCTGCAGGGTTGTTCCAGGACAGGAAGTCAGCATGTTAAGCAACTGGGACTTGGCATCCAGCTAATCCAGAGAATTACAGATAAATGACAAGACGAAGTATAATGCAATCTTAAAACTTCAGCCCATCTTGAACAAGTCCAGGAAATACTGACATAGAAGACAATGGAAGTTACACACCGGAAATTTCTGAGATAACAATTGAAGTAAAGAAACAAATCCATGAGGCTGTAAATGAAATCAGATCAGAAATAATCTCTCACGTTAAAAAAATAATTTACACCATAATGAAATAACTGATGAGCTTATCTAAAGAAGAGGTTTATAAAAACAGATAAGCTAAGGAAAATGATAGAAACTTTGAATGAACAATATAGGAAAGAATTAGAAAACATAAAATAGAGTCAAAGTGATGTCCATGAAATCAAAAATTCCATCAAAAGCTGGGAAAACTACTTGAACAGAAGTAAACATAGACTTTCAGACCCTGAAGACAGAATTGCAGTTAGCAGTCATGAAAGGAAAGGTCTTTTAAAAATAACAAAGAATCATTATTTAATTCAACAGCTGCAAGACAGTGTAAAGAAAAACAAGATAAGACTGACAGTTGTCAATGTAAAAGGACTCAACTCAAATGACATTAAAAAAAAAACTATTTGCAGAAGTAAGAGCAGAAAATTTCCCAAGCATGGAAAAAGAACCTGACATAGATAGATGAAGCATATAGGATCCCAATTAACCCTAATGAAAATAAATCTACACCCAGACATATAATAATCAAGATCCCAGAAATTCAGCAAAAGAACAGAACATTAAAAGTTGTTAGAGAAAAACAGATGGTATTCTTATACAATAGAGTATCAGTCAGCTACAAAAAAGGATCAATTTGACCCTTTTCTAGGTAAAATAATGCAACTAGAGACCATACTCATATGTGAAATAAACTAGAACGTCACATTGTCTCCCTAGTAAAAGAAATTGGAAGAGCAAATATGGTTCAAAAGGTACAATAGATGCAGCCAAAGAGAAGGAAACTACTCAACAGGAAAGAACAATTTGGATAGGATGGAATCCTGGAAATGAACAGTTAGTGCTTATATTCTTTGATTAATTTTACATATGTGTATCTGGTAATCTGAGAAACTATGTTGAAGATAGCAATAAACAATATAATAACCACAGTTAATTTTCTATTATCTTGTTTTAAAATGCTATAACATTTATTACTGTTTTTTTTTCTTTTATTGTCTTTAAAAAAGCAAACATAAATGACACTTTCTTATGATATACCATTTAATATATTTTAAAACTATCTTAAATTGTTCCCATTGTACCTCCTACAATTTCCCTTTCATAAAATATTTAATATTAATTTTTAGTATTATGCTTATTGTTACAATTTAGATATACATAAAGGTTTCATTCATCATAGGAATCTTGCACCTGTAATGAAAATGTCTTAGTTCCTAGTCTTTTTCCATTTCTCACCCCTCTCTTCAACTCTTTACATCTTTATTTACCTAGATGTTTAAATTTTATCCTTTTATACTGATTTTATTTTTTATTTCTATCCCTTCAATTCCAAGTTTCTCTTTCCTTTTGAAAAATTTCTACCTATTTTAAAATCTCTAGTATACATTTTGGTTGTTGTTATAGCTTCTGTCTAGATGTCACTCTAAAGCCTCATACAGTCATAAAGACTTCTTGGATGTGGCTGAATCTACAGTTTGTGATCAATTTGTTGTGCAGTGCTGGAATTAAGGGGGTTAGATTCAGAATGGTTGATTACCGGATCAGTCCACTGATTGGACTAGCACCACCCTAATCCTGGTAGACTGGGTACATATAAGAGAAAGCAAGAGGCCTCTCTCTCTTTGTATTTCTCTCTCTCTGTCTCTGTCTCTCACTGTCTCTTTCTTTGTCTCTCTTTCTGTCTCTCTCTTGCTCTCCGTGCTTTTTCTGTGTTCTGCCACCCCAACCACCATGACATGTTGCCCCGCTGCCATGTGCCACACTGACTTGACGCCAGTCAATTATGGATGTAAACCTTTACAAACTCTGAGCTAAATAAACTTTTTTCTTTTAAATTTAGATGTACTTTGCCTCAGCAATAAGAGAAAGACAGCTAAAACATTTCTTATTTACAATTTCAGTTTCACACACAAGAGATACAATGTGATATTATACATACATGTTTGATTTATTTCACTTAAGTAAGTGATATCAAAGTGCTTCTATTTAGCTATGAATATCTCAAGATTATCTTTCTTTATGGAGCAGTAACACTCCATTATATTTAAAAAACATATTTTTCATCCTTTCATGTGTTGATGGGCATTTGGGTTGTTTACAAGATTTAACTAGTACAAACTGTGCTGCTATAAACATGTTTGTGGCTATGTAACTGTTGGTATGATGCTTTTAATTCATTTAGGAAGATACTTAGAAGGGAAAAGCTGGGTCAAATTGCACATCTACTCCTAGTATTTTGAGGAATATCCACACTGATTGCACCAGTCTACACTCTCACCAAAAGTGGAGAAAGGTTCCTTTTCCACACAGACCCATGAGTACTTGATATTGGTTGATTTCTTGATAGTATCCATGCTTTATGGAGTAAGATGGAGTATCAGAGTTGTTTTAATCTGTGTGTCTTGAATATTTGATGCTGTTGAACATTTCATGTATTTCTTTGTCATTTGAAATTCTTCTGAGAAATGTCTTCAATTCAGTTGCTCATTCTTGGGTTGGGTCTTTAAATATCATGGTTCTGATATTCTTCAATAATACTTCATATGTTCTAGATATTAGTCCTTTCATTAAAAATATGAATATTTTTTGCCACTGTGTCAAATATCTTTTCATTCTGATGGTGATTTCTGTTGCTGTACAAAAGCATTTTAGTAAGATGAGATCCCAGTTGTTTATTTTCTGTAGTTTTTCCCAAGGAGTGAGAGTTTTAATCATAAAGTTTCTGCCTACACTTCTTTCAGTTTTCTACCTATTTTCTTCTATAGCATATCTAGTTTTTTTTTTAAAAAAATATTTAGATCTTAGATTCATTTGGGTTTCAGCTTACTGGATGGTGAAAAACATGGGTCCAGTTTTAGTCTTCAGAATGTGGAAAGCCAGTTTTCCCAGCACCATTTACAAAGAAACTATCAGTCTTCCAGTGAATGTGTTTGGACTCTTTGTCAAAGATAAAGTGATTGAATGTATTTGCATTAGTTTCTAGTTCATTGATCATTGAATCTACTTTTTGCCAGTACTGTAGCTCTGTAGTATAATTTCAAGTCAGGGATCATGATGTTTTTGTTGCCCATATATTTTTTAAATTATAGGTCTCTTCTGGTAACAGATTTTAAGAATATTTTCTCTAGTTCTGTGAAGTATGCAAATGGTATTTTGGTTGGGACTGCATGAAATTTGTATGAAGATTTTCAAATTTGGCCATTTTTGCTATGTTGAGTCTTCTTTTCCAAGTGCAAGGGATATATTTCTATTTTTGATATCCCAATCAATCTCCTTTTTCAGAGTTCTGTAGTTTTCCATTTACAGATCTTTTACTTCCTTTGTTATGTTGGTTCTTAAGGTTCTTCATTTTTTTTCAATATTATTATACAATGTATAGCTTTCCTAATTTCTCTCTATTGAGTTTGTTAATTGTGCACAGGAATGATACTGATTGTTGATTGTTGACTTCATTTCCAACTACAAGATTGAATTTGGCTAATAAATCTATGTATGTATTTGTAGAGTTCATGGTTCTTCTATGTAGAATATCATGCCATTGGCAAATAAAGATTATTTAAATTCTTCCTTTCCTAGTTTTATTTCTTCCAATTATTCCTCTTGTCTAGTTAGTTTAGCTGTATCCCAAAATATATTGAATGAAGTGGTCATATAGGATATCATTGGATTGTTCCTGACTTTAGAATAAGTTCTTCAGTTTTTGATCATGTAGTATGATGTTGGCTGTTTGTCTTAGGTAGCTTTTATCAGATTGAGATAAACGGCATCTATTCTGATTTTTTGCAGGGTTATTTTCAAGAATTAGTTTTGCATTTCATTGAATTTTTTCTGTTTCTATTGAGTGATTATAATATTTTCGCTTCAGATTCTGTTGATATGGTATATGACATCTATTTAATTGTATATGTTGAACCATGTTTGAATCCCTGGGATGAATCCTATTTGGTCATACTGTATAATCATCTTGATTATTTGCCACATTGTGTTTGCCAGTAACATCTTGAGGTTTTCTGTGTCTATGTTAATTAGGGAGACAGGCCTATACTTCTCTTTTTTGGTTGCATCATTCCCTGGTTTTGGCATCTGGAAAATCTTTGATTGCAAGAATGACTTTGGGAGTTATGATTCCCCTTCAATATCATTAAAGTGTTTGATGAGTAATGACATTAGATCCTTTCTAAATTTCTTGTAGAAATCTACAACGATACCATCAGAACATGGGATTTTCCTCTTGAAGACTTTTTAACAACATTTTCAATTTTATTAATTGATATTAGGTTACTTGGCTATTTACCCCTTGATTCAACTTTGATAATTCATATATATATCTAGGAAACAGTCCATGGCCTCTGCTTTTCTTCTTATTAAAGGTTTCTTTTCTTTTTATTTTAAAAAGAAAAAAGAAGTCAGAAAACAAAAACAAAATGCAAAAGAGATAAACAACAACAACAAACCCAAAACAATAACAATATAGGTTTTCAAAACAGAATGAAAGAAATTTAACAATGGTTGCTATATTGCATATTGTTATCTTTTTTTCCAAAGAAAGAAAGAAAAGAAAATTAAAAAAAATAGAAAAACAAAAAAGGTAGAACAATACATAATTCAAAAAATTAACATCATAAAATCACTAGTAGATACACTACACATTGTCATCTTAAAAATACTTGCCAAAGTCACAAAATGAAAGCATGAAAAGTGGCTAGACACTCAAATGTTGACAGTGAAAACCCTTCTGTTCAATGATCCAACAGAAATTCAGTAATATGGTCATCTGTCTTCCACACTATACATACCATTATACCCTTTAGAGCACTTTCCTTCCCTTTACCTTTTACAATATCTATTACACTCTTTGGATCCCATTACTATGTCAGTTTTTATTATTTTTACACTAGAGAGACAATGTGATATTTAGTAATGTGAGTCTTGTTTATTTCACTAATGAGGATATTCTCAAGTTGCTCCCATTTACACATAAAGGCCTCAAGATCGTCCTTTTTTATAAATGAGTAGGATTCCATTGTAGAAAATTACCACATTTTTTCATCCGCTGTATGGTTGATGGGTATTTTGGTTGTTTCCAAGATTTAGCTATCATAATTTGCTGCTATGAACATGGGTGCACATATATCACTGTGACATGACCTTTTCAGTTTTTCTGGAAAAATATCCAGTAGGGAAATAGCTGGATAGAATGGAATCTCCAATCCTAGATTTTTGAGGAATCTCCATACTGATATCCAAAGGGGTTACACAAGTCTGCACTCCCACCAACAGTGGAGAAGTGTTCCTTTTTGCCTCATCCTTGCCAACAGTTGTTATCAGTTGCTTCCTTGATGGCACCCATTCTTTCCAGGATGAGTTGAAATCTCAATGGTGCTTTAGTTTGCATTTCTTGAATGACCAGTGATGGTGAACATCTCTTCATGTACTTATTTGCCATTTGTATATCTTCTTCTGAGAACTGTTAAAGGTTTCTGATGTAGGTATTGATAATCTTGTGGAATTCCTCAAGATCCACTGTTTGATCTTTTCATTCCTGACTGCATGAATTTGAGTCTTTATTTCTTTTGATAAGGTTGGCTAAGGGATCATCATTTTTTTTAATCTTTCAAGAATCAACTCCTTGATTCCGTGATTTTTTTGTATTTTTCCTTAGTCACAATTGCATTTATTTCTGCTCTGATATTTATAATTTTGTCCTCATATAAGCTTTTGGCCTATTTATTCTTTTTCCAGAAGTCTGAGGTTCAAAATTAGATTGTTTATTTGAGATCACTCTGCTTTCCTGACGTGAGAATTCAGTGCTATCAATTTTCCTCTTACGATTGATCTATTTACCATAAGTTATGGTATGTTGTATCAGCATTATCATTGAATTGTAGATACTGTTTAATTTCTTCTTCAATTTCATCTTTGACCCACTGATTGGTCAGTAGTGTGTTATTCAATTTCCATGTGTTTGTGGAGTTTTGTGATTTCTCTTATGACTTATTTGCAATTTCATTGCACTATGGTCTGACAATACACACAGTACAATTTCAATTCATTTGTATTTTTTTAAGTATGCTCTATGGATTAGTATGAGGTATATTTTAAAGAATACCCTATGCACTGCTAAGAATGTGTAGTCTGATATTGTAGGATGAAAAGTTTTATAGACATCTACCAAGTCATCTTTTTCACAAGTTTGGATCAATTTTAGTACTTCTTTGTTGAATTTTTGTCTAGTTGATCTACCTATTTGTGAAAGTGGGATATTAATATCCCCCATTAAAATCATGTAAGTACTTACTTGATTTTTCATGTCCATTAATATCTGTATTATGTAGTGTGTGCACCTGTATTTGGTATCTATATATTTATGATTTCTATCTCTTCCTATGGAATTACTTGCTTTACAAGAATGTAGTTATTTTATCACTTTTGAACAGCCTTGTGTTTAAGTTCATCTTGTCTGTGATAGAATATTTCACGTAATTTTTTCTGGGTTCCTATCACATGAAGTATTGTTTTCTATCTTTGGGTTTCATTCTATGAATTTCTTTTGAGTTATTCATATTTCTTGTATGCAACATGTTATTTGATTTTGTTTTTTGATCCATTCTGTCAGTCTTTTGCTTTTGATTGGTGAACTGAAATTGCATTGACAGTTACAATATATATATTACCTTTCCTTTGTCATACTATTTTTTTTCTTTTGGTCCCGTCTGTCCCCTCTGCTTAATTCTGTGCACTCCCTGGTGGCTTCTTGTAATTTTGGTATTTGTTTTATATTTCTAGAATACATTTCAGAACACTTTGTAGTGCTCATTTGTGGTCATAAATTTCTTCATCTGTTCTTTGTCATGGAAGCATTTTATTCTATTTAACTTCTGAAGGATTATTTTTCAGGATACCTCAATATGGATTGGGAGTTGTTTTCTTTTAGGACTTGAAATACTTCTCAAGCTCTCCTTGATTTAATGGTTTGTGCTGAGCAGTTTATGTGATTCTGATGAGCTTTATTCCAAAATTTTTTCTTTAACAGTTTTTAAGACTGTTCTTTTTTTGAATGATTATTGTATACCTTGGTGTAGATTTTGATCATGATTAAATGAAATTCTTTCTGGCTCACTTGTCTGTATATTAAATTTTTTTCCATGCTTGGAAAGGTTTCTGCTATTACTTCTCTGAACAGATTTTCATGTTGCTTGTGAGTTTTCATTACGTCCAGTCAATCTTAAGTTTTTAGTCTTTGCAGGTTCCTGCAGTTGTTAGATTTTTTTCATGGTCAATTGCTAGTTTTAAGATGTCTTTCTTTCATGTTCACTAACCACAATCCTGTTTTTCAAGTCTGATATTCTGTCTTTATTGGCTTCCATTTAGTTTTTCAAACTTTCAGTGGAATTCTTAATTTCCTGCCTGCTTCAATCTCTTTCTTGGATTCTGTTTCCTTGGTATGTTATGTCATTGATGGTCTCCATTATTTTCCTGTTCCTCTTTTTTTTCATCCATGTCTAGTATTGATTTGCTGAGCAAGTTCCTCATATGGTCTGCATCTCTTTTTTTCTTGAATAATTATTTCACTTCTGATTTACTCTGTTGCCTCACATATATGTATTTTTAATGTGTTTTTTAAAAAAGTTATGCTGTTGAGTTTCAAGAAAATTCAGCTGGGTGGATTCTGATTTTCTCAATCTCTTTGTCTCTTGTTCCCCCCCCCCTTGGGTGGACTGGAAAACTAGGGTTGCATTTTGCTTCTACATTTGCCATATACTATTTTTAAATTTTAATTTGTTTTCTGTGTTTTTACTTGTGTTTTTCTTATGGTAAGTAGTTTTATCATTGTCTTCCCCCAGAAATATCTATTCTTCTGAGACATATTTTAAGAGTAGCTGGCTGATCATCTTTGTGACTGTCCCATGATCCTATCTTTCCTCTTTCTTAGGGATAAGGAGTTTCTGTCTATTTGTCTTAGCACCCATCCCTTGGTGGTGGACTATAGGGTGATTATGAGGCTCAGATAATCACAGTGTTTTCATACAATAGTGAACAACCCATTACAACAAATATGGCACCTTGGCTTAAATACTGCAATTAGAAATAACTATATCATCAACCACAATCTAGAAAATGACAATCTGCAGTAACTGTTAATTTGGTATCTCTAAGTATAGGAGCAATATCTGTGGTCATATAGCAAATTCAGTCTAAACAAAGAACTTATATGCATTGAGTTTTCCCTTGGTAACATGATTTTATCCTGTGGGAAAAGGGAATTTAAGAGGGATAGGGAGCAAATGAATATTAATACAGTAGAATCAATGATTAAGAACTAAGGATGGTCACACATACTTTGGGAAGCTGGAGAAGAGAACAAGACAGAAAAATGAAGGAACAAGAAAAAGAATATTGAGGTGAATCAGAAAGACTAGAGATAATATTAATTCATATAAAATATTAGAAAATCAAGAAAGACCATTGAGAAAAGAGACAGGACAGAGGAAACAAACCAAGCAATAAAAACCAAGACCTAAACACTCTCCCCACAGAAAAGGAAATAAAAATATTCTTCTGATGCCCCCAGTTCTGTGATAATTCCCTAGTCAGAACTACAGTAAGATTACAGCTGGATGTGGCTGATCATGGTCACACCAGTGACTCCTCAAGTTCATTGGTTGTAAGGTAGGATAGTGCCCTTGTCCCATCTCCAGCCAAAGTTATTTGCCTGCTTGTCCCACTGGTCACAAAGCAGGAGACTGCTTCCAGTCCTTTATAGTTAGGACTAAGTCTGTACTTTCACACAGTATTGGTGGTCCCAGCTCCTAATTCTCAGCAGAATTCCCATCAAACTTCTGTCCAAATGCTGTCTCTCTATTGGGTCTAAAAAGCTATTCTTTCATTCCACACTTGGGCATTGACAGTGAAGTGACTCTGGGACTGATCTGCTGCAGTTTGAACCTTAGCTCTTTAAAATAAAATGGTGGTATCACCTACTGCTTCTCCTCCATGGAAATGTATTCCTGACATTTCTCTAGTTCACTCACCAAATGCTGAGTCTTAGAGAGGAGCTGCTCAGGAAACAGTGTCTCTTATTCTTATTCTCACTGCTGCCCCCAAATGCACAAGATTCTCTAGGTTTAGGTCAGGCCTCAGTTTCCCAGTGAGAAGCAAAATTATATTTGCTGCCTCCCCTCCCACCAGGTCAGTACACAGCCATTCTAGCCATTTTTTCCTGAAGAAGCTGTGCTGCTGACACTCAGCACTCCATCATTTTTTCAACGCCACTTAATTTTTATTGTTATTTTTTTGTTTAGTATATATTTGCAGTACTAATGATTATATTCTTAAAGTACAATAAAATTTACTATGCTAAAGCTATAAATTCATAGCTATAATTTTTTATAATTTTATAGGCTTATGAGTATTGGAAGAGTGGATTATTCAATCATATGTTTTAAAACTGTATCTCAGAAATCCCACTTAGGCAATATTGCGTTACTTTGAATCACCTGTTACTCAAACAGTATTTTTAAAAATTATTTTACAGTACGCAATGATCACCTTCCTCATGGGGAGTTGCAACATTTTCATAAGCACATCCTTAATTTTTCATAACCTCCCCTCCCCTGTTTTGTTGTCCCCACCAATTCTTGGTCTCCTTTCCTTTTGAAAAATATATACCTATTTCCTATTATCTATCTTTCACTTTGCTTTTTATTTATTTATGATTTGAATTTTTCATATAACAGAAAACTGTTCACATTTAAGCTTCTGTATTTGATATGTTTCACTTAACAAAGTGTATACATTTTTCTACAAATGACACATTTCTCTTTCTTTATGACAGAGCAGTATACCATATTATATAAATATCATATTTTCTTTATCCATTCCTCTACAGATGGACATAAGCTGCTTCCAAAATTTAACTACTATGAGTTTGTGCTGTTAAAACATGGTATTCTAAACATGATGTCCTAGTTAACTTTCTCTAATGACTGATGCAAAATACTTCACATCCAAATTTAAGGGAAGAAAGGTTTATTTAATATACAGTTTTCAAAGGTTTCAATCTGTAATCTGCTGGTTCCAAGGAATGGTGGCACATGACAGAGGGGTAACAATTCATGGTGGTAGAAGACAGCAAAAGCAACAAATGAGACAAGACTCTGTCCCAAGCCTGCCTCAGGGCAAGGCAGTCCTTAACCTCTATCGAGGGCCCTCCCTGCCACCTGGAACTCAGCGCACGCCTGCCTCAGGGATAGGCTCCCCAGAACCTCCACCAGGGGCCCACCCTGCCACTGGTAACATTGAAAAGGCCCAACCAAGACTGAAAACTGCCCTGGACTGCTATAGATGGGCCCGCCCTCCCACCTGGAGCATCAGAAGATCTCAGTGGGATCCAGTTAGTGTGAGAAAATTTGGAACTTTGCTCCCAGGTAGCAAACTTGGGACTACAACGGATTGGCTGTATCAATGTGGTAAGTATATCCCTAAAATAGAGGTGTACAGGGGATAAATAGGGCCAGTAGTAAAACCCCCTCCAAATAACTGTAAAAATTTGGTGTGTCTGAAAAGACTGTGTGTGATCCCCTCCTACACATAGAAAACACCAGGCAGAGTGAAAATGACAAAACAAAAAAGCAAAATGCAGTCTCAAACATATATATAGTCAACCAGAAGCAAGTATAGGAGACATTGAAATAGAGGACCTCAAAAGTAACACACCGGGAATCTCTGAAAAGATAGTGAGTGAAATAAAAAAAAAAACTGCATCAGGCTATAGAGGAAATCAAATTAGAAGTAGTCTCCCATGTAAAGATAGAAATAACAACTTTAGTAAAGGAGTTGTTGAATGCAGCTAAAGAAGAACTAGAGAAAAAAGTACATGAGCATGGGAAACTGATTGAAACATTGAATGAACAATATAGAAAACAAGCAGAATTCATGAAACAAGCTCAAAGGGACATCCAAGAAACAAAAAATTCTATTGAAAGGATGCAAAACTGCTTAAAGGAAGCTGAGGATAGGATTTTGGACCTTGAGGACAGGATCACAGTTAGTGATCAGGAAAGGATAGAACTTTTAAAAATAACAAAGCACCATTAAATGACAATCCAGAAGCTCCATGATGATGCCAATAGCAATAATATAAGAATAATTTGCATTAGCAAAGATACAGGAGTCCGGGCAAATGACATATATAAAGTATTTACAGAAATAATAGCAGAAAATTTCCCAAACATGGGGAAAGAATCTGATATGCAGATAAGTGAGGCATATAGGACACCAAACCATCACAATCAACATAAATCCACACCCAGACATATAATAATTAAGATCTCTGACATACAGCATAAAAACAGAATATTAAAAGCTGTCAGAGAAAAGACACAACTCACCTATCAAGGAAAGTCCATTAGAATCATGGCAGACTTTTCAGCAAAAATGCTCAAGTCAAGAAGAACTTGGAGTGAGGTATTTCAAGCACTGAAAGAAAAAAAAACTTCAACCCAGACTGATGTACCCAGCAAAATTTTCATTCAAATATAATGGAGAAACAAGATACTTCCATGACAAAGAACAACTGAAGAAATTCATATCCACCAAAGCAACCCTAGAAAGAGTACAAAAAGACATACTAGACAGAGATAAGAATGACCACAATCTCGAAAACAGCAACAGAAAGAAACCACCAGGTAGGAGAAGCAATTAAACAAGAGGAAAACATAAAGAAACAACTGGAACATAACATGGCAAAGTGGAGCCAGTAAATATCAGTGATATCCATAAATATAAATGGCATCAATTCACCTATAAAAAGTAATAGATTGAAAAAATGGATCAAGAAAGAGGACCCCACAATATGCTGTACACAAGAAACACACCTGACCCAAACAGAAACTCGTAGGTTAAAAGTCAAAGGATGGAAAACAGTATTCCACGCAACAGGAACCCAGAAAAAAGCAGGGGTAGCTAAATGTTGAAGTTTCTCAAAGCTCAAGTCTCAGATTTGTTCTGTTCTCTGTTTACATTTACTTGCTGTGCAGTGCAATTTCCCAGGCCCTAACCTGCAATACTCAGCTATAGCTGAAAATGTCCAGTAATGCTTATCTACAATAACTATCTTCACAGGTAAATTTCCTCTAAATAGTGGAATTTAAAATGTTTTTATTTTGTTATTTTCTTCATATAGACCTATCATTTTGGTGAATATGCAGATATAGTCTTCATTAAGTGAAATTTTAAGTAAATAATAGATTTCCATTAGGTAAAGTAGAGCTTTGTAATATGTTTTAATAAGAGGATAAGTTAATTGATGAATTTTAACTTTCAAATATATATATATATTCATACAAATATAACATTTTGGTAAATTTGGTATATACAGATGTTGAAATTTTAAGTATATAGTGGATTTTTCTTGTGTAAAGTAGACCTTCATAACATGCTTCAGAAAAGACAGAATAAGTTAATTCATGCCTTTTAATCTTCAAATTCTGAAGTTTTAAACAAGAGAACTAGAATTATTCTTCACTATGCTTGTGCCTTGTTTTATCTTTAAAACCTTGGGAAATGATGTTTCTTTGTTTGCTCTTTCTCCAGATACATTCTTTCCCTTTTCCAGTCTCTCCTTTACCCCAGTAGGCTGACACCTATAGATTCTTATCAGCAAGATCTTTGACATACCTCACAGATCTAGAGAAAACACTCCTAAAATTCATTTGGAAACAGAGGAAACCTAGAATGGCAAAGGCAATTCCGGGCAACAAAAGCAAGGCAGGAAGTATTGGAATTCCTGACTTGAAACAGTACTATAAAGCCACAGTGATAAAATCAGCATGGTACTGGCAGAAAAATAGACCTGAGGATCAAAGGAACAGATTAGAAGATGCAAGCACAACTACAAAGACACTCAGCCACCTGATATTTGACAAAGGGGCTAAATATGTCCACTGGAAGAAGGATAGTCTCTTTAATAAATGGTGTTGGAAAAATTGGCTCTCTACATGCCGAAGACTGAAACTAGATCCATGAATATCACCATGCACAAAACTAAAGTCCAAATGGATTAAAGACCTCAATATTAAAACAGAAACACTAAATCTCCTGGAAGACAAGGTAGGTAGAAGTCTTGGAGACATAGGGGTAGGCAGAAAATTCATGAACCAAATGCAAACTGCACGGGAAAGTTTCTGCACTTCAAAGGAAATCATCAACAGAATGAAAAGAAAACCAACAGAGGGGGAAAAAATTTTAACCAGCAACCCCTCAGACAAAGGACTTCTGTCCAGAATATATAAAGAATTGAAAACACCAAGCCCCCCAAATTCAAAGACCCTCTCCAAAAATGGCTATCTGAGATGAACACACAGTTCTCAGAGAAAGATATACAAATGGCAAATAAATGCATGAAGAAATGTTCACCATCACTGGTCATTCGAGAAATGCAAATTAAAACATCACTGAGATTCCACCTTACTCCAGAAAGAATAGCTGCCATCTAGAAATCAATTGATAACAAATGTTGGTGAGGCTGCGGGGAAAAAGGAACACTGCTCCACTGTTGGAGGGAATGTAGACTGGTGCAACCATTATGGAAATTCAAATGGAGAATACTCAGAAGACTAGGATTGGAAGCCCCATTCAGTCCAGCTATCCACCTCCTGGGTATTTTCCCCAAAGAACTGAAAAGTTCATATCACAATGATATATGTGCACCCATGTTCATAACTGCACAATTTGTGATAGCTAAATCCTGGAAACAATCAAGATGCCCATCAACTGCAAAGTGGATGAAAAAGATGTGGCATTTTTATACAATGGAGTATTACTCAGCTATAAAAAGGATGATATTGAGGCCCTCATTGGCAAATGGAGACAACTTGAGATTATCCTCATTAGTGAAATAAATAAGAATCATATTTATAAATATTATATTGTGTCTGTAGTGTAAAAAGTAAATAAGAACTACAAGAGTAATAAAACCAAAATGTTTAATTGCTATTGTAAAAAAGAGAGGAAAAGAAAGTGCTCTAAGGGATATCACTGCATGTATGTTTGAGTGTGTAAAATAGATGACCATATTGCTGAATCTTTGTTGGATCTTTGAGCAAAACTGTTTGTAGTCTGACTGTTTGAATGTTTACTATGTACCTTGTAACTTGAACAACTACATCCAGGATGACAGTATGTAATTTATAAATTACTGATTTCTTAGTGGAGCTTTTTTCATTCTCCTTTATCTTTCTTTCTTTTAGAATTCTGTATTGTTGCTACCCTTTTTCTGTTTTGTTTTTTTTCTTCTCTTTAAATAAAATTTTAAAAATGTATAATTGCTATTGTAAAAAAGAAGAAATAGGAAAAGCTATAAAAGATATAGCTGTATGTATGTTTAGGTGTGTGGGATTGATAACCATATTTCTTGGTTCTTTTTGTATTGTGGAACAGATCTGTTTGCATCCTCACTGCTTTAGTGTCCACTTTGTGTGCTTTAATACTGTAAGTTGAATAACTATTTTTAAAAGAACCATATGTAATTTATCAACTAAGGATTTGTTACTGTTTGTCTTCTTTTCTTGAAATTATGTAATATTTCTACTTTTTTTCCTGTTTTTTTCCCCTTTAAATAAAAAAAAAGACTCTGTCCCTTATAATGCATGCTGGTTACTTGCCCTAGGGGGGAGATAGCACTCACACCATTATTCCTAGCCAGATCTATCCTAAACCATCAGTAGAATGATTTACTACTCTCAAGTTTTTAATCCTGCATCAGCCTCTTCAGCAAAGCCAACCCCCCCACCATGATTTCATGAGGCTTTGGAGAAACAGCCATGCATAAGCCATAATACATGGCTATCCGTATAATATAATTATTTAAGTCTCTCTGCTAGATACTTAGAAGACCAATAGCTGAGTAATTTGGAATGTCTCATTTCTTGATTTTCATACTGGTTGTACTCAGTTGTATTCTTATGAATGATGTAGAAAGTTTCCTTTATTTCTTCCTAGGCGTCATCAGCACTTTCAAACATTATTTAAATGCATACATTTTCATAGTTAGAAAGCTATCCATATTGGATTTAAAACATCTTAATCAAACAAATTAGATAATTATTAATGTCAGACATGAAATTTCTTCTAAGTCAGGAAATATGACATTATCCATGTCTTTCTCACATAAAAGTAGATTCATTAGTTATTATTTTCTCCCCAGTTGCATGTGTACAAGCAATTCTCTTATAAATGAGGAATATAAGTAGTGTTTATTGTGATCATATTACCAGATAAACTGTTTTTATGGGATTTTAGATAAAATCAACTGCCTTTCGAGAAGTAAAGGATTCTTTTCTTATTAAAAAAAAAACAGAAAAAAGGTTGAAACAGTACAGAATTTTAAAAAACAATAAGAAATCACTAGTTTATAAATTACATATTTTCTTCTCTGATATAGTTACTCAAGTTACAAAATTAAAGTATAAAAAGTGGGCATTCAAACAATGAGGCTGTAACAGTTCTGTTCAACAAACAAAATTCAGTAACATGGTTATAAATCTTACACACATAAACATACCTGCAGTTATATCCTTTAGAGCACTTTCTTTTCTTTCTTTTTTTTGAATTATTTTTCTTATTTTAAAGGTAGTAGAAATACAATGGAACAAGACAGAACAAAGCCAATTGAGACAGTGCAGTGTATTTAGTACAGAACTTCACAGCAGGTTACTGGGATAATAGTAATAGGTACTATAGTATATCTCATTATCCTCACAATAGTTCTCTAGTCAATTAGGTATAGCAAAATCAAACCAAAGACAGAACATTATAATATCAATCAAAAGAGAATATTGAATAGAGTAAAGCAATTAATCATAATAAAACAAAACTGAAAACAACACTTGCTTTCAAAAAGAAGAGAGACCCCCCCTTGTTTTCTATATTACATACAGTCATCCTGCCAAAAGATGCTCAGACCTCTGTCCCCAGTTGCCAATGGGGGGGCATGAGGGTGAAGTTTGGAATATTTGATTCCAAGCCACCCACCGGTAGGCTTGCAGGAGACACTTCTGGATCCCTTCCTGGCTCACGCCTGAGGAAGGCCCTTACCAAGAAGGTGGTGGGCAAATTGATTCTTTGTGCTGCCTCCTGGGTTCTGCCATGTCCGTGGGTGGATCTCGGGGCCTCTCTGGTTCTTCTGGCTCACGCAGGAGGAAGGCATTCACCAAGAGGGTGGCATATGAATTGCTTCTTTGTGCTGCCTCCTGGGTTTTGCTATGGCCATGGGCAGGTCTCGGGGCTCTCAGGGGCTCTCGGGCTTTCTATTTTGCTCATGCCAGAGGAAGGCACTCACCAAGAGGGTAGGGGGAGAATTGCTTTGTGCAGCCTCTTGGGTTCCACCATGGCCATGGGTGGATCTCGGGGGCTCTCTGGTTCTCCTTTTGGCTCATGCCAGAGGAAGGCACTCACCAAGAGGGTGGAGGGTGAATTGCTTCTTTGTGCTGCCTCTTGGGTTCCACCATGGCTGTAGGTGGATCTCCGGGGCTGTCAGGGGCTCTCAGGTTTTCCATTTGGCTCAAGCCAGAGGAAGGCGCTCATCCAGAGGGCAGCGGGTGAATTACTTCCTTGTGCAGCCTACTGGGTTCCACCATGGCCATGGGTGGATCTCAGGGTCTCTCTGGTTTTCCTTTTGGCTCACGCCAGAGGAAGGCACTCACCAAGAAGGTAGCAGGTCAATTGCTTCTTTTCAACAAGTAAAGGATTCTTTTCTCTATCTACCATCTTGTTTCACAGAGAGTGGTTTCCTGGTGATATATGTTTAAGAATTCTCATCTTGATATCAGATGTTAGTGAATTTCTGGCCCAATTCCAATAGTGATATGATGGCCTGGATGTGCCTTTACAACTCTTATCCATAGACCTTTATCCACTTTTCAGGAACTCTCCAAAATTAAATATATCTACATCACTCCCTTCCCCAAATAGAACAGTCAAATTCTGCAACACTTAAATCAGAGATTTTTATGCTTACAATCATGAGAGAAGACTTTCTTTATTGAGGAAAAAGAAGAGAAGCCATAAAGTGATAGATTCAGTGAGAAATTTACTATTTCATTAATATTAATACAATATAAAGTAGAAATAAATATCTGTCACAGACCTATCTACTGCTGCAATATTTTCTACCTATATTTTATTAACTTCAATGCATAACTGTGAGGGTGCTCTACTCATACCACTTCAGTGGAAGTAAAAGCTAATGCTCAGCATGCTATACAACAAAAGGATATGTGGAAACATTTTTGAAGTTATTGATGTGCTTATTACCTGACCTGTGGTAATGGCTCTATGAAGCAAAATACATGAAAGTGTGGATTTTAAACAAATGCAGCTTATCTTATTTGAATTGCACTTTATTAAACCTATAAAGCCAAAGAAGGCTACATAATTGGCAGAGTACAGATAGAAAACAATGCTTTTATTTTCTCAACTCTGAAAGTTAAGTATTTCTCATAAAACTTTGAAGCAGAAAACTGAGAAGTCATTTCCCAGTTGAAATGAAATAAAATGGAATGAAAAGGAAGATAAACATGCAATTTTGTTAACCTTAGGGCATTTGTGATGCCCCCTCATGTTAAATGTGCATAAGGAAAAATAAAGTCCAAACTCAATCAAGCAAATGTGATTCAGGTAGCTCTGTTAGATTTTCTCTGTGCCACCTTCCTGACAATGGAAATATTGACAACATTGGCAGGTTCACATATTCCCAAGGAAAAATGTCTATGTCATAACCACAAAAAAACTTCTCCATTTACAAGGCAGCTATTAGCCAACAGAGATTGGTATAGCCACTGGCCTTTGGAGAATAAAATACAAACTCAAAACAAATAAAATGTGACTTCTGTTAGAGTTCAGACTGGATGATTTATTATTCATAATCCTAGCTCCATAGAACAAGTGACTTGTAGTTGATACTGAATATGTTTCTATTAATAAATGGTTAAATTATTTTTATCCTTAAAACTAACTTCAACTTGGTTTTCTATCATTAAATTTATATTCAAAACTTAGAATACTACATAAATGACATAATATTCACACCATCAAAACGAATATGCATATTAAAGTATAAGACTACCTGAATTTATTTCTATTGCCCCTGTGCACTGATACCATGCCAATTATGTGACAAACAAATACTTGTAATTATATCCAACAATAAATTCTGGCTTTTATAAAGAGCAAATGTATCTGTATTAACAAATAAGAACATATCACAAAGTTCTTTTTTTAAAAAAATTTATTTAAAGGGAT
The DNA here is from genome assembly GCA_004027455.1 of Hydrochoerus hydrochaeris. Taxonomy (NCBI): domain Eukaryota; kingdom Metazoa; phylum Chordata; class Mammalia; order Rodentia; family Hydrochaeridae; genus Hydrochoerus; species Hydrochoerus hydrochaeris. The sequence goes on from PVLA01000497.1 coordinate 167,915, forward strand.
AAAACCAAAAGAGAAATATTACAGAATTTCAAAATAACATAAACAATAAGAAATCACTAGCTGATAAATTACATATTGCTCTTTTAGTAATAGTTGTTCAAGTTACATTAAAGCACACAAAATACACACTCAAGCAGTGAGACTGCAAACAGATCTGTTCAACAGTCAAACAAGATCTAAGAAATATGGGTAACAATCCTGAACACATAAATATACATGCAGTTATATCTTTTATAGCACTTCCTATTTTCTCTTTTTTACAATAGCAATTATACATTTTTATTTAAAGAGAAAAAAACAGGAAAAAGGTAGAAATATTATAGAATTTCAAGAAAAGAAGATAAACAGTAAGAAATCACTAGTTGATACAGTACATATAGTTCTTTGAGAAATAGTTATTCAAGTTACAGAATTGAAGCGCACAAAGTGGACAGTAAAGCAGTGAGAGTGCAAATAGTTCTGTTCAGCAATCCAACAAGAACCTACAAATATGGTCATCAATCCCACATATCTAAACTTACATGCAGCTCTATCTTTTATAGCGCTTCCTATTTCCTCTTTTTTTACAATAGCAATTATGCATTTTTAAAATTTTATTTAAAGAAAAGGAAAAAAAACAGAAAAAAGGGTAGGAACAATACAGAATTCTAAAAGAAAGAAAGAAAAAGGAGAATGAGAAAAAGCCCCACTAAGAAATCAGAAATTTATAAATTACATACTGTCATCCTGGATGTAGTTGTTTAAGTTACAAAGTTAAAGGGTACATAATAAATATTCAAACAGTCAGATTACAAACAGTTCTGCTCAAAGATCCAACAAAGATTCAGCAATATGGTCATCTATTTTACACACTCAAACATACATGCAGTTATATATCCCTTGGAGCACTCTCTTTTTTACAATAGCAATTAAAAATTTTGGTTTTATTACTCTTGTAGTTCTTATTTACTTTTTACACAAGAGACACAATATGATATTTATAAATATGATTCTTATTTATTTCACTAATGAGGATAGTCTCAAGTTGTCTCCATTTGCCTATGAAGGCCTCAAGGTCATCCTTTTTTAAAGCTGAGTATTATTCCATTGTATAAAAATGCCACATCTTTTTCATCCACTCTGCAGTTGATGGGCATCTTGGTTATTTCCAGGATTTAGCTATCATAAGTTGTGCAGCTATGAACATGGGTGCACATATATTACTGTGATATGAACTTTTCAGTTCTTTGGGGAAAATACCCAGGAGGGGGATAGCTGGATTGAATGGGACTTCCAATCCTAGTCTTCTGAGAATTCTCCATATGGATTTCCATGTACTGGCTCAACTTTGCCATGTTATGTTCCAGTTGTTTCTTTCTGCTTTTTCTCTTATTTAATTACTTATCCTACCTGGTAGTTTCTTTCTGTTGTTGTTTTGGGGATTGTGGTCATTTTTATCTCTGTCTAGTGTGTCTTTCAGTACTCTTTCTAGGGTTGGTTTGGTGGACATGAATTTCTTTAGTTGTTCTTTGTCATGGAAGTATCTTGTTTCTCCATTAAATTTGAATGAAAGTTTTGCTGGGTACATCAGTCTGGGTTGAAGGTTGTTTCTTTTCAGGGCTTGAAATACCTCATTCCAAGCTCTTCTTGACTTGAGGGTTTGTGCTGAAAAGTCTGCCGTGGTTCTAATGGGCTTTCCTTGATAGGTGAGTTGTGTCTTTTCTCTGACAGCTTTTAATATTCTGTTTTTATGCTGTGTGTCTGAGATCTTAATTTTTATGTGTCTGGGTATGGATTTATGTTGATTGTGACTGTTTGGTGTTCCATATGCCTCACTTATCTGCATATCAGATTCTTTCCCCATGTTTGGGAAATTTTGTGCTATTATTTCTGTAAATACTTTACGTATTTCATTTGCCTGGACTCCTGTATCTTCGCTAATGCAAATTATTCTTATTTTGTTGATCTTGGCATCATCATGAAGCTTGTGGATCGCCATTTCATGCTGCTTTGTTATTTTTAAAAGTTCTATCCTTTCCTGATCACTAACTGTGATCCTGTCCTCAAGGTCTGAAATCCTATCCTCAGCTTCCTTTGAGCGGTTTTGCACGCTTTCAATAGAATTTTTTGTTTCTTGGATGTACCTTTGAGTTTGTTTCATGAATTCTGCTTGTTTTCTGTATTGTTCATTCAAAGTTTCAATCAGTTTCCCATGCTCATGTACTTTTTTCTCTAGTTCTTCTTTAGCTGCATTCAACAACTCCTTTACTAAAGTTGTTATTTCTATCTTTACATGGGAGACTACTTCTAATTTGATTTCCTCTATAGCCTGATGCAGTTTTTTTATTTCACTCACTATCTTTTCAGAGATTCCCGGTGTGTTACTTTTGAGGTCCTCTATTTCAATGTCTCCTATACTTGCTTCTTGTGAACTATATGTTTGAGACTGCATTTTGCTTTTTCATTTTGTCATTTTGACTCTGCTTGGTGTTTTCTATGTGTAGGAGGGGATCACACACAGTCTTTTCAGACACACCAAATTTTTACAGTTATTTGGAGGGGGTTTTACTACTGGCCCTATTTATCCCCTGTACACCACTATTTTAGGGGCATACTCACCACACTGATATAGTCAATCTGGTGTAGACCAAATTTCGCCACCTGGGAGCAAAATTCCAAATTTTCTCACACTAACTGAATCCTGCTGAGATCTTCTGATGTTCCAGGTGGGAGGGTGGGCCCAGCTGAAGCAGTCCAGGGCAGTTTTCAGTCTTGGTTGGGCCTTTTCAATGTTACCAGTGGCAGGGTGGGCCCCCGGTGGAGGTTCCGGGCAGCCTACCCCTGATGCAGGCTTCTGCTAAGTTCCCGGTGGCAGGGCAGGCCCACGGTGTGGTTCTGGGCAGCTTACCCCTGATACAGGCTTCTGCTAAGTTCCGGGTGGCAGGGCAGGCCCTTGGTGGTGGTTCCAGGCAGCCTACCCCTGATGCAGGCTTCCGCTAGGTTCTATCACAAAGTTCTAATTTGCTCTGTTCATTTTCCCATGAAAATCAGCTCACTATAATGTATAAAAGCAAAAATAATACTTTCATTTTTATAGTTATTTATATTTTATTGAGAGGTGATTAAAATTTCAGTGTTTGTAATTATACAGTAAAAGATACAAGTCTATAAATTATATGATATGTGAATATCATTTAAGAAAATGGAAATTTTTATTGCACTACTTAAAAATAGTTGTGTTGAATAAAAAGTTTATTTTTATTATGTAATAATTAAGAATATTTAGAAAAATTGAATGTCATTTATATGGTTGGCTCAAATTTTCCCTTTGTCAATTTGCAGATCTTATCATATTTTTTGATAGAAAATACAAAATTATTGGATTTGGAGATCTGCAACTGTTAACTTTCAAAATTTTTCCTTAGAAGACAAGTTCAATCAGTATAAAAGGCACAATGAGACATAAAATTGTCTCATTGCATTATGCAGCAATGTAATTTATTTCTTGAAACACCTAACGTGAACATATACATTTCAGAGCACAAGAACATGTATTGTACACTGTAGGCTAAGATTAATTTAGCATGACCAATAAAGTTTCAAAACTATGCCAGATAAGTAAGTTTGTTCAGATGGCTTGGGTGTAAAGTTTATGACTTTATGGGGGAACAGAGGATACCATGCAGAAGATAGTAAAAATAGACAGAATTTAAGGAGGAAAGTGTGAAAATTAAAATGTCACTTTGACTACCATGAAAAGAAAGGAAAGGACATTGGATCTAAGACAGAAATTATACCACTTTACACTAGGAATAATGTCAGCATCTCTCATGTTTTCATGGTAAAATAATGTTGTCCAATTGTTAAGCCTTTTCTCTTTTCTGTCTGTACCAGGAAGAATTTCACATGCAATGAGCTTTTATTTTAAACATATAATTATGGCACACTTAGACTTGTAAATAGATTCTAGAAATTCATTAAGTTATATCTAGTCTTCTACAGAGAGGCTTAAACCATGCTTACTTTATTAAGTGATTGGACCTAATAAAAACAACACTAGACTTCTTTTGTTTTTCTTTGCAATTTCAGTACAATGTGATGTTTTCACATCATTGTAATCACATATTTAATCAGAGGTGCTTAATGACACTTTAATTCACTTCCCCCTCACTACCTTGCAAAATGTAAGAGAAATGTAATTAGTATTTGATGTTCCATAATCCATAGCTTTAAAATTGGGAGTAGGATGTTTATTTTTCTGCCTTGTTTCACTATGATAGTCTCTCATATCTTTATAAAGAATGAAAAAATAGGGGGCCAAGGATTTAGCTCAGCAGCATAAACTACTGCAGGTAATTTCAAGGTCATGAATTTGATACCAAAAAATATGGAAAAGATAATTCACTTTTGGTACTCACAAAATCAGAGTGAACACAATGAAACACACTCATAAGCTTTAAGTAGGACATATAAAAGAAACCTACCTGAGCTGGAGAGAGGGATGGAAATGGCTAAGAGGAGTGTCCATGTCTCATAATACCTACAGTGACATTTAGTGATCTGAATGTGTTTCCTGTCACACATGGGATATGGGTATCACCAAGAAGCAGATATGCGTTAGGAAAGAGATTTACACTGTAAGTGATGCTGATTCCAGTATAAACCAGGAAAATGTAATTAGAGCTGATCAGGACAGGTTGACAACCACAACTGAGAATTTACAAATGGAAGACAACCTTGCAAGTCAACCTTTCCACAGGACATGGTATAGAGACTCAGGGGACTCATCCTAACTCACAAGCCTTTCAAGTCATGCCTTAAAGTCTAATCTTAGATCTAAACATGTTGCTACATTTTCCTCTTTCCCTCTGGAATTTCTCCATTAAAACATTAAACTGAATTAAAACACAAGCACATTTGATACTAGGCTGAGATTAATCCAGAATATTAGTCTCTTTGCTGGGCAGCTTGTTTTATTTCCCACACATATTTGAGTTGGCAGGTACAACAAGCAACTGAGTTAAAGAGACTTGTCTGAGAAATTCATAAGGGAACCTTCTGGGTTTTGTCCTTTCACCTTTCAATATCAAAGCAAATCATGCCTGTCTGGAATGAAGAACACCACATAAAACTGTAAAAGAGACTATGTCTGGCACCCTGTGAAAGAATTAAGAGGAATTTTCAAGTTATGGAGAAATAAACTATATTTAGAACACAAAAATGTGTGAAAGGAGGGATTTGAATTCTGCCTCAGGAAGAATTGTCAGTAATATCAGCTCACCTTATGTTCTGTCAACCTTATTTCACTCTAATCCTCTAAGAATGTGAGAATATGTTTTTTGCAAACAATGATTCTTTATTTTTCTTTCACCAAGTATTTTCAAATTTTAATAGAGACACAGTTTAAGCCTGTGTTCATTAGCACATAGCTTAAGAATTTTTATCACCATTAATTCTTAAAAGTTTAACATAGGTCTTTTTAAGATTCTAATGTGTGTGTGTGTGTGTGTGTGTGTGTGTGCATAAAAAGAAGTGTATGGAAACATAAAACTCATATATAGGAAAGCTCTACTATATAAAAATTTATTTGATCTGCATCCTATATGATAAAGACTGATCCTTTCCAGAGAAATTTGAAATTTCTTCCAAAATGTATAATGACACAAATTGAGAGTTTTGTTACTGGGCAGGATAAATGATAATAATGATTATGACTAGAACAGTACACATTTTTCTCTATAAAATATTTTTCTTATTCATACAGGCATGGAATTATTGATAAAAGACTACTTATTTTTTAGAGGAGCACGATGTCCATAAATATCTTGATTTTTAAAATTTTATTTAATAAGTATTTAAAAAAGAACAAATAAAACCATCCTTCTTTCCTTACAAATTGATGTCAAGCATCTTCAACAAACTTGAAAGTTAAAACACACAGAAAGCCCTATAGAGAGAGATTCCTACATTTTTTGGAATCATTTCCAGGCAGATTCACATAAATTCCTACAATAAGATAGGACAAATGATTAAAGAAATAAACATTCCTCAGGGTAGTAAGTTGATTTTAAGATAAGCAAATAAATAAAATGATTGAGGACATAGAGTTAGTAAAATTAGCCATCACTGGAAGCATAAGTCTTATCATGATTGTTTTTTACAGTTTGCCCTGAGATTATACATCCACCTAGGCAATAGTGTGTGAGTGGAAAGTTTGCTCACTAATCTGCATTGTGTTTGTAGTGGTTTTGTAAGGAAGAATAAATGGAGTATCAAGAGCTATTTTGCCACCCTTCTTTTGACTCATCTTTACAAAGAACATATAAAATTTTTCAGAGGAAATGCTGGTCTTATTATAGAAACAATGAAGAAAAATAAAAGAGAATGATATTCTCCATTGTATATTTAATGCAAAACATGTGACTGGCAACTTTTTGTTCTAAATGAAAAGTTATTCTAAGAGCCATCTAACTTATGAAATCTATATGTCCAATTTTTTTTTTGCAGAGAAAAAATAGTTTTCATTTTACTATAAGAGAATATATTACCTGCATGAAGATATAATAGGTACAGATAAACTGGGAAAGAATTCAGAGAAAGCAGACAAAATTGACAGTATTTTGAATCAGTTTACTATGTGAGTGGCCAAGAACTAAGGAGAGGAAAATGAGGGTGTTCTGTGGTTATCACTTGTTGCATACCTTGATGTGCCTAAAAGCATGAACAGTCAGAAGTAATCATGAGAAGACATAGTGTAGAGGGATTTAATATGGTCCTAAATCCAATAGAATTGAACTCCATATAGGAAGGAAATTTTAAGATAGATATGCACATAGAAAGCCGCACCAACATAAAGGGAGAGAAGAAGATAATGGATCTGCAAGCTTTGAGATGGCAAATACTGCGAATCAACCACTAGAATCTAGAGGAAAACCATGAAACAGAAACAGATTTTTCCTTCATATCTCTCAGAAGAAACCAATCCTGTCAATATTATAATTTTGAGCTCCAGTCTCTAGACCCGTGTGTAATTTTTTTCTCTTTGAAACATATAGTTCAGAGTATTTTGCTATGCTGACCCTAGAAAACTAACAGATGGCTAGACTCCCTCTAACTTTGAATCCTCATATTTAAAAGACTAACTCTAGTTTCCTACCCATAAAACACAACAAAGGGGGTAGAATGGGTCTCTTGCAATGAATTTTTCTCATTCTATTATTTTCTAAACTGTTTTAGAGATCAAACCATTTGTTCGACAAATACTGATGAGTGTTTCCTAATAACAGACACTGTTGTGCAATATTAACAAATGTAGTGATAAATAATAAAAGCAATATTCACATCTTTGAGCTCATAGAATTTGGAAAAACAAAATGAGCAAATGAACAAATAATATTATAAAGTATATGAAAAGATAAAAAAATATTAAGGAAGTGGGAGCTACTTTTGTAGGTTGGACATAGAAAATCTTTGGGAGAGAAAGTCATTTGAGCAGGTATTTGATTACCATGCTAACATCTAGGTGAACAGCAACATCAAGTATAACTTTAAGTTGTCTTGGAATAGAGGTGCATGACAAGACATTTAAATGAGGTTACTGAGTTTATAATTGGATAAATATTTTTCTGACAAATAAGCATACCTACGCATTATTATATTCACTTATTTTTGTAGTACATAAGAATATTCATACTAATAACACTATCCCATGTAATTAATGTCAGTCAGAACAGTGTCAATGATGTATATGTACTAGGTTCCATTACATTTTTGGTAAAGTGGCAGACATTGACTTATAGAAGGGTAACTAACAGATATACCAAATTCCTAGAACTGAGGAAGATGAAAAATAGGCTATATCAGCTCTTGGTTTTTCACAGAAATATTAATGTAATATGATATTTTTGCCAGATACTTTTAGAAGTCAAGAATCTATTTAAGAGGTGTTGGTACTCCAGATGAGTCTCATAACTAAAATCAGCATACAATGAGAATTTAAATGGGTAACAAGAACAATTTAACTTTATGTGTAACAGCTGCTCTTACAACATGGCCTAGTTTAGCATGAAGAGATATATAACCTTTAATAATAACTTTTCCTTTGAAATATGGCATAGTTTAGATCTCAATTTCTCAGCTATTCAGAGTGTAACTTTTGGAAGGTAATTGGTCTATGGAGGTAATATACTGTTTATAGATTAAGGTACTGATGAGTTCATGGCTGAATGTGCTATTAGAAGTTGGGGCCTCGTTGAAAGAGGTGCATCACTGAAGGTGTGACCTGGAAGGATGCATGTTCTTGCCCAGCTCCTCATGTTACTCTCTGCTTCTTTGCAGCCATGAAGTGAACACGTTTGCCTCTGCAATTGCATTACACCATGATGTTTCTTCCTTAGAACCAGTCAACCATGGATTACATCCTCTGAAATGTGAGCCAAATTTAACCTTTCTTATTTTAAATTGCGGATGTCATGTAATGTGTTCCAGCAGTGGGAAAGCCAACTAATGCAAGAGGAAAGAGAGAATAGATCAGAGTTGTAATATTCAGAATTTAAATACATTCCCCAAGACCCTAGCTTCTGTCTTGCCTCAGATTGAATCCAGACAAAATTGACATAGTTTAAAGGCTTGAGACAGTTAAAAACAAACAAAAAATGAGTTGGTGGTTTGCTGCAACTGGAAAAGTTCTTTGAGACAGGGAAGGCAAAAAACCTGAAGAGAAAGGAAGAAAAGTGGAACATGCTTTCGACATGTCATTCATTCAGTGTGCTGATGAAGGACCTTGATTCCTTCTTGTTGCAGGCAGAGTTCTGACATAATTTGTGTAGTTTGATATGTGTAGGACATAGAACAACTGAAAAAAGTGAATAACTTCTCACATGCAGGATGCAGGATGGCCATGCAAAATTGATAGAATCTGATGAACAATAAAATTCTCCTCAAGGAAGGTGGGAAAATTGAGGAATATGTCCCCAAGAGCTCAGAAGTAACAAAACAGGTAAAAAGAGTCTGAAAGTTAAAAAAATCTTACAAAATCCTGAAACTGTTTTTAAAATGTAGTCAAAGAAATTCAAAGAAGATAAATCCATTTTAAAAAGCCTGAAAAACTTCTAGAATCTCTAGTCAGATAATTGATGAGTGGTTTTCCCTGATAAAATCTATTTGCAAGACTGAAACAGGTAGCAGTTTTTTGAAATGTGTAGGCACAAAGTCAAAACTACAAAGAATCAGAGAATCATGATGCAATCAAATGTCCAAAGTAAATCTCTATAATAGAGTGTAAAGAAATTGAGATTTATTAATTATCTCATAATGAGTAGAAAATAATTGACTTTCCAATCCTCTGAGATGCTGCAAAGTAAAATCATAAGTTCAGAAGTTCAAGTCTATGCAATTTAGTGATGTAGTGAGACTTTGTCTTAAAAAAAATAAACCCTGGTGGACTTTGCTCCTTAATAATGATATGCCAAGTTGAGTGGATTGATAAAGACCTAGTGGATTAGTAGAGCACAGTAGTATGTGTCTGTAGATGATTCACATGTAGGCCATAAACTGAGGAAGTTAGATGCAATCCAGATACAAGTGGCACCAATCTATAGACATGTAGTCTAGATGCAATGAAAAGTGAAAAAAGAAACAAGACTTCCTTTATCTTTTCCAGAGGAGCTCCTGTCTTCACCATTGCCTTTGGACGTTCATCTGCAGTTACTTCAGCCTTCCGGCATAGACTCTTCAGCTCTCTGACAGATACTTTCACTGAACTCTAAAGTGAGCTCCCTGCCTTTGACAGTTGACTAGATTCCCTTGCTCTCTAATGTACAGACTTTTATTTTGTGCTCATTCACCACTGATTCCACAGGAAGCCATATTGAGTCTATTTTGCATACTTTTTCCATTTCTTATGTTAAATCTGTTATAGTGAACTATACCTGATACAAGGACATAACTCAGTGAGAAGGCCTTGGGTTCATGTCCTAGTTCTGTAAAGAAAAAATGTCCATATCTATGCCTATATCTATCCATACATCAGCCTAATGAGAATTGGGGAGTCACAAAAGGACAAGATAGATAACTAAATGAAATCAGAAAATGATTAAATGACCAAATTTTGAGCATCAATGGAAACAAAGCATTTATAAAAATGACAAACAAATTATGAAGCAAAGAATAAAACAACTAATATGACACAAACACAGGGAGTTTTCACCAAATGATCTAGACAAGCAGAATACAGAATATTGAAATCAAAGATACATTACTTGAAATATCCAGTCAGAGGGGCACTAAGAAAAACAAGAATTTAAAAGAATGAAAAAAACTGAATGAATTTATAGAACACCATCAGGCTAACCAACATTGGCACTCTGGGAGCTCCAGAGAAAACTATAAAGAATACAAAGATAATAAAAAGAAACAATTTGGGGCCAGGGGTTTAGCTCATATGCCTAAGTGCCTGCTTGGCAAACACGAGGTCATGAGTTCAATCCCTGGTACCAAAAAAAAGCAATTTACCAAAATCCACAAAATTTGTGAGAAAAATGAAACCTGAGGCTTGTGAAACTCAAGTAATTTGCAAAAATAGCATAAATTAGTCTGGACTGAGAAATGTTATAATCACATTGTCAAAAATAAAAGAAAATGGGACAATTTTGGAGGCAGTGAGAGGCTACTCATTACATGTAAGGAAGCCATCACCAGACCATCAACTGATCGCTTAAAAGAAACTTCACAAACAGAAGCAACTGGGATGATATATTCAAAGAGCTGAAAGAAACAATGGTAAAAAAAGAAAAGCATATTCTGAAAAAATAAATCCTTCAAAAATGCAGGAGATATAAATACCTTTCCAGCAAAACATACTGAGAATGCATGGTAATAAGTGTGTTCCAATAAATACTAAATGTAGTCTTTCACATGAAAAACAAATGAAAAAAAATGAAAGTACATGAAAATATAAATCTCACTAGTAATTGTACATATCTAGAAAAATATAGAATACTGCAGTACTGTAATAACTGAATGTGAGTCACTTTTAATGCTACTACCAAATTTTAAAGAGTTAAGAATACTTGTAAGAGCTGGGTGTGGTGGCTCATGCCTATAATCCCAGCACTGGGGAAGCTGAGACAGGAAGATTGTTGTGAGTTTGAGACCAGCCTGGGCTACAAAGTGAGCTCAAGGCCAGCCCGAACTGCATAGTGAGACCCTGTATCAAAAAGACAAAGAAAAGAATACTTGTAAGTATAAAATTTATTAATGAATATGTAACAGACAAAGATGTAAGTTATGTTGTCAATAATAAAGTTACTTTTGGAACAGAAAGTGTAGTACTTTTGCATCTGAAGGGTTTTATTAACTTAAAAGAGACTATTTGGAGTGGAAGATGTCTTATATAACTCTATGTTAATCACAGAGTAGTAATTTAAAAATAAACCAAAGAAAAAGGTCATAAATAAAAAAATATGTCAGTGCAAAAACAACTTTAAAAACCAGAGCACGAAAGAACAGAGAAATTATAAAACAGACAGGGAGTAATGAGCAAAATACTAATGAGAAGTCTTCACCTATTAATAGATACTCAAAATAGAAAAAGAATAAACTCCCTAATCAAGCGACATAGATTGGCTGAAGACTTTTTCAAAACTCTAACTTTATATTCCTTCCAAGAGACTCAAATAAATTGAAAATGAAGAAATGTAAAAAATATTCCATTTCATGACTGAGTGGAGGAGAAGTCGTATCAGAGAAGTGCAAAGAGTATCCACTGGCAAAGGAGGTATTTGAAGGAGGCAGGGCTTTTCATATGGAAACAGAGTATCACTAAGCAAGATTATATAAATAGATCAATTCAAAAAAGGGAGTATTGAAAAAGTGGAGCAATTAATTTGATAATGAAGCAAAAATTCTTTGTAGCCAAAATAAAACTGCAGAGACCATTTTCTGGGACTATAGTTTGTGTTCACCAGTGTGCCACACATAGCCCCCATCCACCAATGCTGAGGAATGCTGTATTTCTGAGTTCTCTCCTCCAGCAGATGGCAGATAGTTGAGCTCCTCCTACTCCTAGACTCAGGGTAAATTGAAAAGGAAAAGGGCATTCTAGCTGAGTCAATATTCATCTAAATAGCTCATTTGCCAAGAGTTCCCATTACATTACAGGCAGGCACAGACAAACTGCCTGTTACCATTTTGGTGGGCCCACAGGTCAGACAAATTTTAGGCAATGCATATGAACCTCTGAGGATGAGTCTTGTTTATGTGCTGAACTGCTGGGTCACAGGCACCAGCCCCAAATACAGACTGAATCAGCTCTGTTCCTGCCTTGCAAGTCACCAGAGACTATACTTAGCGCATGCAGGTGGTCATGTGCAACCAAACTGCCACAAGACAAGAAGGGGAATCTGCAAACTCATGGGCTCTTTAGCATAGCTGTTAAAAAACAATTGTAGCTTTACCAGTCCATTGCAGAACCCCTATTAGTGCTCACTGAATTTTTTTAAAAGAGAATAAAATAAAAGAGGACAGAATAAAGCAAATCAAATAGAACAATGAAAGCAACACAGCACTTCACAACAAGACAATTGGATATCAACAGTAGCTACCATAATGTCTCTTTCTTTGAAATAGTTGAGCATAGGTTCACATACAGTAATATCAAACATAACAAAATTGAATAAAAGCATTCAAGAAAATGAAACTATTACAAGGAATTCTGAAGCAAATAACAGAAAATGAACATGGCTACTATAATATTTCATTCTCCATAAAAATTTGTTTATATTATTACACATTAAAATCCAGTAAGAGACAACATGATAGAACCAATGGTAATAGAAGAACAAAAGCATGTTAGGACTTCAAGAAAAGATGATACTAAATCAGCAATGGCTGACATATAATGTCTTGTTTTCTTTAAAGTAGCTGTTCATACCATCACACATAATAAGATCAAACAAATCAGAATAAAACCATTCCAACCAATGAATGAAAACATTATAAAACTTCAAAACAATATAATGGGGAACCATGATTACCATAGAATTTATGTACTTTTACCATTTCTTACACTAGGGAGATTATATGGTATTTATACATGTGAGTTTGATTTATTTCACTTATGACTGGTCTCAAGTTGCATCCATTTATTTATAAATATCTCAATGTGATCATTCTTTATACCTGGCCTTTCTTTCTGGAGTGAGATGAAATAACAGTGTGCTTTTAATTTGCATTTCTATTATGTCCAATGATGATGAAAACTTCTTCAAATATTTAATTGCCATTCGTATTTCTTCATCTGAGAACTGTGTTTATCTCGGATGCCCATTTTTGGATTGGGTCTTTGAATTTCGGGGGTCTGATTTTTTTAAAATTCTTTATAAGTTTTAGACAGAAGTCCTTTGTCTGAGGGACAGTTCATTAAGATTCTTTCCCAGTTTGTGGGTTTTCTTTTCAACTCTGCTGGAGATTTCTTTTGACCTGCAGAAAGTTTTTAATAAAAAATGATCCCATTTATTGATTCAGGGAAGTATTTCCCATGCAGTTTGGTTCTTGTTCATTAATTCTCTACCTACACCTATGTCTTCAAGATTTTACCTACTTTGTCTTCCAACAGATTTAGTGTTTCTGTTTTAATATTATAACTTTGATCCATTTAGATTTTAGTTTAGTACATGGTGACAGGTATGGGCATAGTTTTACTTTTAGGCATATGGATAGCCAGTTTTTCTAGATTCATTTATTAAAGAGACAATCATTCTTCCAGTGAGCATGCTTGGCCCCTTTATCAAAGATAAGGTTGTTGAGTGTGTTCATAGATGTGGTTGTACGTTCTAGTCTATTCCATTAATCTTCAGATCTGTTTTTATTCCAGTACCATGTTGATTTTATTACAGTAGCTTTGTAGTATAACTTCAAGTCAGGCATTGTGATGCCTCCTGCCTTGGCTTTGCTGCTTAGAATTGCCATTGCTATTCTAGGTATCTCCTGGTTCCAGATGAATTTTAGGAGTGATTTCTCTAGATCTATGAGGTATGTTAGTGGTATTTTCATTGGGATTGCATTGAATCTGTATAGCAACTTTTGGAGAATGGCCATTTTCACAATATTTATTCTTCCTATCCATGAACAGGGGATGTCTTTCCATTTTCTGAGGTCCTCTTCAATTTCTTTTTTCAGGGTATTATAATTTTCCTGTATAGCTCTTTTACTTCTATCATTAGATTAATTCCTAAGTATTTCATTTGTTTGGATGCTAGTATGAAGGGTTTGGATTCTCTCATTTTTTTCTTGTTGATTTTGTTGATAGTGTATAGGAATGCTATTAATTTTTAAGTATTGACTTTTATTCAGCTACATTGCTGAATTTATTTATTATGTCTAGGAGTCTTTCAATGGAGTTTTGGAGGTTTTCTATGTAGAGTATCATGTCATCTGCAAATAATGACAGTTTAACTTCCTCTTTTCCTATCTTTACTCCTTTTCTTTCCCTCTCTTGTCTAATTGCTCTGGCTAGTATTTCCAGTACTATGTTGAATAGGAGCAGTGATAAGGTACATCGTTGCCTTGTGCCTGATTTTAAGGTAAAGACTTTCAGTATTTGGCCATTTAATGTGATGCCGGCTGTTGGTTTGTCATAGATGGCCTCTATAATATTGAGGTAAAGACCATCTATTCCAATTCTCTGTAATGTTCTTATCACGAATGGGTGTTGGATCTTATCAAAAGCTTTTTCTGCATCTATAGAAATAGATCATGTGGTTCTTACATTTGACTCTATTGATATGGTGGATTACATTTATTGATTTACATATGTTGAACCATCCCTGCATGCCTGGGATGAATCCCACTTGGTCACGGTGTATAATGTTCTTGATGATTTACTGCATCCTGTTTGCCAATATTTTATTGAGAATTTTTGCATCTATGTTCATTAGGGAGACTGGCCTGTAGTTCTCCTTTTTATTTGGGTCTTTCTCAGGTTTTGGTACTAGAGTAATATTTAATTCCAGGAGTTTCTTAGGGAGAATTGCTTCCCTTTCAATTTCATGAACAGTTTGAGGAGTGTTGGCATTAGGTCTTCTTTGTGTTTCTTGTAGAATTCCACAGTGAATCTGTCTGGGTCAAGGCTCTTCTTTATTGGTAAGGACTTAATTACATTTTCAATTTCATTTATAGAAATTGAGTTATTCAGCAGTTTTACCTCTTCTTGATCCAGCTGTGGTGGTTCATATGTTTCTAGGAATCTGTCCATTTCTTCTGTGTTATTGAACCTATGAAATTAGAGGTTGTTGAAATAGGTGTTAATGATCTTCTGCATTTCCACAGAGTCGGTAGTGATTTCACCTTTTTCATTCTGTATTGCATGAATTTGAGACTTTTATTTCATTTTTTTAAATTAGGTTGGCTAGGGGCTTATCAATTTTATTTATTCTTTCAAAGAACCAACTCTTTGATTCATTGATTCCTTGTATTGTTTTCTTAGTCTCTATTGCATTTATCTTCTTTTGACTTTAGGCTTGGCTTCTTCTTGTTTTACTAGATGTTTGAGGTGTTGTATCAGGTTGTTTATTTGTGTTTGTACTGTTTTTGTAATGTGGGAGCTCAGTGCAATAAATTTCCCTCTGAGGACCGATTTCATTATATCCCACAGATTCTGGTAAGTTGTATTTGTGATTTCATATGTTTACTGTAGATATTGTTTAATTTCTTCCTTAATTTCCTCTGTGATGCACTGATTGCTCAAGAGTATAGTATTCAATTTCCATGTGTTTGTGGGGTTTTTGCAATTTCTTTTACCATTAATTTCTAGTTTCATGGCTCTATGATCCAATAACATGCATGGGATAATTTCAATTCTTTTGCATTTACTTAAGTATGTTCTGTGGGTTAGTATATGGTCTATTTTAGAGAATGTCCTATGTACTGCTGAGAAGAGTGTATATTCTGATGTTGTTGGGTGGAACACTTGATAGATGTCCATTTGTTTGCAGATGTGATTCAGTACTAATATTTATTTGGTGACTTTCTGTCTCATTGATGTGTCCCTTTGTGTCAATGGTGTGTTAAAGTCTCCTGTTACAATTGTGTTATTGCTTATTTGATGTTTCATTTCCGTTAATACTGTATTTGTATAGCTGGGTGCTCTGGAATTTGGTACATATATATTTAAGATTGTTATCTCTTCCTCTTGAAGTTTTCCCCTAACTCATATGTAGTGACCTTCTTTATCTCTTTTGACCATTCTTGGTTTTAAGTTCACATTGTCTGCAAACAGAATAGCTACCCCTGCTTTTTTATTTAGAGTTCCTGTTGCATGAAGTATTATTTTCCATCCTTGGACATTCAGTCTATGAATTTCCTTTTGGGTTAGATTGGTGTCTTGTAGACAGCATATGGTTGGACATTGTTTTTTTATTCCATTCTGCCAGTCTGTTTCTTTTCATTGTTGAATTGAGGCCATTTACATTAATGATTATAACTGCTATATATCATTTTATTGTTGACATGTTATCTTTATGCTGTTGTATTTTTACCTTTCCATTCTGTTTAGTTGTCTGTCTTGCTTAGTTGTTTTTTCCTATGTGTTTATAGAATGTCTTTGAGTATTCTTTGCAGGGTTGGTTTGGGGATCATGAAATTCTTCAGCTGTTCTTTGTCATGGAATTATCTCATTTCTCCACCCATTTGAGTTCTGAGTTGGAAGTTGTTTTCCTTTAGGATCTGAAATACTTCACTCCATGTTCTTCTTGACTTTATTATTTATGTTGAGAAGTCTGCTGTGAATCTGATAGGTTTTCCTTCATAGGTGATCTGTCTTTTCTCTCTAACAGCTTTTAATATTCTGTTTTTATGTTAGATTTCTGGGATGGTGATTATTATATGTCTGGGTGTAGTTTTATTTTGGTTATGGCTGTTTGGAGTGCTATATGCTTCACCAATCTGTATGTCACTTTCCATTCTCATGTTTGAGAAGTTTGTGTTGTCCCCTTCTTTTTCATTTATTCCTATTAATCTTATGTTGTTTTTCTTTGCATCATCTTGCAGCAGTTGAATTGTTATTTCCTGATTCCTTGTTATGTTTAAAAGATCTTTCCTTTCCTGTTCACTAGCTTCAAACTTTTATTCGAGGTCTGAAATTCTATCTTCACTGTCCTTGAGGCAGTTTTGGCAACTTTCAATAGAATTTTTGATTTTCTGTATATCTATTTGAATCTGCTTCATGTATTCTGTTTATTTCCTATACTGTTCATGCAGGGATTCTATCTGTTTGCTTTTTTCCTCTAACTTTTTTATCTGTCTCTTCTTTAGATGCATTCACTATTTCTTTCACACTTTTATCATTTCTTCTTTTACCTGGGAGGTTATTTCTGATTTGAGTTCCTTCATAGCTTCCATACTTGCTTCTTTACTTCAGTTGATATCATTTCAGGTATTTCAGGTATATGAGTAGCATTTTCTTCTGTGTACATGGCTCCTAGGCTTTCTTGGGATGGGTGGAGGTTTGAGATTGCATTTTAGTCTTTCATTTCATCATTTTCCTATATTTCCATGTTTCCATTGATGTTCCAAAACTTTCTCTGGGCATGTTGGAAGTCACCTCCTTTGCCCTCGGCTCCTCCTGGGATTCAAGTGGCCAAACTTTTCCCTGGGCCAGCGATGCGAAGCTGGAACTCCCCTTGAGGTTCAGACCTGGCTTCTCCCTCCCTGTAGGCCTAACTCCCCTCTCTTTGTGAGTGGGCCTGGTCCCCTCCCCTATCTTGGAGGCATGGACCTGGTCCCCTGGTTGAATAAAGGCCACTGGGTGTGGTCCACTCAAGTCCATGAAAACTCTGCTGGCTAGTCCAATGTCCTAGGGGGCTGGGCAGGCACCCCAGAGCCGGGAGTGTTATCCCAAACTCTCCCAGACCAGCACCAGGAAGCTGGAACTCCCCTACCAGCGTTGGAGTGTTTAAACTGAGTGTGTGTTCTTTTTTGTTGTTGTTTGTTTTACCATAATTGGTATTTTTCTGTTTTTTTGTGTGTTTATATGGTTTTGGTCATTTTATTTTTTTCTTCTACTGAAGTGGCTTTGATTTAGTTTGTGTTTAGTTTCCTTCCCTATTCTCATCTCTGTATCAAGTTTCTTCACCTCAAGCTCTTGCAGGGATACCATTATCTTATTTTTAAATTATGCTTCCCAGCATATAAAATCCTACTCTCAAGTGTTTAATTTGCCATATTATGTTCTCTCTCTTCCTTTCTCTCTCTCTTTGTCCCTCCCTCCCACCTCTGTCTCTCTCTCTGTCTCTCTCTGTCTTTCTTTCTCTCTTTCTGTCACTCCAGTCTTCTGTATTAAGCTGCTACTCCCCTGATCTTATTCCTTTGGCTCTTCCATATCTTACCAAACCCTGTATAACATGTCTCTTTCCCAGATTACAAGTACACAAACTTATCAACAGGTTCCAACAGCCACATAGTTTTTATCAACCACAAAGAACTCTTCCCTCCTCCTATATCTTTTACTTGCCCCCATGAATATCTTTTTAAGACCCTGAAAACTAACCCTTCAACTCAACTAGAAATACTTCAAGAGACTTTCACCTATCAGATTTTCTTTATTTTAACTTTTTCATGTATCACTACTTTCCCTGGCAACCTCCTTCCTTAGTGTCTAACAATCCTCTTACACCAATGTCTTCTCTCCACTTCTGTCACCCTGCAGAACAACTGCTGGCAATAGATGACCAACATCTGTATAAAGTATTGAAAAAGTATAAGTTCAAGAACTATCTTAAATAAGTAATTTATGATCAGATATATTGATGTTGTTAAAACTAGAAGTGATTCTTACTGTAAAATACAAGAACAGGCAAAATCACTTAGAATAATAACTGAAAGGGTAAATACTGTGTACATCTAAAACAAAAATGTGTCACCATGAGGAAGTATCTTCCTTGCAGTCTTTCAACTACAATATTTTACCATCTTATGAGACCTACCCCTGGTATCAAAAAGGGATAATAAATAAATAGACAAATAAAAAAGATCATTATGCATACATCCAGGACAATTCGCAAATAAGGCAACAGATTGTTCCAAGATCTTTCAACTCTCCTAGGGCTAAGTAGGAGAGCACAAATGTAGAGAAAAGCAAATACCAACAGGGAGAACATTACAGAAAATTTAAAGAAGAGATGAAGTGATTTGGTGAGTTCCAAGAAGATATGACAGAGAACAAGGAAATGTCATCCAACAGCTACTAGACAACACTAACAAGACCAACATAAGACCAATAGGGTTGGCAACTGTAGTTATATAACAGGTAGACTATACCACTATCAGAATTAGTAATATGTTTACAACAATCATAATAGAAAATTTCTCAAATATATAAGTGAATTTCCAGAGCACCAAACAACTGTAATGCAAAGTGAAAGTCAATGTGCCACCATTAAATTTCCAAATGTCACTAAAAAAAGAATTTTTTAAACAGCCAGATAAACACAGAAAACCACATATAAAGGTAAACACTTTAGAATTATATTAGACTTCTTAACACAAACATTAAATTCCAGTAGAACTTAGATTGGAATATTTGAAGTCCTAATAGCAAACAACTTCTAACCCATTTAACATATCAGCAAAATTTTTCTTCAAAATAGATGGGGAAATGAGGGTAATTAATGAAAAAAATAACAACACATGAGATATATGAACACTAGCTCAGCACTCCAGAAAATTTGGAAGAATACTCTAGACAGAGGTGAAAAACAATAAAGTGAAGAATCCAGATGAAATTGAAAACAACCATCAAAGTCAATGGATACACAACAACAAAGAATGACAAGGAAATAAATAACAAGAAAGACACTGACACAGAAAGTGTGCAATGATTCATCAACACCTCTCAGTAAGAACTGTTAATGTGAATGACCTTGACTTTACAATTAAAAGACAAGTATTGGCAAGTAAAAACAAACCAAAGCAATACATAATTGAGATGCCTATTAGAAAGCTTATCTATGTAAAAACGATAGTCATAGGATAAAAATCAAAGGATGGAGAAATATTTCATGAACCAGGACATGGAAAACTAGCAGGTGTAGCAATTTTAATCTCAGCCAGTGTAAACCTCAAACTAAAACTAATCATAAGAGAAAAACATGGTCAGTGTATACCAGTTAATGCATTAATTCAACAAGAAGACATAATTACTGCTAATATTTATGCACCTAATACTGAATTACTATGAAAACAAATGAAACAAATACTGCTGAACGTGAAAGATCAAATGGATACTAATACAGTCAGCATATGGGGAATATTAATGTTCAACTTCCACCTAGATATAGATCAAAAACCAAAATTCAATAAAGAAATATCAGAGCTGAAGAACATATAAAGTTAATAGTTAAGTTCAAATTATTCCATAAGTTCAAATTATTCCACCTTACTCTAGCAGAATATACATTCTTTTCTGCAGCACATGGCACTTTCTCCAAAACAGACCACATACTAGTCCATTAAGTTTGTTCAAATATGTACAAAATAATCAAAATGATCCAACTTTTACTATCAGACCATTGCACAAGGGAAACAGAAATCAACCACAGAAGAAATCACAAAAAGATTGTAAGTACATAGAAAATTGATAGCACATTCTTGAGCAATCAATAAGTCACAGAAGAAATAAAGAAATTTTAACATTTCTGAATATTAATGATAATATCTGTATGACACACCAGAACAGCAGGGACACAACAGAATTGTCTTAAGAGGGAAGTTCCATCTATTCAACTCAGCTATTCCCCTTCTAGATATTTTCCTAAAAGAATTAAAAACATCATACCACAGCGATATATGTGTACCCATGTTTATTGCAGCATAATTTTTAATAGCCATATATTAGAAATGGCCCAAATGCCCATCAACAACTGAGGGATGGGTAAAAAATATGTGATATTTTTATGCAAAGGAGCACCACCCAGACATAAATAATGATAAACTAGAGTCTTTAATAGGTAAATGAGTAAAACTAAAAGCAATATGCATAATTGAAATAAATCAGACTTGCCTATTTAAACACTGTATTGCCTCACTAGTTTAAGACACTGAAAGAGTAAAAGTTACAGTAGATGTAGTAAAAGGGAAAGAAACTGCTCAATGGGAAATTATATTGTTTGATCAATCTTGCATACCTGTATAGGTAACCTGAGCAATTTTTATGAAGTTAACAATAAGTAATATATCAACTATTTTTAAATTTCTATCATCTTGTTTTGAAATTGTGTATCTCTATTATCTCTTGTTGTTATCATTTTGCTTTTGTTGCTGTTTTTTGATGGTTTGTTAGCTTTCTGAGTTTTCTGGTTTTTTTTTTCCTTTTAATTAGTGATTCTTTTTTCTGGTATTAGGAATTGAATTCAAGACCTTGTGATTGCTGGGTAGTTGCTTATGCCACAGGGCTATAACTTCAGGCTCTTTATCTCTTTAAAATAAAAGAAAAAGAAGTGTTAAAAAATGAGGCAAGTTCTTAAATCATGACCACCTATATTTCATTCCAGTGATATAAAGGTAGTTCCACATACTCAAATCAAAAAATTTAATTCACCATAGAAAGAGAAGCAAGGATAAAAATTACATGATCATATTAATAAATACAGAGAAGTTTTTTTGTTTATAAAATCCATCACCTTTTCATAATAAGAACCCTAAAGAAAATAGGTATAGAATAAATATGCCTGCATTTGATGAAAACTATTTATGAGAAACCAATTGCTAACTACATCTTAAATGAGGAAAAGTTTAAAACATTTCCACTATCATCAGGAGCATGACAAAGATTCACACTATTACAATTTCTATTCAATGTAGTATTTGAAATATTGGACAGAATAACCAGGCAAGTAAAAGAAAAAGGGTATCGATCTATCTATCTGCCCATCTATAAATGAAACAACTTGAATTATCTTTATTTGTAGATGGCATAATAATCCATTTAGGAGACCCAAAGAAATCCATCAAAAACTTAGAATTAATAACGTTTCAACAATGTAGCAGCAATGTACAAAATCAACACACAAAAATCAACAGTTTTTGTGTACATCAATAAGGAACTCCATATAAAGGAATTTATGACAATACTATCATTCCTGTTAGTATCAAGAAAAGTGAGATACCTAGGAATTAGATATGGAAGACCTCTACAAAGAAAACAAAATTATCCTGAAAAAAGGGAGAATTAAGAGATTATCAGAAAATCTAAAGATGTGTCCTAATTATGGATAGGCAAACCAAATACTGTAAAAATTGCCATACTCATCAAACTGTTATACAGATTCAATGCAATCCAAATTAAATATCATTCTTCACAGAATCAGACCAAACAATACTAAAATTAATGTAGAACAAGAAGATACCTAAAATAGCAAAAGTACCCTTGAGCAAAAAGGCCTAACAAGAAGCATCCCCATCCCTGAGTTTAAGCTATATTACAAATCAGCAATGATTAAAATGTTATGACAATAGAAAAAATAGATACATGAAGCAAAATAAAGAATACAGAAACATCCTTAGACTTTCAGCTATTTGATCTTTGACAAAAAGCATATGATGGAGGAAAGATAACCTATCACATAAACTGGATGACTGTTTGCCAAGATTAAAGCAGGACCAGTATTTCTCCCCATGTATTAAACTAAAATCAAAATGGATTAAAAATATATCATTAAAATAGAAACACTGAAACCACTAGAAGACAAAATAAGCAAAACTCTTGAAGTCATGGAAATAGGAAAGACTTTTTAAATAGTATCCCAATTGCTCAAGGAATAACAAGAAGAATCAACAAGTAGAATTAAAACAAATTAAAAGACTTCCACACAGTAAAAGAATCAAGTAGTAGAGTGAAGACAATCCACAGATTGGGAAAACGTTTTTTCTAGGTAGTCCTTAGAGGACTAATATCTAGAATATATAAAGTACTCAAACATTGGACCACATAAAATAAAAGACCCAACCATGAAATGGTCAATCAAAATGAGCAGACATGTCTCAGAAGAAGTACAATTAATCAATAAATACATAAAAATATGTTTAATATCCTTGATATTTGTAGAAATACAAATTTAAAGAGCACTAAGATACCACTTGCACTCAAAAGAATTGCAACCATCACAAATCCAAAGAACAAAAAATGTTGGCATGGCTATTTTGAAAAAGGCACCCTTCTTCATTGTTGGAGGGACTATAAATACATTAAATCCTTATGGAATTCAGTACAGAGTTTTCTCAAAGAAAAATATAAATTCCATATTACCTATATATACCCGTTATAGGTATTTCTCCAAAGTGATAAGGATATCATAATATAGTAATACATGTAAACGAATATTTTTGGCAGCACAATTCATAATAGATAAATTGTTGAAGCGCTAAGTATACATAACAACAAATAAATGAGGAAAGAAAATTCTGTAAATAATGTACTATTCAGCAATAAAGAAGGATAAATTTGAGACATTTATAGGAAAACAGATGAATCTATAAAATATACTGTTATGTGAAATAAAACAGAAACACAAGCCTAAATGCCATGTGGTGCTGCTCATATGAGAAAGCCAAATTACAAAAAAATAAGCAAAATAAGGGATAGATAGGAAGAAAAAATAGGACAAATCTCTTGCAAATGGAAAGGGGTCCAGGATACTGAGAATAAGGGGAGAGGGAGTGAAGAATGGGAAATAAATAGAATTAAGATATGCTAAGTAAAGGAACCCAATATCATCAGTGTATGTAAACATTATATATTATAAACATGAGTTAAGAATAATAGTAACAATGAGAATGAAAATAGGGAGAGGATACTCAGAGACAGAGGAGAGATTTTGTTGGAAAGGAGAAGGGGATTTAAAAAAGAAACAAGGTGTATTATATGCATGCATTTAGTTCCTAAAGTGAATGTAACTGTTACGTATTGCAAACAAATACTAACTAATAAAATAAGCTATCCCATTCCATTGCTAACTACAAGAGAGATAAGATAGATACACTTATATGAGATGAGGTAGACTATATGTCAAAAATTGTAAGGAGCTAAAAGTGACACAAGAGTAAATTCATTAAAATATATAAATGATATAAATGTATATGTATCCAATATATAGAGTATCTAAATATACGAAGCAGACATTGACAGCTTAAAAAAAGAAACATTTACTAATGCAGTAACTGTGATGTTACTAGATGATGGGTCCCAGAGCTTCTTCCCAGTCCTTGATATGCTGCACAAAGAACTGGACAAGATTCATGGAAAAGACAGTCGAAGTGTTTTGTATAGGGAGAAAGCAGTATGCTCTGTAAAGTAAGGGCAGGCCAGTGAAAAGTCTTACTGTTGTCCTGGTGATCAAATGAATGGGGCCTTTGTAACCAAAATACTTGTATTGACCTTCACTTCATTCAAAAAAGGCATTAGGACATTTCTCCTATTGAAAAGTCACTTAGTCTCACACCAGATATAAATGTCCTGTTGAAACATTCACTTAGCTTCCTACCATGTGTAAATCGGGGATCACAAACAGCATCTTTTATATTGGTTATGGCCACATGAAAATAAAGCATTGAGACTATCATTTTATAATTGATTCTGAGAACAGCACCAGATTCAAATGAAAATTGAAGATAGTGCTTTTTTGAAGGTTCCACAGTGCTCAGTACTCATATACCTGGTATAATTTTGGGTTCTCTTTGCTGGATGCTATTTTTCCTCTTTTTAGGAAACATCATCAAGCGTGGGGTTTTATGAACACTGACACATTTCACCCAGTTGGCTTTCCAATTTGTTCCAGCCCTAATCTTTTCCCTAGCTAATATATTTCAATATTGAGGCTTGAATAAGGAAAGCACATAATGACAGAAACTACAGTACATCAGTATAAAACTATGATTCTGTTTACTAATGTACTGTCTTCCTCTTTCTCCAGATATCTACATTTCCATTTTCAAATGACTAGAAACAGGTCCAACATTTAATGGTCCTAGTAACCAATGACTCATACTGTAAAATTCAATAGTAGTGGTGGTTTGGATAACCTTATATGTTATTTTGCTTTTGCCTTAAGTCGGCATCTTATACCCATTGCTGACTAATCTGATGTAGTGAATAATACACATGAAACTTGCAGCTAGAACAAGTCATACCCAACTTCTATGACTTAGACAACTCTGTATTCTTACTCCATTTCTCTAGCCTGATTTTATATTCTGACCCAAACAAAAAGATCAAAATACAAGTTTTTATAAACACAAATTTACTGTTAAGTAAATAAATGTAGTGATAACAAAGACATATTTTTATAACTATGTTTGTAAATATTAGATACATGCCATGTTTTATTGAAATATTGGAGTTTTACTTATTATGTGTGATTTTTAAATATTAACTTGTATATTGCTAATAAAGTGTATTTGCTAAATACATGGTATCATTTTCTACTCAAAACCATTTACCTTCTTATAATCATTAATAAGTTGACTTTTTACAACATAAAGAACAAATTCTGAAGTCTGGCTTTCTGTAACCTTCTATGCCAGATTTCAATCTAATTCTCCTTTCCTGACAATATTTCTTATATGTTAAATTAGTCATAATGGAATAGTACCATTCAAAGATCTGTCTATACATTTTTTCTTTTATAATCCCCTCTTCCTTTCCATTTCCATTGTCATTTAACTTCTGGTCAAGGTTAACTGCAAATAGTCTTTAAAGAACTTTCTATTGATCCCAGAGCATTACTTTCTTTGATATGGTTCCAGAATTATTTCTTTATATGGCCATTATATCACTGATCACATCATTTATATTTAGATCAGAAAACTTTTACTTTTTTCTCTGACATGAGCTCCTTTAAGATAAGATCTTGTCTTTTTCATATTTGTGCTCTAATTCATATTGATTCTTGGCACATTGCAGCATTTGTTTCATAAATAATGGTAAAATAAATAAGATGAAGATTAAGAATTATAAACAGCCTCAATCCACAGATGCATCATCATTTGAAGATTTTGCATCAACCAGTCTGTTGGAAACTTTCATTACTATGAAGTGAATATTGATGTTAATTTTCTGCAATGTAATTTTGTAATATGTGTCAAGATCATTGAAATATATTCTTTGATGTGTAAATTCTACTTCTAAAGAAGTAGCTCTCAAAAGGAATGCATAGATGCCAACATTTTTAAAATTAGTTTTTAAATTGTAAGTGATTCATACTCAAATTGAAATAATTTAAATGAAAAGTAGTGACTGATGCTAAAGCTGAAAGAAAACTATGGAGTCTCAAAATATTGAGGGAAAATTTGCAGCACTGAGGGTTCAAGGTCAAGCAGTAGGGCTAGTATGTGCCAGTGCTCTCTGAAACTATCAGCTTTTTCAGCTTGTTGGACAGAACTTCATACTTCAGATAGGTTTTCTGTCTTCTCTCAAAATGAAAATATGACCTCATGTATGAACAAATTCTTATTCTCTCTATTTAGCAATACCAGAGGTAAAATGCTTTTGTCTTCCATTCTTCTAGCATCACTTTATCAGCCCAGAAAATATCTTGGAGTGACCTACCATAAGTCAAGTAAGCACTCATTGATCTGTCATCACTTTCAAGACAGTGGCATGGGTAGTATTGGTTAGTCAATGCAAATTGCAGAAGATTAAAATAAATAAACATAAAAATAAAATCCACATCACCTAAGTCAGAGAACTGTATCAAATGTTAAGTGCAGGTGCCTGTTTAAAACTCTGTGATTAAGAAAATTATGTATTATCTATATATGATCTAATATCATACAACAACTAGAGGCATAATGGCAGGCAACTTTAGTTCCAGCTGATCAGGAAGCTGAGACAGAAAGATCACAAGTTTCAGGTCAACCTGTGCAACTTACTGAGAATTTATTTCCAAATTTTTTCCCATAATGTTTAAGGATTTGAAAATGTGTTCATGATATTAAAGCAAAAACTAAACTAAACTATACAAAATAATTGAAGGGGATATAAATATTTGAAGTTATTTTTAGAGTATGGAACTATAGATTCTTTTATTTTCTTTTTGATCTTTTATTTCTGGCCTTCTGAATTTTCTACTCTAATCATTAATTCTGTTAAACATCTGATGAATATCAAGAAAATAGAATCTACTCCTTATTCCTAGTGCTGGTAGATGGGAGGTTATAGGCAAGAAAGATAAGCTAAATACAACCACATTTAGATTTTCATAATTGTCACACTTCCCTGTAGATCAAAAATAGTGCTTGACATTTGTGGTTACAGCAGGATTATGTTTGCACTTCTTATTAGAATCATATATTTATATGTGGAGATTGCCAAATTTATATGAGAATTCACCTTGGAATCCCATTATCTGAGAACTAATATTCTGATGTTAATATGTTTAAAGAAAAACAAAATTATCTATGCTTATTGCCAGTGGGAGTTAATGTAAATGGGAAAAATCCAATACATTTCATAGCTAGGCTGAGGACAGTCTTAATACCTTATTGCCAGATGAAAACTTCCAACACAATGAACATTTTAAGTGCCAATAACTCATTTATGAAGAGATTTTATATTTTTCTTTGGAAAAAGTAATGTCAATGGCCTTTGGACCAGATGATAAGGTGAAAAGTGTGACAGTAGGTCAAAGAAATCAAGTTGCTCTTTTGGCAGGCCAAAGAGGAGTAACAGTGTTCTTAATAGATTTTTAACCATAAAGTACTGATTATAACTCTGGCAACCACAAAAATTCAAATTACTTGGTACCGATGCCTCCATCAATTATAGTAACTTAAGGGACATTATGATATTGTCAAGTTTTTCAGGTATTTAGTAAAAATTGTTCTGAAACTGTGAAAATAAGTCTTGTTCATAAACATATTTGATTTTACTAGATGCTTGGCAGAAATCCCATGTATAAATGACCAAATGAATGCCATAAAGATTGGAGAACATTTAGTGAGCAGGAGTGCCAAAGTGTTCACACTGAAACTAGGGAAATGTTCTTTTTTATAATTTTATGACTATTTAAGTAATTTTTATTGCTTCTATATTTTCTTCTTACTTAGGACACTGATAATGATAAGAAAATGTCATAAACCTGACATATGAGGCCTACTTTAAAATTTTGTTTAACTTTTGTTGCTTAGAAATTGAAGGCATTCTAGATTCAAGCTGAGTTATTTACTCCCCCTACTCAGTGGATAATTACCATTGCTACATGACAGCTGGAGCTATAAAGATCTAGCACAAGATAAAATGAAGTGTATCTCATCAACTCTTTGAAGAAAATGGGTTATTTTTAATATTCAAATATTTTTGTTGAGTTTCCTTGCAGAATTCATACATTTTAAAAGTATATTTTCCACCAATGTGTCATTTTTTAAATTCATATTTCCTGGTTCTTAATTCACTGATCTGCATGTAATCCCAAATTGTGTTGTGTTTAAAACCTGCACTGAAATATGTGTCTTGAATAGAATTTAAAAAAGAAAAAAAGAAAAAAAAAGAACATCTGAATTAATATAACATCCTTCTCTCTTTCCAGATTATTATACTTGTACCAATTTTGAAGAGTTTCCCTAACGCTTTTCTCTAGTAATTTCAGAGTTTAATGTTTCAAAAGAAATTTTAGAGGGTCCATTCGTGTTGATTTTTGTACAGGGTGAGATGGCATAAAGTCTCAATATTTTGCATGTGAATTTTCAATTTTCTTACTTCATTTGTTGAAGAGATTATCTTTTTCCCACTGAGTGCTTTTGGCATGTTTTCCAAAGTCAGTTGGCAATAGATATGTGGGTTAAGTTGTGGGTTCTCTATTCTGTCCCATTAGTGTATGGTTACATTTTTATGCCAATATCATGCTCTCATGTTGATTTATAAGAAATATAAGCCCCAATTTGTTAGATATGAAATATGCTAAATTTGTGCACAATGAAATTGAAGAATGTATTCCAAGGAACAATGGAGGTTTAAGAGTAGGAAATGTTTAAATTTCTTTAGCTGACTCGTTTGTAGCAAGAAACAAACAAAAAAAGTAGGAAAGATCTACTGAAAGGTAACTCCTGAGAGACTGTGAGGATCCTGAGTGGATTACCACAGAGACCATATTTCCAAGAATGTTTATAGAGCAAACATAACATGGGTACAAAATCAAGAGGTGTTTTCTTGATCCACTTCCACTGTGTTTCTTTTTAATTGGTGAATTGATCCATTGATATACTGTACACAAGAAACACTAACTTGAATGGAAATTTATAGACTTAAAGTCAAAGGAGAGTTCCTTGCATCAGGGAACCAGAAAAAAACAGGAGTAGCTTGACTATCAAACACAAAATGTATAAGACGGATATGGTATTTTTATACAATGAAAGCTACTCAGCTCTAAAGAAGGATAATCTGGAGGCATTTATAGTTAGATGTGTGCAACTTGAGATCATACTGATGGGTGAAATAATTCAGGCTCATGTGGGCAAACATTATGATATCTCCCTAGCATAAAAACTGAAGGAGTTAGTGGTATCCAAAACGTACAGTAGATATTGTGAAAGTGATAGAGGAGGAAATGTCTAAAAACGGAAGGTGGTAACCATTATTGAATTCCTATTATCTTGTTTTGAATTCCTGTATGGTTTTCATAGTTTTGTTATGTTTCATTTTACTCTGTCTTGTTTTGTTTGATTTTACTATGCCTGATGATAATGGCAGCTAATTTGAAGATAACAAGATATATTATGGCAGCCATTGTTAATATACTATTATCTGGTTTTGAATTCCTATAATGATTTCATTGTTTTGTTTTGACTGGTTTTATTGTGCTTTGCTTTGTTTGATTTTCTTATGTTTGATGGTATGGACAGATAACTTGAAGACAACAAGAGACATTATGGTAGCTATTATTGATTTCCTATTGTATTGTTTTGAATTCCTTTATTGCTTTCATTGTTCTGTTCTGATTAGTTTTCTTCTATTTTATTTTGTTTGGTTTTATTCTCTTTAAAATAAAAAAAATCATGATGTATTTAAAACATGGATCAAACTGTAATCAACCAATATGATTACAGGTACATTCACTAAACTAATATTAATCCAATAGGGAAGTGGATCACATACAAAGCATACATGAAAGAAGACAAAGGCATTTTTGGGAAGGGAGAGATCTAGAGGTCATCTACCTAGGTGTCTGATCCCTATCTAGACTTTACTGGACTAGGTAATAGCAATTATAGTATAATCTCAAGTTATAGTCTATCCCTCAGGAAGACATGTTGGCCTGATCACTGCATCTTTATCCTGAGGCCTGGCCTTCTTCAAATGCACCCTCAGCTGCAGTTCGGATGTGTTTGTAACTGACCCTTTGAGGGGCTACTCATTTGTGACTGCATATTAATTTATATCAACTTAGCTGCCTATGACAAATGGATGCATTCCACTTTCCTCTTTTTGCTCATGATTTCTCTGACCACTAATGATCTCCCCACAGTGGCCTAAGCATATTACCAAATCACAGGGATGGCTTTGCTTCTTGTTGACTTTTTGTTCTCGTCCCATGCAGTCCACAAATTGATATTGTCCAACTTCTTCTTTAATTTCTTCTGTGACTCAATGATTATTTAGTACAGTGTTATTTAATTTCCATGTGCTGTGGAGTTTTTGTGCCTTCTTTTATCATTAATTTCCCATTTTATTGCACTATAGTCAGATAAATATGTATGTGTTAATTTCAAGTCCTTGGCGTTTACTTAAGAATTCTGTGGGCTATTTTAGAGAACACCCCATGTACAGCTGAGAAGAATGTCTATTCTGATGTCATTGGGTGGAACCTTCTGTAAACATCTAGTAAGTCCACTTATTCACAAGTTTGTTTGAGTTTTGTTATTTCCTTGTTGATTTTTTTCTAATTGACCTATCTCTTTTTGACAGTGGAGTGTTGAGGTTTCCCATTATATTTGTTTTATTGCTTATGATTCTGCATGCTTATTAATATTTGTCTGACATAGTTGAGTGCTCCTGCATTTGGTACATATATATTTATGGTTGTTATTCTCTTCCTCTTGAAGTTTCCCCCTGACAAGTATGTAGTGTCCTTCTTTATATTTTTTGACCATTTTTGGTTTGAAGTTCACATTTGCTGCAAATAGAATAACTACCTCTGCTTTTTTCTGGGTTCCTCTTGCACAGAGTAATATTTTACATCCTTTAACCTTCAGTCTGTAAATTAAGTTTTGAGTTAAATGTGTTTCTTATATATGGAATATTATTGGATTTTGTTTCATAATCCACTCTTCCTGTTTCTTTTGATTACTGAATTGATATCATTTATATTGATGGTTATAAGTGATATATACATACATATATATATATATATTATATATATATATATATATATACGTATATAGACTTCCCTTTGTCATGTTATCCTCCTGTTGTTTATTTATTCACTTGTTTTTCTTTGTTTAAGCACTTACCTTGCATGAAAGTTTCTGTTGTTCTTGAAATAGTGGTCATCTTTATCTCTTTACAGCCTATCTCTGAATACTCTTTGTAGTGTTGGGCTGGTAGTCATGAATTTTTCAGTTGTTCTTTATCATGGAAATATCTTATTTCAACATCAATTTTTAAAGGTGATTTTTCAGGGTACATCAATCTGGTTTGGAAGTTGTTTTCTTTTAGGACTTGAAATTCTTCACTCCAAGCTCTTGTTGACTTGATGGTTGGTGCTGAGATGTCTGCTATGCTTCTAATGGGATTTCCTTGATAGGTGATCTATTTTTTTTTCTCTGACAACTTTTAATATTTTATCCTTGTGCTGAATTTGTGAGATTTTATTTATTATATGTCTGAGTATAAATTTATATTGTTTTATATTGGTTTTGACTAATTGCAGTTTTACATACTTTTCTTATCTGTATGTCAGTTTCTTTTCTCATGGCTGAAAATTTTTCTATTACTTCTAAGAATAGTCTTTTTGTGTCATTTAGGTTAGCTCTTGCTTCTTTGTAGAAAAAGTGGTCAATCTATCAGCATTATATTGTTTTTCTTTACACAATTGTGAAGTTGTTTGTTTCCTCATTCCCTGTTAATTTTAAGAGAGCTTTTTTTGTTGTCATTAGTTTCTATCCTGTCTTAAAAGTCTCGCAGCCTATCTTCAGTTTTATTCATGCATTTTTGCTAGCTTTTAATAGAATTTTATTTTTCTGACTATCTCCTTGAATCTGTTTCACACATTCTAATTCTTTCCTATAATGTTAATTCAAGTTTTCAATCATTTTCTTAGTTCTTCTCTTGTTTATCTACATCTTCTTTATGCTCAATATTCCTTTCATTGTGTTTGTCATTTCTTTTTTTTTTTGCTGGAGAGATTATTTCTTATCTAATTTCCTCTATAGCCACATGGACTAGTTTTTTTAACTTCAGTTGCAACGTTTTCAGAGACTTCTATTGTACAGTTTCTAGTATCTTCCTTGTCAATGTTTCCTAGGCTTGTTCTTAGTGGGCTGGAGTTCTGATACTAAATTTTGTTCTTTCCTTTTGTCATTTTCCTAGGTTCTTCTAGAAGAACTGGTCAAGTCCAAGGTGTTTTTGCTGCAGATTGTACTATGATGTCTTGAGGTGGGCCAGGCACCTGGTTGTCTCTGAGTCAAGGTTCCCACCATGATAGAATAATGATTGGTGGGGTTGTGCAACATCTTGGCTCAAAAGGGCTCCTCACTGATTTTAGAGGATCTCTGGGCATGTTGCTTCCAGACCATACTTCTGCTTAGGGTGTTACCTGAATGGTGCTAGGTGCTCATGAGGCAGGGCTTGGCTCGTCCAAGTCCTATGAGGTTTGCTGAGTGTATTTCCCCAGTGGATATCCCTGGGTATTTGTACTGGGCTGGGCAGGATATAGCTGTTCCAGGACCTGCATGACTAACCTGGGTACACCACTAAATTATGTTTCCAGGGACTTTAGCTTGGCTGGGTGGGACTCAGCTCCTAAGCAAGTGGAGTGGATGGCCAGGATACACCACCAAATTAGGGCCCTGAAACCTTGCACTGGGCTGTGAAGGACTTAGTTCCACCAGGACACATGTGGCTGGCCAGGATGCATTCCAAAGTATGGCATCTGAGCATTTTGCTGGACTGGGCAAGACTCAGATCCTCCCAGACCTGCAGTGCTACCTGTAGCACACCCTTGAAGTAAGATGCTAGGGTCTTGCATTTGGCTCAGAGGAGCTCAGAACCTCAGGGAACCGTGTGACTAGCTGGGGCACTCCCCCACTGGTTGGTTCTGGTGCTCTTGGCTGGGCTGAGTGAGCAAAGTATTTCCAGGACCGGCACAGCTGGCTGGATGCTCCCTCAATGGATTGCATTGGGATGCTGGACTGAGCAGAGCTTGGATCCTCTGTGACCTGCATGGCTACCCAGGGCACACCCTTGAAATAGCTTATATCTTTGATGGATGATTTAAGAATACTTACATTGATAATTAAAAGTAATATTTATGAGCTTGCCTTTGTCTACAGTTTTCCTGGTAATGGTTCTCTGTCTTTTCCCTCTGTTTAATTGCTTGGTCCACCTGATGGTTTCTTTATTCTTCTGTTCTTGTAACTGTGATTTGGTTATCATTTCTTGACTATCTTTCAGAATATTTTATATAGATTGTTTGCTTGCTATGAATTTATTCAGTTTTTCTTTGACATGAAAGCATTTTATTTCTCCATTAATTCAGAAATATAATCTTTTTTAATTTCTAAGGCAAAAAAAACACCAAAATTTCAAAACCTGACAATTAGAGGGCAATCACAGTTAATAAACTTAATATTGTTATTTTCAAATCAGTTACTCAGAGTACAAGCTATCTGCATTAAATTGTCTGAAAAATGCTAGCACAAACATTTCTATTCAATGAACTCAGAATAATTAGTAGCGTAACTGTGTATATATATATATCCACATATATGTATATATATATATATAAATATATACATATACATATGTTTTCTTTCAGCCACTCTCACAAGGAAGACAAAATGACATTTATACACATGAGTATGATTTAATTCAGTTATGAGTATGGAATCAACTTGTATCCATTAACATATAAAAATATCAAGTTTATCTTTCTTTGTGGATGAGTAGTATTCCATTGTATAAAAATATGACATCAAATTTATCCTTTCACCAGTTAATAGGCACTTCGGTTGTTTCCTTGATGAAGCTATTAAAAATTGTGCTGCTATAAACACGTGTGCACATATAACACTGTGGAATGAAATGTTTAATTCTTCTGGGAAGATATTCAAAGGACAATAGCTGCATCAAATGGAACCTCCAAGTCTAATTTTTTGAGGAATCTCCACACTGATTTCCAGAGTGGTTGCACCAGTCTACAGTCCCATGAACAGTGGAAAAGCACCCGTTATTCCCCTCAGCCCCTTCAGATTTTGTTATAGATTGATTTCTTGATAATAGTCTTTCTTTGTGGGGTGAGGTCAAATCTCAGAATTGTTTTAATTTGCATTCCTTGAATAACCAGTGATGTTGAACATTTTTTCATATATTTATTTGCTGTTTGTATTTTTTCTTAGAAATGTGTATTCATCTCACTTGTCCACTTTTGGATTGAGGCTTTATATTTGGGAGTTCTGATTTTTTTGAGTTCTTTAGTTGTTCCTGATAGTGATCCTTTGTCTGAGAAACAGCTGGAAGTCCTTTTTTTCCCACACTGTGGGTTTTCTCTTTACTCTTTTGGTGATTTTTCTTGCTGTGCAAAAGCTTTTAAATATGATGAGATTCAGTTGTTGATTATTTTTCATAGTTTCTGTGTGGTC
The DNA here is from genome assembly GCA_004027455.1 of Hydrochoerus hydrochaeris. Classification (NCBI taxonomy): domain Eukaryota; kingdom Metazoa; phylum Chordata; class Mammalia; order Rodentia; family Hydrochaeridae; genus Hydrochoerus; species Hydrochoerus hydrochaeris. Next base: position 202,736 of record PVLA01000497.1, read on the forward strand.
TGTGTTCTATTCATAAAATCTTTGCCTACACCCATGTTTTCAAGACTTTTACATACTTGATATTCTCTTTTAACTGTTAGATTTTTGATTCATTCTGAATTACTTTAGTTCATGGTGAAAGATATGGGTGCAATTTTAATCTTTCACATGTACAGAGCCAGATATTCCAACACTAAAGCTGCTATCTTTATTCTAGTGACTGTGTTTGGTACCTTTGTCAAAGACTTAATAGGTTTGGATTTTTTTACACATCTTCTAATGTGTTCCATTGATCTTTGGATCATTTTTTTTTCTTTTTTTTGCCAGGACCAGGTTGGATTTTTTCCAAAATAGTTTTACAGTGTATTTTCAAGTCCGAGATTTTGATACCCCATTCTTGCCTTTGTTGCACAAGATTACCTTTGTTATTTCAGGTCTCTTTTGGTTTATATTAACTTTATGACTGTTTTTGTTAATTCTGTGAGATGTACTATTAGAATTATGATTGTATTAGATCTGTATAACTGTTTTAGACGTATGACCATTTTAACTATATTGGTTCTTCCTAACTAAGAGCACAGAGTGTCTTTCCGTTTTCTTATATCTTTCTCAATGTTCTTTTTCAGAGTAACGTAATTTTCAATGTACAGGGCTTTTACATCTTTTGTTAGACTTATTCCTGGATATTTCATTTTTTGATACTATTGTGAAATGTATTGTTTCTCTTATTTTTCTCTCAATGAATTTGATATTCTTTTACAAGAAGGCTATTGATTTTTGAGTCTTGACAATTTATCCATCTATGCAATCATATTTGTTTATTAAATCTACCAGTTTTTCGTGGAATTTTGGGGATCTTCTATGTGGAGTATCCTGTTATCTGCAAATATTAATAGCTTAACTTCTTTCATTCCTATCTTTACTCCTTTTTTATTTATTTTGTGTGATTTCTCTGACTAAATGTTGAAAAAGATTGGAGACAATGGACACTCTTGTCTTTTTATTGATTTTAGAGAGGTAGTTTTAGTTTTTGTCCATTTGATGTAATATTGGATTGTTATGCATTACTTTTTTGAGATTGAAAAATATATCATCTTTTTAAATTTTCTGTACAGTTTTTATCATGAATGGGTGTGGCACTTTGTCAAAAGCATTTTTTGCATCGATTGAGATGATCATATGTTTTTTTGTCCTTGGTTCTTAACATGGTATATTACATTTACTGATTTATGTAAGTTGAATCATCCCTGCACCCTTGGAAGAAATACCTCTTGATCATGATGTATACTCTTCTTGATGATTTGCTGCATTCTGTTCTCCAGTATCTTATTGAGGATTTTTGCACCTATATTCCTTAGAGAAATTTGCCTGTAACACTCTTTCTTACTTGGATCTTTCTCTGGTTTTGGTAACAGGGTAATGCTTGCTTCCAGGAAACACTGTAGCAGTATTGCTTCCATTTCAATTTTATTAAAGGGTTTGAGAATTAGTGGATGTTAGGTGTTCTCTAAATTTCTTGTAGAATTCAGCGGGAATCCATAATGGCATGGATTTTCTTTGTTGAATGATATTTAATTATGTCTTCAATTTCATTGATTTTATTGGCTTGTTTTGAATAGTTATATCTTTTTGATTCAGTTTTGGTAATTCATATGTATCTAAAAATCTATCCATTTCTTGTGAATTTACATATTACTAGAATTCAAGTTTTCAAAGTAGGTATAAGTGATATTCTGTATTTCTGCAGGTTCTGTTATGATTACACTCTTTTTATTCCTAATTGAGTGCAGTAGAATCTTATTTTTTCCTTTTTGGATTAGGTTGAAAAAGAGTTTGTAGATTTTAATCTTTCAGAGAAATAACTCTTCCATTCATTGATTCTTTGTACTGATTTTGAATCTTTAATGCATTAATTTTTGCTCTGATCTTTATAGTTTCTTCCCTCATATGATGTTTTGATTTAGACTTCTCTTCTTTTTCTAGAAGTTTGAGGATCACAATTAAATTATTTATATCAGTTTGCTTAGTTTTCCTGATATTAGTATTTAATGCTGTAAAATTTCTTCTGAGGATTGTTTTCATTGTGTCCATAGGTTCTGATATAATGTATTGTGATTAACATTCAACTATAAAAACTGTCTAATTTTTTCTTTAATTTCATCTGGCACTCATTGTTTTTTGAGGAGGTACTATTTAATTTCCCTATGTCTATAAAGTTCTTATAGTTAATTTTGTCATAGATTTGCAATTTCATTGCACTGTGGTCTTAATAGTATGCAAGGTATAATTTCAATTACTTTGCATTCACTCAAGCATGTTGTATGAGCTAACATGTAGCCTATATTGGAGAACATTCTGTGTGAATCTGAGAAGAGTATGTATTCTGGTGTTGTATGTTGTAATTCAGCATACTGTAGACATCTACAAAGCCCATTTGTTCAAAATTTTGATTCATTTTAGATATTTTATTTCTGGTTTCTTGTCCAGTTAGTCATCTTTTTCTGACAGTGGAGTGTTGAGATCCCCCCATGAACTGTATTAGGGCTTATTTGATTTTTCATGCCTATTACTATTTGCTTCATATAGTTGGGTGCATTGATATTTTTAATATATATTTATGATTACTATCTCTTCCTTTTGGCTTGTTCCCTTTACAAGAATGTAGTTACCTTCTTTATCTCTCTTAATCAGTATTGGCTTTAAATTCACTTTGTCTGCAAGTAGAATAGCTATCCCTGCTTTTTATGGACTCCTGCCCCATGGAGTATTGTTTTCTATCTTTTGATTTTTAGTCTATGAATTTCTTTTGAATTAATTTTTTTTCTATGAAATATGTTGCTGGATCATTCTCCTTGATGCATTCTGCCAATCTGTGTCTTTTGACTGGTGAATTGAAATTATTAACATTGATGTTAATATGCATTGGCTTACCCTTCTTGTGTTATTTTCTTGCTGTCAGATCCCATTATTTTCCTCTAATTGTTTGCCTTGTCTGGTGGTTTCCTTTGTTGTTATTAATTATTCTGTAGTCATAATTTTCTTTTTCTAGAATGTATTTCAAAACATTTTAGAGTGCTGGTGTTGTGCTTATAAATTTCCTCAGATGTTCTTTGTCATAGAAATATCTTTTTTCTCTATCAGCTTTGAAGGATAGTTTTCCAGGGTATATCAATTGGGATTGAAGGTTATTTTACTTTAAAATTTGGTATAATTCACTCCAAGCTCTCCTTGATTTGAGAGTTTGTACTGAGAAGTCAGCTGTGACTCTGATGAATTTTCTTTTATACACAATTTGTTTCTTTTCCCTAGCAGCTTATGAGATTGCATTCTTTGTTGAATTTGTGGTACCTTGACTATGATATTCCTGACAGTAGATTTTTTTACCATGTCTAACTGGAGTTTCATATGCTTCTCTTATCTTAATGTCAAATTATTTTTCTCTACCAGGGATAATTTCTACAATGAAATCTGTGAACATTTTTTAAAAATATCAATTGTGGTAGCTCCTGCTTTTTTATTGACTCCAATTGGTCTCAAGTTATTCTTCTTTGTCTCAACTAGCAGCTGCTAGATTTATTTCTCAAGATTCCTTGCTATTTGTGAAAAATATTTATTTCCTGGTTGCTAACTAAAAGTCTGTCTTTTATATCTGTGATGTTATTCTCACATTGACCTAATTTGCTGTGACTAGGTTCAATAGAATTTTTAATATCCTGGATATCTACTTGAATCTTTATTATGGAATACATTTCTCTCCTATGCTGAATATTATGGTTTCCATAATTTTCTTAAGCTCATCTCTTTCTTGTTGTCTGTATCCACTCTAGTGTTACTAAGCAGGGTCATTATTTTGGACAGCATCTCTGTAGTTATATGATTGATTATTTCTGATTTCATTTTTTCAGAGCCTCATTTAATCCCTTTATTGTCACCACTTCAAGACCTGATGGGAGGTTTTCAGATTGTCCCACTTCATTGCATCCTGGGTTTACGTTTGCTGAACTGGATGTCTGGATTTTCATTTTCATTTTTGACTTCTGATTTTTTTGTTTTTAAATGAAAAGAGAAAGAATTAGAATGACTACACAGAATTTCAATTAAAATGATAGGAGACTAACACTGATTAATTAATTGCATATGGCATATATTCACAATAATCATATGGATTATAAGATATAGGCATAAAAATAATCAAACAATAAAATAATGTTTAATGAACTAACAGAGATTAGTAGTATAGTGTCTTCTCATTTTCTTTTTTTAAAGTTTAATTCCTGGGGTAATGCTTGTTAATTGCTTATGGTGGGTTGCTTTATTGCTAGCATTGAATACCCTTAGGTAATGAGTACTTCTTTTAGATATCTTTCAGGTGTAGCTGGTTTATGAGTTTTGCATCTGTTGTCAGATCTTACCTCTTCAATTTGTTGGAGATGACAAAGTGTTGCTTGCTTGGAGCAGTCCCGGCTTATTTTCCATTGTGTCACATTGTTTTCGGTGACCCATGGTCAATCTTATTCATGAAATACCAAGACCAACAGCCATTTAGAAAAATTATATCTATCTTATCTATAATGGGACCAATAGGATCAAGCACAGCCTAGAGGATGACAAAATTAACTGAGCATTAATTTGCCATTTTTAACCATTTGAAATAGATTTGTGATTAGTGATTATATAACAAAATCTAAAACCCCAGAAAATTATATTCAATACACATATCTTTAATGTGTAAATTTTTCCTGCAGGGTTTAAAATATGAAGTGGGTAAGGAGAAAATAGAGAAGTGGAAGACAAAGTTATTAAAATTAATATAGGAGAACAAAGGGGGATCACACCAACTTTGGCAAACTAGTATAGAGGACTGGAGGGAAAAAAGATGGAAGAGATAAAAAGAAAAACAAAACAGAACCACAATCACAAAGAGACTAGGAACTATATTCAAACTCATATAACAACAAAATTTAAGAATGAAGGAGAAAAAAACAATGAAACAGAAATGCAAAAAATAAAAGTTAAACCCACCACTACAAGAAAGAAACAAAACAAAACAAAACATTTTCGAGGTTGTCTCTGGTTTCACTTATGGACAATCTGTGAAGACAGAGTCCTGGTCTATGCCAATTTAGCCCAAAAAGCCAAGAGTAGCTTTTTTTTGCGGGGGGAGTGTGGGGGAGAAGTGGGTAAACTCATCAAGCTTGCACTTTATGGCTGGCTGAGACCAAACTCATTGGACTTGCTGCTGTATGAGCAACTTCCACAGGTCTGAGCCCAGCTGGCATCCACTAGATCGAGCTGGTAGCAGTTCCAAGATCTGTGCTAAGCCGACCTGTCTCCAAGATGACTCTAGGCCATGTAGTTTCTTCCTGTGGGAGGACTAAGCCCTCAGCATTCAGCACTAGCTACAGAAGTCCCTCATTTCCACTGCTCCCCTCTGATGTGTCTCTCCCTGGAGGTCCCCAGGATCACCAACCATCACTGTTTGTGTACACAAGTTTGAGCCACTCCTCTGATGATATGAGTCCCATCTCAGGGGAACAGAACTGCTGGTTACATCATTCTTCTTCACTGATGTTTCTCTTATCATTCTCTCAGAGAGCTTCAACTCATGCTTCAGATTTTTCCTGTGTGCAGGGCACCTACTTCTCTCTTTCTTGTCTTCCTTATGTTGCTATATTTCAGCATTTGAGTGATGTCTCTCATGGAGGCTTTTCCTTTGCTGGTCACTGTTCTGACATCTTGGCTTCCCCACTATGAAATGTAATTTTGCAGGTTGCATCATTCTGGATTGGGAGTTGATTTTTTCTTTAGGGATTTGAAATACTTCAATACAACTCTCTTTTACCTCAGTGTTTGTGCTGAGAAGTCTTCAGTAATTTTAATGTACTTCTTTATTGGTGGTTTGCTTATTTTCTCTAAAGTTTTTAATATTCTGTTCTTGTGCTGGATTTCTGGAATCTCGATTATTATATACCTTAGTGTAGACTTATTTTGGTTATGACTAATTGGATATTTGTATGCCTCATTTATCTGCATGTAAAATTTTTTCTCCATGCTTGCCTAGTTTTTTTTTTATTATGAACAGGTTTTTTAATATTGCTTGTCAGACTCTTTCTTTTAATTGCCTCTAATGTATCTTATGTTTTTCTAGGAGTTGTTCTTTTTGCTTCATTTTAAAGTTGGATTGTTTCTTTCATTGTCCCTTGCAATGTTTAAGAGAGGTTTCTTTTGTGTCAATCCTCTTTCAGGGCTAATACTCTATCTTTACTTTCTTCCATTCTCCTACTGTTATTCCAGTAAATACAGGTGGCTGGCTTCTGATTTTCTCTATATCCTCATTCCCTGGATTTTTCCGGGTTGGACTGGAAATATGGGATTTCATTTTGCTTCTGCACCTTATCACTTTGTATTTTTTTCTTTTAATTTGTTTTCTATGTTAAGTAGCTTAATCACTGGTATAGAAATTTTCCTAGTAAATGTATATTTATCTGAGAGGCCTTCTAGGTATACCTGGATATTGATTTTTCTGTCAGTTACAAGATATTCCAACATTTTTATGTATGATATTTTGTGAACTATATGGTTCACCACCTTGTCCATTGGTACTGTGATATGGAGAAAACTGTAACAATAAATTATTGCAGTGATATACATGGATGAAGAAACAATTACAAGTATGACATCTTGGCATCATGGCATCATGGCATCTTGGCTAAAGTATTTCAATTATTAATAAAAATATCATCTAGAAAAGTTTAAAACCTGATAATCTTTGGTTATTCTTAGTTTGGTATTTCTGACTACAGGAGCAAAATCTAGAGTTATATAACAACCTACAACATACACAAGGAATAAACTAGAGTTATATAACAACCTACATCATAGACCAGGAATGTATATTAAGTGGATTGACCCTTGGTAGGGTGACTTTATCCTGTGGAGACCTTGCACTTGAGAACAATAGGGGGAAAACAGAGTATTAAATATAGAGAAATATAAAAGATGCAAGACTGAAGAAATAAGGATGATCACTCAAGCTTTGAAAAACTGGAGAATAGTACAGGAATAAAAATTAAAGAAAAAAAACCCCCAAAAATGTCAAGGTGACCCAGAAACACGAGTGAGTGTTCATTTACTTGTAAATCTCAGAGAATTTTGAAAGATCACTGAGGAAAGAGAGAGGCAGGACAGATAAAATAAATCAAGCAAAAAAGTCAGAACCCCCGAAAAAATTTACAAAATAGAAAAAAAAAATTAAAAATAATTACTCTTATTCCCCCAGATTGGTGTCACTTCTTCAGACAGAGCTGTAATCTGCACTGAATAACTCCACCAAATCTGCAGGAGGATCACTGCTGATCATGTTGCTGATCTTGGCCACACTGCTGACTCCTCTTCAATGAGCTGTTTGTGGGCCAAAGTTAGTTCCATTGTCAGCAACTAGCCAAAGTCGTTTGCCTGCTTCTTGCAGGGTAGCTGGTGTCTTTTTTTAAAAAAAAAATATTTTAAAAGTAGTAAAATTAAACATAAAAAAACAGAAAAAAACAGATCAGAAGAAAACAATGTAAGAGGCACAGATTTCAAAGCAAGACAACAGGAGATCTTCACTGTCTATTATATTGTCTCATGTTTTCTTCTAAATAGTTGCCCATATCTTCACACACAATGAATTTATACAAAGTTGTATTACACTGATCAGAACAGAGTGATGAACCATTTTAGGTCTTCAAAACAAAAGAACAGGAAACTCAACAATGGCTGCCATAATGTCTCTCATTCTCTTCAAAATAGCTGTCCATACTTTCATGTATGTTGAAATAAAGCTATACAAAACAGACTAAAATCGCGCTGAATGTGCCTGCCTGGCAAGCGCTAAGTCATGAGTTAGAACCTCTGTACCAAAAAAATAAAAATAAAAAAAATAAAATCACGCTGAACAAAGAATAATAGTATTGTTGGATTTGATAGTATGATGCTACAGAATCACTCTGGGTACCTTAGTGTCTCTTTTGCTTCAAAGTAGCTTTTCATTTCATCATGCATTACATAATTGATTCTGATAAACTGTTTAGAAGTTCTATGCATCCATAAATCTCTACATATATACCTATCCTTTCTGTATGAGAGAGAAAAACAAAACAAAACAAATTCCTAGAAAATCACAAAACAAAATATACAAATAAATAATAACAGCAAAGAGTCCAAAACACTGACAGTATAGGACTTCAAAACAAGGTGGTATGAGCACAACTAGGGTTGTTATTTAACATAATGATCTCCAACATTTCCTCAGATTAACATACAATAATATGCACAATTGTTCCAAACCTATGATTAACTTTTTTTCCCAAGAAATTATAGAAATTGTAGCACAATCATCTTATCTATCCTGTGTATTTATGTAATTTTAGATAGATTTTCTTTTCCCTTACTTTTTCTTTTTCCTCATTTTACTTGAGATATTATTTTCCCCTTTAAGAGAATTCTTGTTCTTTCACTGTATTTATTGAGTCTTTTGTGTCTTATTTACTCTTACCATTTCTTAGACTAGTGAGATTATATGGTATTTACACATGTGAGTTTGATTTATTCACTTATGAGTATGGCATCGAGTTGCATCCATTTACCTATAAATATTGCAATGTGATCATTCTTTATACCTCAGTAGTACTCCATTGTGTAAAAATACCACATCTTTTTTATCCATTCCTCAGTTGATGGGCATTTAGGTTGTTTCCAAGATCTGGCTATTACAAATTGTGCTACTATAAACATGGGAGCACATATATCACTGTCGTATGATGTTTTCAGTTCTTCTGGGACTATGCCCAGAAGTGGAATATCTGGGTCAAATGGGACTTCCAATCCCAGCTTTTTGAGGAATCTCCAGTCTGACCTCCACAGTCGCTGCAGCAGTCTACACTCTCACCAATAGTGCAGAGGAGTTTCTTTTTCCCCACAGCCTCTCCAGCATTTGTTGTTGGTAGTTTTCTTGATCCTGGCCATTCTTTCTGGAGTGAGATAGAATCTCAGTGTTGCTTTAATTTGCATTTCTCTAATGACCAATGATGATGAATATTTTTTCATGTATTTATTTGCCATTTGTATTTCTTCACCTGAGAACTGTATATTGATCTCAGATGCCCAGTTTTGGAATGGGTCTGAATTTGAGGATCTGATTTTTTTTTAATTCTTTATATGTTCTGGACAGAAGTCCTTTGTCTGAGAGAAGGTTGACTATGATTTTTTTTCCCAGTTTGTGGGTTTTCTTTTCACTATGCTGGAGATTCTTTCAACATGAGAAATTCTTTAACAGGACGTGATCCCAGTTATTGATTGAATGGAGTATTTCGTGTGTGGTTGATTCTTGTTCACAAATTCTCTACCTACCCCTATGTCTTCAAGATTTCTACCTACTTTGTCTTCCAACAGATTTAGTGTTTCTGTTTTAATATTTAGATCTCTGATCCATTTAGAATTTAGTTTGATACATGGTGATAGGCCTGGGTCTAATTTTAGTTTTCAGCATGTGGAGAGCCAATTTTTCCAGCTCCATTTATTGAAGAGACTATCTTTCTTCCAGTAGACATGTTTGGCCCCTTTATCAAAGATAAGGTGGCTGAGCATGTTTGTAGTTATTGTTGTAACTTCTAATTTATTCCATTAATCTTCAGATCTGTTTTTATTCAAGTACCATACTAATTTTATTATTGTAGCTTTGTAGTATAACTTCAAGTCAGGGATTGGGATGCTGCCTGCCTTGCCTATGTTGCTTAGAATTGCCTTTGCTATTCTAGGTCTGTTCTCTTCTAGATGAAGTTTAGAAGCAATTTCTCTAGATCTTTGAGGTATGCTAGTGATATTTTGATTGGGATTGCATTAGATCTGAATAACGATTTTGGGAGAATGGCCATTTTCACAATGTTTCTTTTTCCTATCCATGAACAAGTGATATCTTTTCATTTTCTGAGGTCCTCTTCGATTTCATTTTCAGGGTATTATAATTTTCCTTGAATAGCACTTTTACTTCTATCATTAGATTAATTCATAAGTATTTCATTTTTTGGATGCTATTGTGAAGGGTGTGGCTTCTCTTATTTCTCTCTCACTGATTTTGTAGTTAGTGTATAGGAATGCTATTGATGTTTGAGTGTTTACTTTGTACTCAGCTACATTACTGAATTTATTTTTTATATGTAGGAGTCTTTCAACAGTGTTTTGGGGGTGTTCTCTATAGAGCATCATATCATCTTCAAATAATGATAATTTCACTTCTTTTCCTATCCTTAATCCTTTTATTTCTCTCTCTTATTTAATTGCTGTGGCTAGTATTTCCAGCTGTACAATGAATAGGAGTAGTGATAATGGACATCCTTGTCTCATTCTTGATTTTAGGATAAAGGCTATCAGTTTTTGGCCATTTAATATGATGTTGGTTGTTGGTTTGTCATAGATGGCTTTTATCATATTGAGGTAAAGACCATCTATTCCAATTTTCTGTAAGGTTGTCATCATGAATATGTGTTGGACATTATCAAAATCTTTTCAGCATCTATAGAAATGATCATGTGGTTCTTATTTTTGTCTCTACTGATATGGTGGATTGCATTTATTGATTTGCATATGTCAAACCATCCCTGAATTCTTGGGATGAATCCCACTTGGTCATGGTGTATAATCTTCTTGATGATTTGGTGTGTTCTGTTTGCCAATATTTTATTGAGAATTTTTGCATCTTTGTTCATTAGGGAGGATGGCCTATAGTTCTCTTTTTTAGTTGGGTCTTTCTCAGGTTTTGGTACTAGAGTAATATTTGCTTCCAGGAATGAATTAAGGAGAATTGTTTCTCTTTCAATTTCATTGAAGAGTTTGAGGAATGTTGGGATTAAATCTTTGAATTTCTTGTAGAATTCTGCAGTGAATCCGTCTGCACCTGGCTTTTCTTTGTTGGTAAGTATTTAATTATATTTTCAATTTCATTATTTGAAAATGGGTTATTCAGAAGTTTTACATCTTCTTGACCCAGCTTTTGTAATTCATATGATTCTGGGAATCTGTCCATTTCTTCTGTGTTATCAAGCCTATGAGAGTAGAGGTTTTCAAAATAAATATTGGTGATATTCTGTATTCCCACAGGGTCTGTAGTGATTTTACTCTTTTCATTCCTTATTGCATGAATTTTAGTTTTTTCTTTACTTTTTTTATAAGATTGACTAGGGGCTTATCAATTTTTTTTATTCTCTCAAAGAACCAACTCTTTGATACTTTAATTTTTTGTATTGTTTTATTAGTCTCTATTGCATTGATTTCTGCTCTGAACTTTATAATGTCTTCCCTTCTCTTGGCTTTGGGCTTCACTGGCTCTTGTTTTCCTGGATGTTTGACGTATAGCATTAGGTTGTTTATTTGTGTTTGATCTGTTTCCTGATGTGGGATTTGACTGCAATAAATTTTTCTCTGATGACTGCTTTCATTGCATCCCCCAGGTCTGGTGAGTTTTATTTGTATTTTTGTTTACTTGCTTATACTGTTTGCTTTATTCTTTAATTTCCTCTGTGACCCACTGAATGCTCAGGACTGTTTTATTCAATTTCCATGTTATTTTTGGTGTTTTTGCAAATGCTTTTATCATTAACTTCTAGTTTCATGCCTCTATAATCCAATAACATATGTGGGATAATTTATATTCTTTTGCATTTACTTAACCATATTCTGTGAGCTAGTTTATAGTCTATTGTAGAGAACACTCTATGTGCTGCTGAGAAGAATGTATATTCTGATGATTTGGGTGAACCAATCTGTATATGTCTACCAAGTACATTTGTTCACAGGAGTGGTTCAGTTCTGTTATCTCTTTAGTGATTTTCTGTCTAGTTAATCTCTCCCTTTGTGTCAATGGCATGTTAAGGTCTCCTGTTATAATTGTGTTATTGCTTATTTGATTTTTAATTTCTGTTAATATTTGTTTTGTATAGCTGGGTGCTTTTCAATTTGGTGTATATATATTTAAGATTGTTATCTCTTCCTCTTGAATGTTTTCCCTAACTAGTAGGTAGTGACCTTCTTTATCTCTTTGGATCATTCTTGGTTTAATGTTCACATTGTCTGCAAACAGAATAGCTATCCGTGCTTTTTTGGGGGGATCCTTTTGCATGGAGTATTTTTTTCTACCTTTGAATTTTACTCTATGAGTTTCCTTTTGTGTTAGATGGGTTTCCAGTGTACAGCATATGGTTGGATACTGTTTCTTGATCCATTCTACCAGACTGTTTCTTTTAATTGGTTATAACTGATATATATTGGTTTACTTTTGACATGTTATCTTTCTGCTGTTGATTTTTTACCATTCCACTCTGTTTATTTGTTTGCCTTGCTTACTGTCTTTTTCCTATGTCTATCTAGAATGTCTTTCAGTATTCTTTGCAGGTTTGGTTCAATGGTCATGAAGTTCTTCAGATGTTCGTTGTCATGGAAGTATCTCATTTCTCCATCCACTTTGAAGGACAGTTTTGCAGGATATAGCACTCTGGGTTGGAAGACATTTTCCTTTAGGATCTGAAATACTTCATTCCATGCTCTTCTTGACTTCATTGTTTGTGTTGAGAAGTCTGCTGTGATTGTGATAGTCTTTCCTTTATAGGTGATCTGTCTCTTCTCTCTAACAGCTTTTAATAGCCTGTTTTTATGTTGGATTTCTGGGATATTGATTATTATATGTCTGGGAGTAGTTTTATTTTGCTTATGGCTATTTGGAGCTCTACATGCTTCACTAATCTGTATGTCAGTTTCCATTCTCATGTTGGGAAATTTTCAGCTATTACTTCTATAAATAGCCTCTTGATATTATTTGTGTTGCCACCTTCTTTTTCATTTATCCCCACCAATCTTATGTTGTTTTTCTTTGCATCATCTTGCAGCTGTTGAATTGTTTATTCATGATTCCTTGTTATTTTTAGAAGATCTTTCCTTTCCTGTTCACTAGCTGCAATCTTGTCTTTGAGGTCTGAAATTCTATTTTCACTTTTGTTGAGGCAGTCTGGCCAACTTTTGATGGAGTTTTTTATTTCCTGTATATCTTTTTGAATCTGCTTCATGCATTTTGTTTTTTTCTTATATTGTTCATTCAGAGTTTCCATCTTTTTACATTGTTCCTCTAATATTTTAACTGTGTCTTCTTTAGATGTATTCAGCATTTCTTTCATTACATTTACCTCATCTTCTTTTATGTGGGAGATTATTTCTTATCTGAGTTCTTTTATAGCTTCCTGGAGTTATTTCTTTATTTCAGTTGTTATCATTTCAGGAATTTCAGGAGTATGGCTTACATTTTCTTCTGTGTTCATATCTCCTTGGCATTCTTGAGTTTTGCTGGAAGTTTGAGATTGTATGTTGCTCTTTGTTTTTTCACTTTCCTATATTTCAGGTTTTGAATGATGTTTCAAAGCTTCCCCTGTGTGCTAGGAATCACTTGGCCTATTTTTGGTTCCAGGGGAAGACTGCAGGCAACTGCTAGCTGCATGGAGGTCAATGGGAATGGCTCAGTTAGGCCCATTGGGACCTCTTGTATGTCCTCTGGTGATTTGGGACCCTGGGCATGGTCTTACCACCTGAGAGTGATGTTCTAAAGCTTCCCCTGTGTGCTGGAAATCAACTATTGCAGGTTCACCTTCAGAATGAATGTAGGCTCCTGCCAGCTGCTTGGAAGTCACTGGGCATGCCCCATTTAGGCCTGCAGGGACCTCCCACACATAACCTGGTGATTTGGAATGCTGGGTGTGGCTTTACCACCTGGGAACAACCTTTCAATGCTTCCTTCTTTTTTTTTTTCTTTTTGGTACCAGGGATCGAATTCATGACTTTGCATTTTCCAATCAGTCACTTATGCCAGTGAGCTAAACCCCCTGACCATCAATGCTTCCTTTTATCCTGGGATTCAACTCACACACCTTCAGCTCCTGGGCCCACAGCTTGTGCCTTTGTCCTGCCCAAGGCTGCTGGTCCATTTCTCCCAGATTTTTCAATATATTAGTACATAATTTTTTGAAATAATTTTAAATGATATTTTGAATTTCTGCAGTATAATTTTTAAAATTGTCCTATTTATTTCTAATTTTATTTGCTTCAGTATTTTCTCATTTTTTGTTTATCTAGTTTTGTCTATTTTTTTTCTTTTTTCCCTTTCAGAGAACAAAGCGTTCATGTCATTGAAATTATGGATTATTGTATTAGAATTGATTTTAGTTCATTTTATTCTGATACTCTATTTCTTTTCTTCTACTAATTTTGAATTTGGTTGGTTCTTGCACTTCTGACATTCAAAGGTGCTTTTCTAATGATTTGATGTTTTTTAATACATGTATATATACATATATTAATATATATATGTATATGTAATATGTATATGCATTAAATGTAGGCTTCAATCACAATAAACTTCCACCTCAGAACTGTTTTTGTTCTAGCAATTACATTTTTGTGTATTTTACCTCCATTTTTACTTGTTTCAAGAAATTTTGACATTTCCCGCCTGATATTTTCAATGAAGTTAAATTTCAAAAACGTTTTAATGTAGTAATTTTGGTGGCATTTATGTTTTTTTTCAGGAATTGAAATACATCATTCAGTGTGATCTTTGCCTGCTACTATTGATGCTGAAAAATCAGCTATTATTCTAATGGGGTTGCCTTTCATTGCAACTTAGTGCTTTTATGGATTTTAAAATTCTTTACCCTTATACCTTTGCCAATTTGAATATTATATGTTGTGGGGAAGCTATTTTCTGGTCATGAATATTTATGATTCTGTGTATCTGTACAAAATCTCTATACCTTTCTCAATATTTGAGGAGTTTTCTATTGTTTCACTTAGTTTTCTATGGCTTCATCATTTATTTCCTCCCCCTTATGTATGCCAATGAGTTGAAAGTTTGATGCTTTAATGTGATCCTAAATATCTTGCATGTGTTTGACTTTCTTATGTTTTTATTTTTAACTGAATATGATAGCTTGAAAACAATCTTCAACATCAGTATTCTTTCCCCCTCTTAATGTAAACTGTTTTTAAGACTTTCAACTGAATAGTTATCTTACTTTTGAGTTTTTTTGTTTCCAAGTTTTCTGATGTCTCCTTTTCTAAAATACTATGTCTTTTCCAAATTTCTTATAAACACCCTAAATTGTCTCTATTTAATTTAAATGTTTTTTTTTAATTCTCTTCAATTCGATTGGGCTTTTTGAAACTAATTCTTTTGAATTCAGGCTTTTCATCTACTTTGATATCTTCGTTTTCTGTTGCTTGAATGTTATAATGTTTAGGAAGTGTCATGTGTTGTTTTTCATATTTCTTTTGGTTGTAAGTTGAGATTTACACATTTGATTACTGAATTGGCATACAGTGTATACTGTGTTGAAGTTAGAGATATTCACTGATTCTGTGAGTCTATATAGTAGGGATATTCTGCTAGCTCAGATAGGTGTAGTGTAGACAAAATAGTGCATGTGAAATGCCTGTGTACTTATTTCTACAAAGGAAATATTGTTCCCTATAAAGTTGTTGATTTTTCTATAGTATTGTCTGTTCTACTAGTAGTAAAGAGACAAACTACTTTTTCTGGGGTAAGAACTTTGATGTGGGTTCAGTTAGTTCATGGGAAAATGTGGTCACAGGTTTTGTAGCACCACCTCTGTATCACTCACACCCAACATTGTCAGAGGTACATAATCATATAAGGTGTAGGGGGTAACTGATTCAGGAGACTTAAACAGATGTAAAGGAAGAAAGGTTTGTTGTTCATCTACGCTACTATTCTGCTCATTCAGGAGCAGAGCACCAGATTCCATTTAGCTAAATATGCCTGGAGATAGAGAATTGATTTGGACATTTCTTCTTCTTCTTCCAAATTATTTTAATTATAATGCTTTCCAGGAATTGAGCAAGAATTAGTCATGACTAGATTTTGGAAAAAATTCTCTAAGCTGAGTTACTCAGAGGAGGACAGATAATATAATGCAACTAGTACCAGGAAAAGTCTCTCTCTAAATCTTCTTAAAGGCACTTAGGTACAGTTGTAGCCACAATATCATTGCTACAGACTAGTTTAGAATGTCTAATGATAGGGTTTAGTTCAGTATTATTTCTCTACCTTGTAAACAGGCACACATGCAAAGCATCTTGAAAAGGGTGGTGACAACTAAAAAGGCAACTACCCTCACTCCTGTTATTTGCATAAAAACGCACATGACCAGTCATATGCCAAATCTCAGAAAGCAAGATCCACAATTTCCCTGTCTTCACTGACATATCCTTCATGTCACTTGTTCCCCACAGCATAACACTCTCAGCAGGCTTGTGTCAGAGTTCCTCCATCCAGCCATATTTGCCTTGTGAGCTAGGTACCTGATGAGCCACTGCAGCAGAGTGTCTGTGCAAGCCCAGATTTGGGCACACAGTTTCTGATGTATAGAACTCTCCATATTCAGAAAATAGATTCTTTGTCAAGATGACTCCTTGGCTACAACATCCTGAAGGTTCACTTAGATATGAAGTAGATTCTTTTACCAAAGTCTGACTATGGTATAGATTTCACATCTCATTTATTTAGGCTGTAAGTCTGCAAGAACTATTAATCTTTCCAATACCTGTGATTGCCAGTATCTATGCTGATAGGATTTTATAGAACTCTTTTTTTTTTCACCTTTACTATTGAAGAGGGAAGAACTTTTCTGTTAACTCTGGAGCTAGGGTGACAATTATTAAAATGCTATTTTGTCATTTCATATTGCTGTCCCAAGTCACTGAAATCTACAGGTTTTTTTTCTTTGTGGAAAAAAATGTGAATGCAGGTGCCTCTACTTTGGTTGCTTGCCAATCTTGGTATTGTTTTTAAAAATGTCACTCTTTACCTTATTCCCTTAACCAAAAGCCAGACTGATCTGTGGTGTCCTGTAACAATCATTCACTCTTTTTCTAAGCATTCAATTAAGTATGGGTTCAATCTTAATAGAGGCTTACTGACTCTCCTACCATTTGTACTCCCTCTGCCAAACTGCCTTCAATAAAATGATTCAAATCAAAACTGTTCTGAGTTTTACCAGTCAGAATAGAAGCAATAATCATGGATGGTATGCGTTGAGATATGATATTTCTCTCAGATATTACATTGGGTCCATTTATGCAAGGTAAGTTGTAAAGCTGAAGAAAGTATATGAATAATTAAAATTCATAACCTCTATTTGTGAAATATTGCAGATAAACTGTCTTTGAAATAGATACATGTGGAATTGTTTGCAATCAGCATTTGTATCTTTGTGGGAACATAAAAAGCTTATAGTGCTTACTGAACATAGTGTCATTATGTATGTTTCTTCATATTTGAAAAACATAAACAAAAGAATGGAAAATTAGGGGGAGATAACCAATTATTTATTTCCTAAGATTAAAAGTGCTTAAAATAATCCAAGACTGTTAACTTGTATATAATCTATCACTTACAAATTAATATGACATATATACCAGTTTTTTTTGACTATTTGTTTCTTAACCAGATGATATAAAAGCAACATTAATAAAATACATAGTGCTACAGAGCATATATTTCTAGTGATTAACTGTATAGGGTAAGAAGTTTTGGATATCAGTGAATGTCAAATGAAATGCAGATGCAAATCACTATGAGTTTCTAGATTTTATTTTATTTTATGCCCCCTAAGCAACTAATCTTTTAAAACAACATAAATATCAAAACTCTGTTAGTTTACACTTTTATTTTCACAGGAAAATATTTTAACATCTCATCAGTAGATATTTGATATATTAGGCTTCTGCTTTTTTCAGGTGTTTTCTGAGAAATTTTAGCAGCACAAATCCTACATATGCAAAGGCTTTAGGTTAATGTTGTTTCCTGGGCATTATTTTTTATTTTTTAAAGTTTTTTAAAGAGAGGGGAAAAAAAGAAAAACAGAAAAAAGAGTAGAAACAATACAGAATTTCAAAAAAATAAACAGTAAGAAATCACTAGTTGATACATTACATATTGTCTTCTTGGATATAGTTGTTCAAGTTACAAAATTAAAGCATACAAAGTGGACATTCAAACAGTGAGGCTGAAGACAGTTCTGTTCACCGATCCAACAAAAACTTAGCAACATGGTTATCAATCCTACACATTTAAATATACATGCAGTTATATCCTCTAGGGCATTTTTTTTCCTCCTTTTGCTTTTTAAGTCCATTATCTGACTAGTTATATCATGTTTCAGGTTGCTCAGCACCTTACTGATCTGTTTTGTTGTTGTTATTTACTTTTTTATTTTTTCTTATTTATTATTTTATTTTATTTATTTATTTACTTTGAATGTAGCCAAATACAGCAGAACAAGACAGGACAAAGCCAACTGAGGCAGTGCAGTGAAACTGGTACAGAACCTCACAGCAGGTTACCGGGACAACAGCAATAGGTACAATAGTATATCTGGTTTTCTTCACAATAGTTGTTCCTTCAATCAGGTAGAGCAATATCGAAGGAAATACCAAAATTATAAAAACAGAATATTGAATAGAGAAATACCTTTGATCAGAAGAGAGAAAAACAGAGATAAAAATATTTGCCTTCAAAGAGATGGCAGAAGAAAATCCCCTTTATTTGCTATATTGCATATAGTCAAACTCGCAAGATATCCTCAGATCTCTGGCTCTAACTTGCTAGTGGGGGGGGGGGCGAGATGGATGCTTGATCCTTAGCCCGTGCACTGGTAGGCTCACAACCGCCCACCAGAGCAGCATGCTCGCTGCCTGTTTTCCCAGCACCCCAAGTTCCAACATGGTGTGGATCTCAGGAAAGGCTGATATGGTTTTCGACCTGGGGCAGCCGCAGCTTGGGAGGCCTCAGCCACTTACCAGAGCAGCATGCTGGCTCTCCTGGGCATTCTTTAAATCTACACCAAATATATCTTGTAGATCTGGAAAAAAGATGTAGACCCAACTGTTGGCCACTTTGATTTCCACAAAGAATTGAACTATTTCCTGCAAAATTCTCAGGCCATTGCTAATTGCAGCACAGGCAATAATGAAAGGCATTTGCCAATGTATTCTGACTCTCTGGAAGACCAACATTCATTTCTGGTTAGAAAATACATCTTAGGGTTATCTCATCATCTGGATGAGATAAAGGTGCAAGCTATAAAGGAAAAGAAATATAAGGTTTTGACATTTTTGTGTTTCTCATACAAATCCTTTTAATAGAGGATCAAAGAAAAATGCCTCTGCAACAGGACAATTATTTTATAATCTTATAATGTGCTCAGTATATTTACAGACAAATAGCCTGAGCTGAGGTGTGACAGCCTTCACCATGTTACAAATGTCATTCCATGTCATAATTCACTTATTATCTGGTCCTCCTGTAATCCTACTGGTTGGCTGAGCAGGGCTATCACAATTGAATTTCAGTGACTTGCCTTAGAGGGTATTTATGATTCATGTTGTAAAATTTAGAAAGTGGAAGCCAAAAGTAAAGAGATATTTTAAATCTATCTAAGATTGTGAATATATTGGGAGAATGACAAACTGTACTGAAAATCATAAGAACCTTTATTTCTTTTACATTTTCCATACTGTTCATGGAAAGCTACAAAGAAGAGAAGGTTGGAAAGGATCTGTGCTTATTTGGCACCAAGATTTTGTGTGAATGCTGAGTAAGGAACATCATTTCTAGTCTATGCATGGGCCTCTGACAAGTTATCTACTTAGAAAACATTGCTGTCTGTCATATTTCTTTGACCTATCACAAGGTAACAAGTTATATCTCTGCAAAGAGTAAAAATAAAATGTGTGACAATTACAACAGTACTTAAGTATTTTCTTTTATACTCTAGTTTTCCTTAGTCTTGTAAAGCATATAAAAAACACCCAAGATGCACATCTATTACATTAACAAGATTAGTAAGTAAGCCCTATAATAGTAACACAAATAGTAATTAAGAATAGTAAGTAAGAATGGTAAGTAAGTAAGTAATATAAGTGAGGCACATATTATTTGAACATATGAGAAAGAGGAATTTAAAATAATGAAAGAATGAGAATACTGACAAGTATTTGCCTAAGAGATAGGTTATAGTGTATTTTCTGTAAGGGAGAGTCACATGTCAATTTGTGGCAAATCAGAAGAAGAATAAAAAACAGAAGGAAACAACTGAAAGCAAAATAGAAAGCCAAAAATATTAATAAATATTTTGTTTACCAGTTCAAAGATGCCATTGTGCTTTGCCCACCTGGAGCCTTTGACTTAAGTAATACAAGTCATAGAACCTTGTTAGACAATAAATTTCCTAGTGCCAGTTAGGTGACTCTTTTCTGAAGCATGTCATTCTCTGCTTTAACTCTCTTACTGCTTTAACTCTCTTTCTCATTTGCAGAGAAACAGAAACTTGTGTAGTAGAATGAGAAAGAATGTATCTTTTAGAACTAAGTCTTTTGTAGACTTACTTTAGATAAAAGTCTTGTGTAGCAGAATGCAAAAGAATGTATCTTTTAGATCTGTGACTGAGACTCAATTAATGATCCCTGGAAATTGGGGGTGATTTATATATGAATTTGTCACCAGAAGGTGGATTGGGATGACAGAATCAATAATGAGGCAGAGTTCTTTAACCATCCTATATTCCCCTGAGAACTTTAATACAGGAAAAACGGGAGGGTTGCAAAGGGAATGACAAACCCACAGAATAATGTATTTGAGAAATCTATGAGTACCTGCAGGTCTTTATGTGGCTCTTTGATTGGATACTTCTTGTGGTGATGAAATTGGCTGACATCTTAGTTTTATAACTACTGGCATAGCTGAATTTGCTTTACCAGTTATTTCATTATAGCATGCATCAAGATCAACCTGTCAGATAATTTGATTAGAGAAATCTGATGTAGAGTCAAAAGGAAAAATCCCTTTTGACATTTGCCAGAATTTGAGAATTGACCCCAACTTTGTTTGTGAATCTCCTTCTAGCAAGGGATTAGAATTCTGTGGGACAACTAGAAACCAAATGTTTAAATAATTGACCTTCAGAGTGACACATCATAAAAGGAGTACATAATCTGACTGGAGTCCCCTTGAGCCTAACTATGACTATAAATCTAGAGGAAGGTTTTCTAGAGAAGGAAATCAAAACTGAATCATCTGTCTCCATGTTGATAAGTTAATGAATTGGTTAACCTGTGCTGTCTATGATAACCCATGATTCCTTACAGGAGATGATAGTATCCATGGACTGGGTCATTCTATGTTTCCTTGGGCCTCTTCCATTGTTAGAGCAGAAAGTGAGAAGTTTGGTTGACTTAACCCTTACTTGGGAGTAGGGACAGTCAACATCCAATACTATGGGAGAGGAACACTGCTTACACTTGGAGCAGATCCTAGGCAGTGACTTGGTGCAGTCACCTGCTCAGAATCCAGAACTCTTGCAATTGAAACAGGATCTCTTTCGTTGGTTATCTTTGGTTTCCCTTAGATGATTTAGGTGAGTTTAAAGAATTGTCATTTGTGACTGTGATCTTACCCTTTTACTTTTGAACATCCTCTGGATCTCAGTTGTTAAACACAGAAAAGGCTATGTCCAGCAATTGGGTTATAGGTGTTCTTGTTATTATCGGAATTTTTTGTAATTTATATTAAATATCTGTGAATGATTGACAAACTAAATGCTACCTACCAATGCCTCTCCCTACCTAGAAGATGGATCTATGTTGGTTCTACATAGCTATGGAAGACAAGTAGATTTTCCTCTTTGCCCTATATAACCCCACTTACCTTTACATAATTAACAAATTTCTTAATACACATTTTTATCCCCATGATAAGAATTACTATTATATCAGACATCAGTTTTAGTCCCTCACTAGTATTATAGCTCCAGTCTGGCTCTGTTGAAGGAAAAACAATGGTTCCCTTCACTTCTTAAAGAATATTGCTCATTTGCATAGTTCTTAGCCTCATGTAGAATGAGGAGACTGAGGAATGTTGCTTTACTCTGGGATGCTATATTTCAGTGGAATTGTTGAGTCACTTGGGGGAGATGGGAATAATTAACTGGCCTGAGGATGACAAAGAGGAAGTCAAAAATTTCTCCCAGTGTGGTCTTCTTCATGTCTGCAGAGACTTCATGTCTACCTGAGAGATAAGAGGGGGTCCTAGAACAGGAGTGCCAAAGATATCTCTCTCTTCCTAAGTATCATAGTTTCCAGGCTTTTCCTGAGATAAAGGATCAAAAAAGTTTGAACATAAAGGGTTTCATTTAACTTTGTTTGTTTCAAGCAGAAATGATTTAACTAAAAGTAGTCTCATAATTTAAAGTGGCATCTTATACCCTCTATTGCCATTTCTTAGTTCATATCGAATTCTACCTGTTCTGCAATAGTGAATAAGATGTTACTGTTTTAAACTATCAGGAATAAAACTTTCCTACTGATCAAGAATATAGACTGGTCATGAAGTTGGTGGAATCTACAGGATATAGTTATGAGATTCCCCGTTGCACATACTAGACCCTACCTATAAAGAGAAAACTAGGACTTGGGCCCTTAAAATGATGTCCCATACAGAAAGAGGAGAACTGATTTGAGTCCACAAAGCATTTCTGGTGTGATTCAAGTGTTTACTACCCAGGCATGTCTGCTGGCGCTACAATGCTGTTGACAGCTTTCACAGATGTAAGAAAACATGGAAGATTTTCCATATTGAGAAGCCCTAACTGCTTGGGGGGAAGTGTACTGGGCCACTTGATGACTTTACTTAGCCATTGAAAACTCCAAGAAGCCAGGGTGAAGTCCTTCACATGAGGACACACTTAGTCACTTTGTGCCACTTGATAGCACTGCTTAAACAGAGTGAGCTACCTTGGAAGCAATACCCCTCACATTTACCCCATAGCAAAATATCTAGTCTTTGTTTAATCCAGTAAAGAAGGAAAACTTTTAAAAAGTTAAAATTTTAAGAATAAGAAGAAAAATGTAATATTCACAGTCACTCAAGTTAAGGTTTACTTGCTGTTCTTTTATTCTCCTTGGCCATCAGGCACATATCTAAACTTATCTGAATTTTATAAGAAGCAAGGAAATGACCTAGCCCAATTTAAGCAAAAAGAATAAGGAAGCCCACACATGTTCCAAAATTAGAGGCTTATATCCTGTCTAAAAGGATGAAATTTCCTGAGATCATAATATAAGCTGGCAAAATAGAAAAAGAAAAGTAGAAATATGACAAGGAAACCTGGTGGTGGATGACCCAAAATGGAACTCTGTCATGTGACAAGACAAGATGACAGCCAGTCAAGTGATAAAACAAGGTGGTGATTCTGACTAAGATAGCACTCTGAGAAACAAAAATGATTTAGGAGGCAGATGGGATTTTAGTTCAAAAGAAGTAAACTGGTATAGGTGGTTGGTTAATCAACTTACCAAGTTAAAAACAGCTATTTTTCTCTAGAAGACCAAGAAAGATTAGCAAACCATTATGGAACAAAGAAACAAGATGTTTAAAATGCATACTAAATTGTAGGTCACACACATGGTGCTTCAATGATGTATTCTGCAACTGGGTTAATAAAATGCTCTTTGTTCACTGAATTGTATCTGCAAAAAGTTACTAAAAATGGAAAAGAGCAGAAAAAGAAATTTAAATTTCATACTGGTTTGTGGGCCTACTATGACTATAAGACATACACAGAGGCTTTGCATTCCCTTTCCCCTTTTATATGGTAGGAAAAGTAGGAAATAGTTCCTCATACCATGAAAAGAGCCTCTGAGTTCCCTAGCCTACAGAAAGGAGAGAGACAGAGACAGAGACAGAACAAAGGAGCCTCTGTGGTGTTTTAAAGAGAAACAAAAAATGTGGCTAGGGACCTTTACCAGCTCTCATGGCTGGTTCATCAAATTATGTGACTGAGAGTTGGGATAATGGAGTCTCTTTCCAAAGGTGGTTTCTGTTTTTTTTTTCTGTCCTGAGTAAAGAATTGCACAAGATAAATGCACATGTTAGCAAAACTTTAGTAACCACTCTTCAGTCCTATTATTTAGATATAAGATGACAAAAATGGCATATTTTTGTTGATTTTTGTAAGATATTATAACAGAAAATATTAAAAAAGATAATTTTATCAAATTTATTCAATATAAGAATTAGCTAATTAGACACTTGGGAGTGTTGGTAAATAAAAAAATCCACTTCCCTAGTGATGTCTAAGGTAAATTTTTAAGTGGTTAAATGCAGGAAAAGAAATATGGTCTAAAGAGTGAGTTTGGGCCAAGTGAAAGTAAGAAAAGAAATAAGCCCTATGGCATGAGGGTGAGCCACCATGCAAAGAGAGAAGACAGTGGCAAAACTTCCTTGTGGTTTGTCCTTTTTGTTTCATCAAATCATCAGGCTGATGTCAGATCTTGGCAAACATTGAAAATATGTGCCAGTGGGACCCATATTCCAGCTTTGGGCCCTCACTGTGAGCTCTGGCAGAATCTCAGTGCACCGAAAGGGACTTTGAGACTGCTCCCATGCAGAAAGACCACCTGATGATTCCCAGTCCATCCCAGGCAGCACACAGGAATGGGGGCCTAACAGGGCCATGCCCAGCAACAGCCAAGCAGCCAGTGGTACCCAGATTCTAGCTTTGGGCACTCACCCCATGCTCTGTTGGAATACCAGTGCACAGAGAGGGACTTTGAGCCTGCTCCCAGGCAGTAAGACCACGTGCTCCCAGGCAGTAAGACCACACACAGGGATGGGCCCCAACTGGGGCATGCCCAGCTACAAGCAAGCAGCTAGCAGGATCAAGACTCCAGCCTCAGGTCCTGACTGCACACTCTGGCTGAATCCCAGCACATGGAAAAAACTCGGAATTTAGCTCCCAGGTGGCGAACCTTGGGCTACAATGGATTAACTGTGTCAGTGTGGTGAGTATTCCCCTAAAATAGAGGTGTACATTGGGTAAATAGGGCCCGTAGTAAAGCCCCCTCCAACTAACAGTAAGACCTTGGTGAGTCTGAAAAGAGTGTGGATAAACACTTCCTACACACAGAAAACATCAAGCAGAGTGAAAATGAAAAAACAAAAAAGCAAAATGCAGTCTCAAACATCTAGTCCACCAGAAGCAAGTTCAGGAGTTACTGAAATAGAGGACCCCAAAAGTAACACATCGGGAACTTCTGAAAAGATAGCGAGTGAAATAAAAAAAAAATCCATGAGTCTATAGAGGAAATCAAATTACAAGTACTCTCCCACATAAAGACAAAAATAACAACCTTTGTAAAGTAGTTAGTGAGCACAGCTAAAGAAGAAATTGAGAAATAAGTACAGGAGCATGGGAAACTGATTGAAACCTTGAATTAACAATATGGAAAACATGCAGAATTCATGAAACAAACTGAAAGAGACCTCCAAGAAACAAGAAATTCTATTCAAAGTTTGCAAAACCGCTTAAATGAAGCTGAGGATAAGATTTCAGACCTTGAGGACAGGATCACAATTAGTGATCATGAAAGGATAGAACTTTTAAAAATAACAAAGCAGCAAGAAGTGACAATTCAACAGCTTCAAGATGATGCCAAGAGCAACAATATAAGATTAATAGGCATCAGTGAAGAGGTAGGAGACAAAGCAAATAACATAGCCAAAATATTCACAGAAGTAATAGAAGAAAATTTCCCAAACACGTGGAAAGAATCTGATATGCAGATAAGTGAGGCATATAGAATGCCAAAGAGTCACAATCAACACAATCAACATAAATCCACATCCAGACACATAATAATTAAGATCTCAGGTATACAGCATAAAAACTGAATACTAAAAGCTGTTAGAGAAAAGAAACAACTCACATACCAAGGAAAGCCCATTAGAATCACAGTAGACTTTTCAGTACAAAACCTCAAGTCAAGAAGAGCTTGGAGTGAGGTGTTTAAGCCCTGGAAGAAAACAAATTTCAACCCAGACTGATGTATCCAGCAAAACATTCATTCAAATTTAATGGAGAATCAAGATACTTCCATGACAAAGAACAACTGAAGAAATTCACATCCACCAAACCAACCCTAGAAAGAGTACTGCAAGATGTACTACAAAGAGGTAAAAATGACCACAATCCCTAAAACAACAACAGAAAGAAACTACCAGGTAGGATAAACAATTAAATAAGGGGAAAAGCAGAAAGCAAACAACTGGAAACTAGCATGGCAAAGTCAATCCAGTGCATATTAGTGATATCCATAAATGTAAATGGCCTCAATTCACATAGGAAAAGAAACAGACTGACAGAATGGATCAAGAAACATGATCCCACAATATGCTGTATACAAGAAATACATCTGACCCAAAAGGAAAATCATAGATTAAAAAACAAAGGATAGAAAACAGTATTCCATGCAACAGGAACCCAGAAAAAAGCAGTGGCAACTATTCTAATTGCAGACAACGTGAACTTCAAAACTAAAATGATTAAAAGAGATAAAGAAGTTCACTACATACTCGATAGTGGAAAAATTCAAGAGGAAGAACCTACAATTATAAATATATATGAACCAAATACAGGAGCACCCAACTATGTAAGACAGACACTAATGGACATGAAAAACCAAATACACAAGAACACAGTTATAACAGGGGATCTTAACAGCACATTGTAACAATGAGATAGATCAACTAGACAAAAAGTCAGCAAAGAAATAACAGAACTGAATCATACCTGTGAGCAATTGGACTTAGTAGATTTTTACAGTGTTCCACCCAACCACATCAGAATACACATTCTTCTCAGCTGCACATAGAATATTATCCAAAATAGACCATATATAATTCCATAAAATATTCTTAAGTAAATGCAAAGGTGTTGAAATCATCCCATGCATAATATCTGACATAGTACACTGAAATTGGAGATTAATGCCAAAAGAAATTGTAAAACCTGCATAAATACATGGAAATTAAATAACAGCTTTTGAACAACCAGTGAACTACCGATCAAATTAAAGAAGAAATAAAACAATACCTACATTTCAATGAAAATATAGAAACAACATACTGTAATCTGTGGGATATGTTGAAAGCAGTGTTAAGAGGGAAATATATAGCAATAAATTGTCATATCAAGAACACAGAATGAACACATATTAACAACCTAATGCTCCATCTCAACTTCTAGAAAAAGAAGAGCAAGCTAAACCCAAAGCTCATTGAAGAGAAGAAATTGTAAATGTTAGAGCAGAAATCAATGCAATTGAAAATAAAAAAAAATTACAAAAAATTAATGAATCAAAAAGCTGGTTTTTTGAGAGAATAAACAGAATTGACAAATCCCTAGCTAACCTTAACAAGAGAAAGAAAGAAAAAACCCAAATTCATGCTTTAAGAACTGAAAATGGAGAAATTACTACAGATCCCATGGAAATTCAAAAGATCATGAATACCTACTTTGAAAATCTCTACTCATAAAGAGTGGAAAACACAGAGGAAATGGACAGATTTCTAGAAACATATGAACTACCAAAGTTCAAACAAAAAGATATAGCAATTTTAAGCAACCCAATGTCAGCTATTGAAATTGAAAATGTAGTTAAAAACTTACAAGCAAAGAAAAGCCCAGGTCTGAATGGATTCACAGCTGAATTCTATCAGAAATTTAGAGAAGATTTTATGCCAGTACTCCTTAAGCACTTCAATGAAATTGAGAAAAAAGCGACAATCCCTAAACCATTCCTGTAGGCAAGAATTACTCTGATACCAAAACCAGAGAAAGATCCAACCAAAAAAGAGAACTATAGGCCAATCTCACTAATGAACATTGATGCCAAGATTCTCAACAAAATGCTGGCAGATAGAATGCAGCAAATCATCAAGAAGATTATACATCATGAACAAGTGGGGTTCATTCCTGGAATACAGGGATGGTTTAACATAAGCAAATCAATAAATGTAATATACCACATCAACAGAGCCAAAAGCAAAAACCACATGGTCATCTCAATAGATGCACAAAAAGCTTTTGACAGAGTCCAACAAATGTTTATGATAAAAACCCTTCAGAAACTCGGAATACATGGCATCTACCTCAACCTTATAAAGGCCATCTATGACAAACCAACAGCCAACGTTATACTAAATGGACAAAAAATGAAAGCTTTCACTTTAAAATCAGGAACAAGACAAGGATGCCACTATCACCACTCCTTTTCAATATAGATCTGGAAACACTAGCCAGGGCAATCAGACAAGAGAGAGAAATAAAATGAGTAAAGATAGGAAAGGAAGAAGTTAAATTATCACTGTTTGCAAATGACATGGTACTCTATACAGAAGACCCAAAAAACTCCACTAAGAGGCTACTAGTGGTAATAAACAAGTTTGGCAGTGTAGCTGGATACAAAGACAATGCTCAATAATCAATACCATTCCTGTACACAAACAAAAAACTTACTGAGAGAGAAATTATGGAAATATCACCGTTTACAATAACATGTAAAAAAATGAAATACATAGGAATCAACCTAACTAAAAATGTGAAAGATCTATATGCTGAAAATTATACTACACTGAAAAAGATTGAAGAGGATATTAGAAAATGGAAGGACATTCCTTGCTCTTGGCTAGGAAGTACCAACATTGTGAAAATGGCCATACTCCCCAAACTGTTATACAGATTTAATGCAATCCCAATCAAAATACTATTGACATACCTTGCAGATCTAGAGAAAACCCTCCTAAAATTCATTTGGAAACAGAAGAAAGCTAGAATGGCAAAGGCAATTTGGGGCAACAAAAGCAAGGCAGGAGGCATCTCAATTCCTGACTTGAAACTGTACTATAAAGCCACAGTGATAAAATCAGCACAGTACTGGCAAAGAAATAGACCTGAGGATCAATAGAACACATTAGAAGATACAAGCACAACAACAAAGACACTCATCCACCTGAGATTTGACAAAGGGACTAAATATGTCCACTGGAAAGACAGCCTCTTTAATAAATGGTGTTGGAAAAATTGGCTCTCCACATGCCGAAGACTAAAACTAGACCCATGCATATCACCATGCACAAAACTAAAGTCTAAATGGATCAAAGACCTAAATATTAAAACAGAAACACTAAATCTCTTTGAAGATAAAGTAGGTAGATGTCTTGGAGACATAGGTGTAGACAGAGAATTAAAATGCAAACTGCACGGGAAACACTACAAAGAATCAACAACTGGGGTCTCATATTATTGAAATATTTCTGCACTTTAAAAGAAATCACCACCATAGTGAAAAGAAAACCCACAGAGTGGGAAAGAATTTTAGCCAGCAACCCCACAGACAAAGGACTTATGTCTAGAACATATAAAGATTTGCAAAATACCAAGCTCCCCAAATTCAAAGACCCTCTCCAAAAATGGGCATCTGAAATGAACACACAGTTCTCAGAGTAAGATATAAAAATGGAAAATAAATACATGAAGAAATTTTCACCACCACTGGTCATTTGAGAAATGCAAATTAAAACAACATTGAGATTTCACCTCACTCTGGAAAGAATAGCTTCCATGAAGAAATCAACTGATGACAAATGTTGGTGAGGCTGTGTGATCTCATCTGTGCTTTTCTTCAGATATTGTAAAATTTACAAGTTCAACATATTTCCACCCTCCTAGAAACAACACTATAAATTGGGTCCTGTGTTTCTAGATTTAAAAAATGTGCCAATATTTTCTATTTTAACCTTGTTCATTAATATGAAGCCTGATATGAGAAACAATGTTTATCATTCTTCTGTTTTTATTATTAAGTTCATTTATATCATTTAGGTATACATAACAATCATATTCATCAGAGGGAACTTGTGCCTATGTATAATATATGTTAGCTCCAATTTTTCCCATTATATTTCCCTTTCTTCAACCCCTTTTCCTCTTTATTTACAAGGATTTTTAAATCCATTTGTTATGATTAATGTCACTTAAGAATATGGTCTTGAAGTTTATCCATTTAGCGATAAACGTCACAAGTTTATTTTTCTCTGTGGTCACATCTTTTCTATCCATTCATTGGTCAATAGACATTTAGTCTGTTTCCAAGATTCAGTTATTATAAGCTGTACTGCTACAAAAATGGGTGTGAATATGTCATTGTAGTATGATGCTTTTAACTCTTCAGGGAAGACACAAAGAAGGTGAAGACCTGGGTCAAATGGGCCCTGTAGCTGTAGATTTCGGAGGAATCATCACACTGAATTCTGCGATCATAGTACCAGTCTACATTTGCACCAAAAGTGGAGAAGCATACCTTTTTCCCACATTTTCACTTGCATTTCTTAGTGGTTAATTTTTTGATATTATCTACTCAGATTGGAATGAGATGGAATCTCAGCATTGTTTTAAATTGCATCTCTTGATCAAGGATTGCAAGATGGCTGACTGAGTGGTGGCACAATAAGAGAGTCTCTCTGAAAAAAAAAAAAACAAAACTCAGATGCTGGAATCTGACAACATGGAGAAAGCCAGACAAAAGGAGAGGAATTTTCATGACCCAGGAAGAAACTGAGGAAAAAGGAAAAAACAAAGAAAGAAGATGAAGAAGTGAGGACAGAGGGCTGGAACTGGTAAAGCCCCAGTCGCTGGACTGGAATGCCTTAGAGTCAGGTGACTCATGATTGAGCTGAAATCGTGGCCCTGCTGAGAGCGGGGTTGGTGAGCTCCAGACCCTCGGTTGGGGGAGGCACTGCGACAGGGAGTGGAAACAGCCAGTCGAGCTGCATGACCTTCAGTGAGTGACGGGACCTGGATTCCACCGATCGGGAGTTGGGCAGGACTGGCTTGAATCAAAACCCAAGGCAGCTTCTGTCGACCACTCCTAGTCCAAAGCAGATTGGTGGGATCTGCTTGGGCAGGGCCACGCCCCTGGTTGAAACCCAATAGCTGGGGACAGGCTGCTGTGAGCCAGTTGAATCCCCAGGGAACACAGGAACTTCCTAACTCCTAAACTGCTTGACTGACATAGGGGGAGGGTCTGGCTCTCATCACGCATCTCACAGATCCGCAGCGGACTAGGGGACAGCACTTCCCTAGCCAGTGGTCTGCAGAAAAAACTGTAAGCAATACGAAAGGCCCAGAGACCTCCACCACCCACCCTTCTGAAGGGGGCCGGAAACATGACCAGACAGAGAAACAGCAAAAGGTCTCTAACCGTGGAACCAGGGAAAGTGAGTACAACAGAGGTAAATGAAGAGGAGGCTGAGAGCAGCAAATCTGTAATGTCAGAGACAGCCTCATAGGAAATAAAGAAATACCTCCATGACCTCATCAACAAATTTAAATCTGAAATTCTAACTCAGGTGAAGCAAGATATAACAAGATTAATGAAAGAAGTCCTGGGTAATCCTCAAGTAGACAGAAATGAAGGAATAGAGGAACCCAGAGAAAGGAGAAAAGCCTTTGATGAAGAATATAAACAAAACCTAGAATATATGAAACAGATCCAAAGAGAATATCAGGAAATTAAAAACTCCGTTGAAAGCTGGCAAAACCTTTTAACAGAAACTAAAGACAAACTTTCAAAAATTGTAGATTTGCGACATATGATCCTGAAAGGAAGGATCTTTTGAAAATTACAAGGAACCAGCAAACAATGATACAAAGGCTAGAAAGATGACAAGAGGATTTATAACCTAAGAATAAAATATATAAGTGAAGATGCAGCAACAAATACAAATGAAATAAAAAATCTATTCACAGAAATAATTAAGGAAAACTTCCCAAACATAGGTAATGGAAGTGAAGTTCAGATAAATGAGGCATACAGAACTCCAGCCAGCTACAACCAAAACAGATCTATACGCAGACATATAATAATCAGGATTATCAACCAGTGATCTCTTACTGTTTGTCCTTTTTTTTGAGATTCTGTAATATTTCTACCTTTGTTTCTGCTTTATTTTCCCATTAAATTGTGAAAAAAATATCAGGATCCCAGAAATAGATCACAAGAACAAAATATTAAAAGTGGTCATAGAAAAGAAACAGATTACCTATAAAGGAAAACTCATCAAAATTACAGTGGACTTCTCAATGCAAACCATCAAATCAAGAAAAGCTTGGAGAAAAATATTCCAAGCCCTGAAAGAAAATAACCTCAAACCCAGAATGAAGTACCCTGCAAAACTGTCTCTTAAAATTAATGGAGAGATAAGATATTTCCATGATAAAGAGGATCTGGGGAAGTTTGTGACCACCAATCCAACCCTGCAAAGAATACTGAAGGACATTCTAGAGAGAGAGAAGAAAATCACAAGGGTTCCAGGAACAATGGCAGAAAGATCTCAAAGAAAAGGGCAGACAGAGGAATGAAGGAGAAAAGTAAACAAACAATGACAGAAAAATAGCTCAGCAGAAATAAGACAGAGAAGATTGGTTTTATCGCTGTTTTAGCTTGAATCTGATTTTATTTGAATCTGGTATGCTTGAGAGTGTTGAGTCTGAGAATAGGGGCAACTACTCTGAAGATGACAGGATTCAATAGGTTACCCATTCTTGTTTGATTGTTAACTGCTTTTGAAGTCCTATAATATATCCAATGTTTAGATTTTATTAATAGTGTAATGCAATGCTAATTTTAACTATACTATGTTTGACAATATAGACAATTTTATTGAAAATAACAAGAGACATCATAGTAACTACTGTAGATCACCTAGTATTGTGGTTTTATATGTCTTTTCCATTTCATGTATCTCTAGGAATTTGTATGGTTGACTTGTTTTTATTTGTTTCTCCCTCTGATACAGAAAGGCTAGGTATATGTGTAGAGACTTATACATGTGTAAAATTTCTAAGTAGTTTACAAGAATGTATTATAGTTATTGTAAAGAAAAAAAAGAGAGGAAAAGAAAGTATTCTAAAGGATATAACTGCATGTATGTTTGAGTGTGTGGGATTGATAATCATGTTGCTAGAGTTTTAGTTGGATGGATGAACAAAATTGATTGCAGTCTTACTGTTTGGATATCCACTTTGTAGGCTTTACTTTTGTAACTTGAACAACTACTTCAAAGAAAAAATATGTAATTATCAACTAGTGATTTCTTACTGGTTACTATTTTTATTTTTCTGTTTTGTTTTGCTTTTGAAATTTTGTATTATTTCTACCCTCTTTCTGTTTCAAATATTTTCTTTAAAAATAAATAAATTGCATCTCTCAAATAACCAGTGATTTTCAACAGTTTCATACATTTATTTACTATTTCTACTTATTCCTGTAAAAGGTGTATGTTCATTTCAGATTCCCATTTTTGGATTGGGACTTTAAATTTTGCAGGATATCTTATTCTTTTCAATTAATTATATGTTCTAAATATTAGTCCTTCATGTGATGAATGATTGGTTAATTTTTTCCCACTTTATGGGATATCTTTTACACTATAGGTGATTAATTTTTCTGTGCAAAAGCTTTTTAATGCAGTGATCTTTGAGTTGTTGATTCTTTGTAGTATTTCCCATTCAGTTTTGTTCATGTAGTATTTCCCATTCAGTTTTGCTTCACCTATGTCTTCTATAGTTTTACTTTTTCTCTTCCAGCAGATTTAATGTTTCTGTTTTTGTATTTAAATATTTGATTCACTTTGATTTTAATTTAGTGCATGGTGACATAAACAGTTCTAGTTTTAGTCTTCAGAACATGGAAATCTAGTTTATCCAGTACCATTTATAAAGAGACTAACTTTCCTCCAGTAAACATGTTTGGATCCCTTGTCAAAGATAAGGTGCCTAAGTGGGTTTGGATTTGTTTTTGCATCTTCTAATGTATTTCATTGGTCCTCAGGCTTTCTTTATTTTTTGCCAATACCATACTGTTTTTAACTCTGCAGTATAATTTCAAGTCAGGGATTGTGATCCTCCCTGTCATGCTTTTGTAGCCCTCAATTATTTTAGTTATTTTAGTTCTCTTCTGATTCCAAATGAATTTCAGAATTGTATTCTCTAGTTCTGTGAGACATGGTGTTAGTATTTTGATTGAGATTGCATTATCCTGATACCCAAACCAGAGAAAGGCCAAAACACAAAAGACAATTACAGGCCAATCTTGCTAATGAACATAACAAAACAAAACCCTCAATATGGTACTGGCAAACAGAACGCAGCAAATCATCAAGAAGATTACTTCAGAGGAAAAAGGAGAGGGAGAGCGAAGAGGAATGATTTTTTTATTTTGTTTTTTAAAGGAATCAAGGTGTAATATTTATGTAACCACTCCGAAAATGATTGTAAACTGCATCATTTGCAAACATTGCATTTTATACAGCATTTTATATGCAATAAACATAGCATTATATTTGCAAAATAAAATTAAAAATTTATTTAAAATATATGTATTTGCATGTGATCTAGCATATTCTCTTTCTTGTTTCATGCTTCCTTTGTGCTGAGAAGAATGATTTTACAATGATTTTTAGATATTTAGTCCGTTTGGTCTATGGCCCATGGTGAAATTTGACTTTGATATTTCTGTGTTGATTGCTTACTTGGATGATATTTTCAATGCTAAAAATGAGTGTTAAATTTTCCTTTCATTATTGTATTAAAATAATTCCTTTTCTTTATAGTTTGCAATATTCCTTTGTATATTTATGTGCTACAATTTGGGTTTGTTATATTTACATCTTTTTATTTCCTTTTGCTGAATCGACCCTTGTTTCTT
This sequence comes from Hydrochoerus hydrochaeris, assembly GCA_004027455.1. Taxonomy (NCBI): domain Eukaryota; kingdom Metazoa; phylum Chordata; class Mammalia; order Rodentia; family Hydrochaeridae; genus Hydrochoerus; species Hydrochoerus hydrochaeris. The sequence goes on from PVLA01000497.1 coordinate 237,410, forward strand.
TACATAATGAGCTTCCGTGTCTCTTTTTACTACTTCTGAGTTAAAGTTTATTTTATGTTTCTTCCCTTGTTCTCTCTTAGATTCCATTTTCATGGAATCTAGTTTTCCATTCCTTTGCTTTCACTATAAATGTAAGCAGATTTTTATTTTATTGAGTCTTTGTTCTTGTTTTAGATATTCTCATGCAATTATTTCTGTTTTGTTTACTTTTTTCAATTGACTAACTCTTAGTGTTTGAATTTTCATATGTTTTTCTGTCCTGTACTCCCTTAAAACTTATCTATTTAGTATTTTTAATTTTCTTATATCTTGCTTTTAATTTGTTTCATTTCCTTTTTCCTTAATGTTTAAAGTTGAGTCACAGATTTAATATTTTTTTAATGTAGAAGTCTAAATTTTTGGTGTGCTGTGTCTTTGTTATTATTTGTCTAAGTTTTTTTTAAAATTCTTTTGATTTATTCCTTGGTTTATATGTTTTGCAATAGTTAATTGTTTAATTTTCACAAATGTGTAAATTTTTCCATATTGTCTTAGGATTTATTTCTAATTTCATTACATTTTTGCAGGAAATATACTTGGTATGATTTAAATTTTATTAAATGTGTTATGTCTTATTTTGTTTCTATTTATGTAGTTCCTTGAGATGCAATAACAGGACTTTTTCAAGCTCTAACATGATTTCTCCTGAGGAATTTTCCATGTATAGTAAAGAACAATACATTTTCTTTGCTGTTGGGTGGAAGTATCACTATATTTCTCTTATATAAAATTTATCTATAGTATTATTTCATTCCCATTTCCTTACTGATATTTCTGGATTTTTTTATTTTTTATTTTATTTTAAAGAGAACAAAAATAAAACAAAATTTCAAAGAAGATAATCATATGGTAACAATGGTTAATATATTGTGAGCCAGCATGTCCAAATCAGTTACTCAGAGTATGATATCTGCATTTAATCATTCAAACAATATTAGAACAAATCATTCTTTTCAATGAACCAAGAGAAATTAACTGCATGCCTATTTTAACTACTATATATATATGTATATATATATAGTAGTTATACATATAGTACATATATATAGTTATATATTCATATATATACCATATATATATATAGTAGTTATACATATAGTACATATATATAGTTATATATTCATATATATACTATATATATATAGTAGTTATATATATAATATTTGTTTTAGCTTTACACACTAGGAAGACATTATGATGTTTACTTATGCAAGTATGATTTATTTCACTCATGAGCATATTTTCTAGTTGCATTCTTTACCTATAAATGTCTAAAGTTTATCCTTCTTTATGGCTGAGTACACCATTGTATAAAACTCTATTTCATCTGTTCTTCAGTTGATGGGCATTTAGGTTGTTTCCAAGATCTAGCTATTACAAATTGTGCTGCCATATATATGGGTACCATATATCAATTTGGTATGATGTTTTAATACTTCTGGGAAGATATCCAGATAGGGAATAGCTGGGTCAAATGGAACTTCCTATCCTAACTTTTTTTTCCTATCCTAACTTTTTGAGGAATCTATACAACACTGATTTACAGAGTGATAGTATCAGTCTGCAGTCCCACCAACAGTGCAGAAAGGTTCCTTTCTCCCCACAGCTCATTCAGCATTTGTTATTGGTTGATATCTTGGTAATAGTCATTCTTTCTAGGGTGTGGTGAAATGTCAATGTTGTTTTAATTTGCATTTCTTGAATAACCAATCAATGATCTTGAACATTTTTCATATATTTATTTGCTATTTGTATTTCTACTTCTGAGAAGTGTATATACATCTCACATGCCCATTTTTGAATTGGGTCTTTCAATTTGGGAGGTCTGATTTTTTTCAGTTCTTTTAATGTTCCTGATAGTAATCCTTTGTCTGAGGAATAGCTGGCCAACCCTTTTTTCTGCATTGTGAGTTGTCTCTTCACTCTGTGGTTTCTCTAGCTATGCAAAAGTTTTTTAATAAGATGAGACCCCAATTTTTGATTCTTTGGGATAGCTCCTGTATGATCAGCCTTTTATAAAGTCTTTGCCAAAACCTGTGTCTTCAAGATTTTTATCTATTTAAAATTCCAGCAGATTTACTGCTTCTCTTTTAATATTTAGATCTTTAATATTTACATCTATTCTGAATTGATTTAGTTTACAGTAAAAGATGCAAATCTAGGTTTATTCTTCAGTATCTTCAGAGCCAGTTTTTCTAACATCATTTATTAAAAGGGCTATCTTTCTTCCAGTTAATGTGTTTGGCATCTTTCTGGATTTCTATGCATTGTCTAAATTCAGTTACGAAATCTACAATTAGAATATAACTATTTCTGCAACTTGTCTTTGTTGGTTTCATGTTTTTGGATGATCTGATGATACATGCATGTATAATTCTAATTGTTGTATTTTTTAAGTATTTTACTGTTCTGTTATTATATAATGTACTTCTTTGTATCTTGTGTCAGAGCTTCATTTAAACCTCATTCTTTGATATAAGAACAGCTACCCTATTTCCCTTTTGATTACTATTTGAGAGACATTTCTTTTTCTATCCTTTCACTGTTATTTATGTGTATTCTTCTATCTATAAAGACAGATGATCATAATGAATGAAGGCATATGCATTCATGGAAATATCACAGTGAATATTTTTAATTTATAAAATTAAAACACATTGGTATTTATAATTTATGAAAAATAGTGTTTATTCTGTTTCTCTCCATTCAGTCACTGAATATCTTTTGGTTTTCAGCTTAATTCATTTGTATTTAAATAATTACTGGCATAGACCTACTGACATTTGTTAGTATTTTTCTATATATCTTGTGTACTTTTGTCCCTCTTTCCTCTATTAATTATTTCCCTTTTGTTTTATTTTTAATAACATCTTTTGATTTCTCATTCTCTTTGTGTATTAGCTATATGCATTTTATGTGTGGTTACCATCAGAAATACATAAAATATTGCTTATAATAATATTTTCTAAAATGACACTAATTTAAATTTAATCACATACAAGAACACTACTCTTTCTTTCCTGTGTATTATTTTGTGTTACTGGAGTCATAAGTCACATCTTTATACATTTTATAGATGTTAAGATATTGTAGGCAGGCTCTACAGCCCTGGTGTGCACAGCAGTTTGGACCAGCAGCTCCAAGAGCAGACAAATGTTCAAAGCAGCAGTGAGAATATGAGACACTGTCTCACAAGAGGCAATGTAGAGTAAATGATTGGTGAGTGAAGTGAACTGGCTCTATGGTCCATCACAAAAAACACATGTGGAAAGAAGTGGGAAAGTGGGGCTTTCATTTTATTTCAAAGGACTCAGGTCAAACTCCAGCAGAACAGTTCTGGGCCACTTCAGTGCCAATGACTTAAAGTGAAATGAGGGAAGAACTATCTAGTCACTATAGACAGCCAGCAATGGGAAAGCAAACTATTGGGAATTCTTCTCAGTGGTAGGAGCTGGGAACACATAGACTCTGCTCCAGTGACCATGATAAACCAGTCAGCCTTAAATACAAAGGATTAGAATCATCCCTCTGGTTTGCAACTAGCAGTGTGGCTTTGGCCTAGTGGCATAAATGGAAGCATCATTGTCCTGAGACAGGACTCAGACAGTACTCCATCCAACAACCAGTGTGTAAGAGAGGTCAGTGTTATGTAAGAGGAAATTGTACACGCTCTGGAATAAGCCAACTGTATGTGTGTCTTGGAGCAACCATGGTCTTTAACTAACTGAGGGAACCACAGTGACTTGGAGAGTGCATTAGACAATCACAATAAAGAGAAGCAGACATGCAGAACACTGTCAGCTTCAGATCAGTCCCAACCCCTACATTCAGAAGCCAATATTAGCCCCATACCCAGTACAAATCCTGCCACAAAATTGATAGGATTGCACAACAGATTTTTGGGATCTGACTTGGACACTACCACAGAAATGTGGACCCCAATACCACATAAATTTTATCATTCTTCTTTTTTATTGTTTGATTTTCCTTTTTCTATCCAGTTGGGATTTTTTTCCTTTTATAATTATTTAGTTTTCTTACTTTTCTTATTGTTTTCATATATTAATTTCTTTCTCTATTTTCAACTACCTCTCTTGATTTTATGGTATTTTCACATGAGTAAATGTTGTGTTTTCTTTGTGTGGTTTGACTTCAACATCCCTTTGCTTCCATTTTAATTATTTCTTTCCTGTGTTCCCAAGTTTCCCCAAAATTAGATGACCCTCTATTGCCCACCAACCTTGCTTCTACTATATTTGTCTTCATTCATCTCTTTATTTTGTCCCTTATCCCTCTTAAATCCCCCAAAATAGGATAAAATCACTCTTCTAAGGGGAGAATCATTGCATACAATTTATTGATATATGTTAGATTTTGTTATATAACTATATAACACTTTTCCTATGTTAAAATCTGTCAATTTAACAGTTACAACAGTTTGCCAGTAGCTAGATTGTACATGATGATATTTTTATTTCTGACTGTGCTACTTTAGCCAGAATTTCCTATCTATTATAGTTTTTATATCTTGTGTGACAACATTATGATTGTCTGGGGTCATAACCATCATCATAGTCCAGAACAAACGAACTGGGTACTAAGCCAAATAGGTAGTACATTTTTATCCTTAATAAATTGGGAAGGTAGTTTCTGGGGATAGACACAAAGATCAAAAACCACCTGAAATCCTTGAGGAATAGATATTTACTCAAGAAGCCACAATACAAAGCTAATGAAGTTATCTACCATAAAAAATCTACAATCATTGCTCTGGGGATATAGCTTGGCAGACACAGCACATACATAGCAAGTGTGAAGTCCTGAATTCAATTCCTGGTACCCCCAGAAATAAAAATAAAAGAGAAATCTATAAACAAAAACAGATAAAATAAAAAATAAATAGAAAATGGTAAGACACAAAAGCAAATTGCAAATCCAGACCTACAGCCCACCTAGAACAATTCCAGAGCACAATAAGATAGAAGGGATCAGAAGCCACCCACTGGAACTTTCTGAAGTGATACAATAGATACGAGAAAACAAATGGATGAGGCTATAGAAAAATAATCTCTCAGTTAAATATGAAATAATGATCAAAATGGAAGACATTACAGTAGACACAGATTTAAAAAACAAACAAAAAACCCAGAGCATCTTAAGAAAATAATGGAAATCATGTATGCCCAAAATAGGAAAGAAATGGAAACCATGACGTAGATTAAAACTCCTTTGAAATTATGCACAGCAGATTAAATGAAACTAAGGATAGAATGTCAGATCTAGAACCCTGGATTGTGGCTAGGAAACATGGAAAAGAAAGATATCTTAAATATATCAAGGGAACACAAAAATCAATACAACAGCTGCAAAAGAAGAACAATATAAAATTGATTGGAGTCAATAAGAAAGCCAGAGATAGCACAAATCCCACAAAAAACACACAGAAGTAATGGCAGAAAAGTTTCTGAATAATGAAAAAGAATTTAACATACAAGTAAACACGATAAAAGCAGGATAAATTGGAAACAAAGCTTTGTAAATAAGAAGGGGAAGAAGAGTGAATGGAAATGAGGTGACTGGGAAAAAAGAGGAATCAAAGTATATCACATACAGGTCCTAATCCCTATGATGAACATGATCATTATGTGCATTTAAATTGTACCAAGAAACCTATTAAAAGAGATATTGTTATAATTTTTGCTTTTTATATATTTTACATTTGAAACAAAAGGATTTTTACACCATCTCACAATATAGCCAAAATTTACCTTTGCCTATGTATTAAATTTTACTAGACTTTTATATTTATGTTTCATATAAAATTCATATTTCATATTTATTTCCATTTTTTTATTGCAGTCCTGTGTTGCTTGATTGTAACTTTTAGACTCCCCTTTACATTTCTTTTAAAACAGGTCTAGTGGTGATGAACTACCTCATCCAGACTTAGTTTCTTTTATGGCAAATATTCAGGCCAGAGTTCTAGCACCTGAATCTTCTTTGGGGAAGGTGTCACTGCCTAAATAAATAATTTAAATATCACCAGGTATAGAGGATATAATAAAATAGCAAACACAAATACAAGTCAGTGAAGGAAAAAAACCTTCAAAAGTAATTTAGAAAGTCTCCAAACTGGACATACCGATGCATTCTTGTAATCGCTGTGCTCATGAGGCTGACATAGGAGGATTGCCATGAGATTGAGGTCAGCCCGAACTTAAAAACAAGACCCTGTCTCAAAAAAAGAAACTATCTAAAATTAGAGAGCAAAACATAAGTCATATGAAAATAATAAGCAGATAAATTATCACAAAATTTAAATAGAATACTTCCTGTAAATGTAATTGGTAAATTTGGACAATACTTTACAACTTTACTTATTTCCTGTTTATGAAAGACATATGTAACCCAAGACTAATATTGAAATTTTGAAAGACCTAGGAGAGCAATGTCAATGAAACTATCATAATAGAAAGTCAAACAAAAATCCATCCAAGATAACTGTGCTATTTTCAGGTAAATTGGATGAGGAATGAGTGTAGAGTTAGAAATTTTCAAAAGGAAAGTGAACATGTCAGTTATAATAATGCAGAGGCTCAAATTATTACAAATACTTTTGTTATTTTATACATTTTAAGATACTATAGCCTACTCTGGAAAAGTAGAAAAGAGATGAACTCTGTGCTGCTGATAATGAGGAAGATGTTTAGGAAGATTAAGAAGGAGATAAAGTAGTGTAAAGGGGAAAATATATGGCATTGTATTGAAGAATTTCAACAGTCTTGTTCAAAATAGTATTTGGCATCAGGGCCCTGGTTTGGGACCACCAATTACCTAGTCCAGGATATGTTGACAGAAAGAACCATAGACAAGATATATATGTTTTAATTATAAAGGGTGTCAGGATGGTCAAATCCCAGTGAAGATTAAGACCACCAGACACAGTGCCCTTGACCTTTATTAGGTTCACAGTTTGATTGTGGGGGGTGTTGGTGGGCTTTGGAAAGTGATGGGGTGAACTTCTGACTTGGTTAACATTCAAGGAATGAGGAATATGCATTTTTGGAATAGCATGCTGGAGCAGATCACCTTTAATTGGTATTAACGTGATTGCTAACTGTGACTACTCAGGTGAAAGGAATTTAGATGTGTCAAGTGCTTAGCTGCCATGTTTTCTTGCTTTGAGGCACCAAAACTTCATAGACCATTAGCTAGTTTCAATTCTGGCCATTGGCTTAAAGATTAACCTGTCTGTAAGCCAGTTGTGTCTCGCCACTAGTCATGTAGGCCTCTCAGTTTATTTTTATATCACTTTATTTATATTATTGGCTGCCTACTCTGCACTGTACCAAGCTGGTCCTCAGCAATTTATCTATTACCAGGATAATCCAAAGCTAAATTACTTATTGTAATTAATTAGATCCATATGTATAACTCCCAAATAAAAAATCATATTCACACCTAGGTTTGTAGATCAGTGGTAAGGCACTGTCTAAGATTTCCCTGAGTGACTAAATAGCAGTGATTCCATTATTGACAGAGCAAGTTTTCCTAAACTATAATCCTTCTTTCTTGTTTCCCTCAAAGCATCCATAAAAGTTTTCAATAGGTTAATTTGTTTACTTTACTTTATAGCTTGTAAATTTTACTATGTTTTATTGCATTACTTTGTTATAATCATTTTCATATAGATAGTTTTGGATTGTGGAACTAAGTGCTTTTGATTACAAGCCTGTTTCCAGAATGACTTACACTAGAAAACCAAGGTTTTAGTGTATTAGAAACTGTAGGAGTATATAAAAGCCAAAATTATATACAAGAAAAAGCAACCTAGATTAGTTTAGTGAGTTAACAAAAATTTTATTACTTATCATGAGAAATTTAAAAAAAACTCAATTAATATCATAAGATAATACAATGTGACAAGCCATTCAGAACATTTTCAGAAGTTATAATAAGCTTTGGAGGAGGAAGTACATGTTTATCATAGTATTCATTTAAATTTAATAGCCTTATGTTTTAGGAAGAAATTGATATTTACTAACTTACTGATTGCATCATAGTCTTACCTTGTGAATCTAAGTCTGACTGCTCTTAGGAAAAACCTTAATTCAAGTATATTAGCAAGTCATACACTTGTTTAGTTAAACAAAAGTCCTTGTATGCCTAGAGAGTATTTTTTAAACCCAATCAGATGTAGACAATTGTGCTACTTAGCTTCTCCCACATGCATAATCTCATGTTGGATTCTCCAAAAACTAGGAAAAGATTATAAACTGCTTCCATCCCTTCCTTTTCTCACATTGTATTCATTGTCCCCATAGCACAAAACAACTTAGGGCATTTTATCTTTTTACAGCTCTCCTATCTCAACTTTGTTGTATTCCTTAGTGAAATCATAATGATAATTCTAAGGCAGGCAATGTTGATAACCTCTGCACATATGTGTGTTTATTATTTTTTTCTGTATATTGTCCTTGTAGGTTTTGTACTTCTTGAAACAAAAAGAAGACTGGGGGACACTGGTCAGGTATTTTCTTTAGATACAACATTTTTTCTAAGTGTTTCATATATAATTTTGATATTATGAAAATGTTAATTTAATTTATTAAATTTCACAAAACCTAATCAAAAACTAATAGGTAACTCTGGGTCAGGATTTTAAAATGTCACTATGCCTCTTGTTTACAATGTAAAAAATTTTTATCACTCATGAAAGACCTAACTGATAAAAGGCAGTGACCTTCAAATGGGCCTCCTTTACTACAGCCAGTTCTCTTCCAATTCTTTAATGGAGTAGCCTCAATAATAATCACTGCTAAAAGAAGAGGCTAAAATGTAAACCAGGTCTCTCAAAACATACTTTTCAATAAGGCAAGAAAATAGCAAAATGTTAATCCCAATGTATAGAGGCAATAGGAGAAAAAATGAACAGTAGAATAAAATTTGAAAGAGTTTTAGATAGGACTCTTCACTGTTGCTGAACAGAATTGGGTCTTACTAATTTTGGTGAAAAACGGGAATATTTATGAAGAAAACTAAACAGTTAATTCCTCTTACAGCTTCTTATTCCCTCAGTAAAAAAAATCATTTTATCCCATTTAAAAATGAAACAAATCAATAATTCACATTGGTTCTTAGAAAAATTTCTCTATATATTGAATGTTATTTAGGTTTCTCCCATAATCCTATGTGAAATATCATAAAGGTATTTACTATAGGGTAAATATTATCAGACAGTAGTGTGTCTAAATAACCTTCCTCTAGAATATAGAGGTGTTGTAAATGACTTACCAGTACCCGAGTCTCACTTCTCACTATCAGAATATTCATTTAACAAAAAGTAAAGTTATAGTTAGGGACAAGTACACCTGCTTTAAAAAGTAGTAGATCAATTCATCATTTGTGAAAACTATAATGCACACATATAGAATTGTGTGTTCAGACAAATATGAACTGGTAATTTTTCATTTTATTTTTATTTCAATTTGACTGTCACCATGTGTTATGGTTGATATATTGTGCCACTCTGAGAGGTTAAGAGGTTAACCAAAAGACTCAGCAGGGAACCAGGATCTTTACTTGGTGCAAGAGGAGGGCACAGAGGTTTTGTAAGTGCCACATCTATCCTGAAGGGTGAAGGTGGCCTTCATACAATATATGGGGGGAAACGTGGCTTGCTCTTCCAGGTTTTTGCTCTGGACTTTGCTGGCTGCTTCCTTGAAGTGTTGCCCCGGAGCCATGACACTCTGCCTTGTAGGCAGCTGATTATGGACTGAAATCTCCAAAAACTGTAAAACAAAATAAACATTTCTTTCTCTAATTTTGGGTGTCAGGTGTTTTGTCACCAGCCAGAGAAAAGTAACCAAGGCATGATTATACAGCTTAAGAATGGCAAGACGCAAGATAGTGCTTTAAATACAAAGGCATAAATTTTAGCAAACTTTTATTGCTTTTATTTTCCATGTATACTGTACTTTTAGACACAAACTTCTTTAAAAATAAAACCTGTTTTGGGGCTGGGGATTTAGTTCAGTGGCATAAGCACCTGTTTGCAAGGATGCAGTCATTGAGTTCTATCCCCGGTACCAATAAAAAAACAAACAAACAAAATAAAAAACCTGTTTCCAAACACTTATGTCTAGCTTTATAATGGCAATCATGAGCAGACATTTTCTATGCCTGAGATAGAACAAACACAATATGAAGTGTCACTAGTTTTTTTAGATGTCAATTATTTTGGAGAAATACATACAGTATAATTAATTTTACATGATGAAACGGTGACAGTTTTTCTTTTTAAAAACAGTACATTAGTCTAAACTAAAGAAAGTATGCATTATCTAATAAGAAAATAACTGATTTTTTGATAAATAAAATGGCTCTTGTTTCAGTTTTTCATCATCCTCATTATAATAATATACCCTCATAAAAGTTATATGGATGATCTCTTCCTGCTTTCCTCCTTCTCTCTTTGACACTCACTCTCTACAGGAATACGTTATTTTTACTGTGCTCATTCTTCTTATAGTGATGTAAAATGACATAATGCCCATGTAATCAGATGAAGTATGTCAAATGACATAGGCATTGTGGCATAGGTTTAAACTGATTTTCTTATGAATTAAGAAGAGGAAATCATCTGTTTTGAGTGACCCTGGATCGTCAAGACATGATAGTGTCAATGGCTGAATATCAGAAGCAGACAACGTAGAATGTTGATGATTCTAGTAATTGACAGTGTTTTTACTGAAACCATTTTGAAGTACACTGCAATTGGGATTGTTGTCTCTTTCTTTTTTATGGATCAACATTTTTCCTGCAGAAGTTTTCAACCATTAATGATCATATGGATGACTTGTATTTTGTGGCCATTATAAATTAAAATAAAGGATACATGTACCAAGTACTATAATACTTCTAATGTTAATCTGATAAGAAAACTGCTAAATGACCAACAGGCATATAGCCTTAGAGTATGAATCCACTGCAGAAAACAATTTTTTATATCCCTGGTGGTATGAAGTAGGGCAAATTGAAATTTTGCTATACTACCTCCAATGGCATATAATTTAAAATCTATTAATTTTTTCTGGAATTTTCCTTTTAACATTTTCAGACCTCACTTGACTATAATAAAACCATGGAAAACAAAACTACAAATAAAGGGGTATTTTGGTGTCTATTTTTACCTTCACTTCATTCAATACCAGGAGAGGAGAGAAAGTTTGGGAAGCAGGAATAATGGGAGGGAAGGAGAGAAGGAAGGAGAGAAGGAGGGATGTAGGAAGGGATAAAAGAGCAAAGGAAATGGAAGACAAGAGAAATGAAAGAATATAGAAAGGAGGAAACATAGTAGATAACAAAGTATAAAAGATGCAATTCACTTTTTAAGTATGAGTGTTATTTTTACATATGCCCAAATAATTCAAATACCAAGGCCCTTAGTCAACTTGCATATAAACATACACATTTCCAGTATGCTGATTCATTTAAAATGTATTAAATACATGTCATTGCTTAATACTATGCTATTAAGTTAAGCATAAATTTCAACCTGATGGCTTAGAAGCTACATAGGGGATTGGTGAAAGCCACTTCTTGGTGTGTCTGAGTGGGTCATAGAGGAATGAATTTGTACATATCTGGTCCCTTGTACTTTCCTCTCCTGCATTGTTCTTGTGCTCTACTTGCTGGCTACAATGAACTAATCATCTTTGTTCTGCCACACCATTCTGCATTGATGTTTCTGCCTTGGATCCAGCCAGTCATGGACTGAATCTATTAAGACTATGATAAAATAATAAGCTTCTTCAGTTGTGAATTTTGGATATTTGGTCCCAGCAATGGGAAAGCTGTTTAATACAGAGGCATATGCTGGCAATACTTCAGTAAATATCATTTCACGACAACACTGAAGTTTTCAGAATGCATGTAGGATAACATGTAGAGCATATAACTGAAATGACTTCAGTTAAATGAGTAAACTTAGTTACAGAGCAGAAGACATTTTCTTTCATAAAGAAATTATATTTTAATTGCTTTTTCTTTTCATTATTCTTTGGGTCCTCTCTTACATTTCAAGACTTCACTATTTTTAGACTTCAGTGGATCTGAAGCAGAAAGCAATGCAAATTGAGAGCTAAGCTGTTTTTGAGTAAAATATGATTTACTTACTATCTTCCACAGTCATCTTTAATTTTGAAAATTCATTTTGAGCTCTTCTTCTGCTTTGATTCTATTAATGTTTTTCTTTTGCATCTTCCTATTGGAAACTGCCCCATTTAATTATATTGCAAACACATTTATCCTAATTATCCTCACCTGCTTTCTCTGGCAATACAAAGAAGATTACTACACAAGTTCTGTACTCACAAGGAGCCAAGAAGTGCTTGTTTGATACAACACCTACATGTTCTCTGATGCTATCCAAGATATGACACATCTGCGGCCTGTATCTCCTGTAGAATAATTAATCTACCAAAGCAACCTCTGGGTTGACAGCTTTTGTGACTTAAACTTTCTTGCCATTCATGTACCCTAAGAATTATCCAAACAAGTATTTATTTATTTATCAGCAAACTCATTACTCTCAAACTCTCCATTGGACAGACAAAATAGCTCATTTGGTAGATTTAGAAGGTGCTTCTAGGAATAGGCTAGGAAATAATTTGGAAATATTTTTACAAACCATTCTAAGAAGTCTCCCAGATAAGTATGTTTACTTCCTCTTTAATGGCAGTCTATGTCCTAGAGACAACCAGGAGGCAGACTGTATCATTCAAAGGAAGTAAGGTTCAAATACCAGAAGAAAATTCATGGAAAACTAAATACTATGATCTTGAATAACTTGGTTCATGCATTATTTTTGACATACATGGCAAAAGCAGTCAAAATTTTAAGGTAGATATGTGTTTAATAGGGCCTAACATTCCTAATAAAAGCAGGCTTTAGATTAAATTCCAGCATATATGTATCAACTTGTTAATTATATGTTATTAAGTATTAATAAATTAGTTATGCCACTTAGTAGTGTCATCTCATAGTTATAATTTAATAAATATTTAAAATGATGCTTAGATACACAAAAGTATTAAAAGCAACTGCTACGCAACATACACTATAGCAAACACCTCTATTTGCTCCTTCCCAGTCAGCCTTCATGAGCAGAAGGAAAACTGATAAATGGCTACCCAGTATGGAAATATTTGAGGCAAATAATACATGCATTACATGCAGTCTTCAGTTTGTTTATTTTATGAACATAGAAATTAGGTTAAAAATCATCCTTAAAGTACAAAGGCATGGAACCTACCATTGGTCTGCTGAATCTTCTTGCTTGCTGTTATACATATTGAGTCACATGTATTTTACAAAAGCTCTGTGACTGATTATAATGCATAGTAATATTTCTGAATTTTTCATATTGAGCTACTGGAAGTCACTTTTAATTTCTCCCATCTAAGTTGAACAGTTTTGAGATGCAGAAAAGCATTGTATTTTTCTTTACTTAAAGTTGCTATTAAATAGCACTGTAGGGCCAGGGATTTAGCTCTCAGCAGCATAAGTATCTGCCTTTCTAGCACGAGGTCATGAGTTCCAATCCCCAGTACCCCCCCAAAAAAAGTAAAAATATTTGGTCTGGGGATTTAGCTCAGTGGCATAAGTGCCTGCCTTGTAAGTGCCCAGTAGTGAGTTCTATCCATGGTATCGATAAAGAAAAAAAAAAAGAAGTAGCACTGTGATCTAAGATAATTTATTTAACGTACCCGAATTCATGTTTTCTCAGAAAAAAAGTAGCAATACATAAGCTAATGCAGATACCTTATTAAAATATTATATCAAGTCTAGGCATTCAAATAGCCACGAGTCTGATAAAGGGGTGGCAGATGGCAATATTTTGAAAATAGTCAAACTTTTAGTTTTTTTTTTTTTAATATGTAACAATCTTAGAGACCACTTTACATAAGTGGTATTCTTTGAAGTGCTATCTTCAATTGACAATAAGGAATTCAAGTGAGTTTTAAAGGTATATTAAACTGATAGAACACACAAGAATTACCGATAAACATAGCATTTTCCAAAGGAAATTGATTTAGAGTTCACTACACATGAATTTAATGAAAAAAATTTGTTTGAGGATATTGAGAACAGTTTTCTGTTTCTGGCAACATGAAACACCTATGTATTTAAAGAACAGTAAAGTTGATCAAAAGTGGTAGACTTCCTAGGGGTATATTTTTTGGTTTTGTGTGTGACAGAAATCTAGAGAAATTTAGTAAAGCTCAGACATAAAGAGAGGTTAGAAAAAATGTTTCTAAAATATCACAAAATCACTTGGTTGCTTGAGTTTGAGAGTACCAAATTGTGAGTACATATGCCTCTTCAGAGAGACATAAAATAGCTAAGAGTCATTCAGAGACTAAAAGTGCCCTCAAAATAACAGGAAAATGAAAGTACAGACACTCTTCAGAAACAAATTGGCACAGCAGAGCACAGATATTTAGGCCACAGAAGCAGCAATGAATAGGTGTGAACCTGTAAGTTCAATTATGGTTATATATAGTAGCCAAAGTCAGCATGAGTTGTCGGTTCCAGTATTAAGTTATACATGAGTTTTCTGTGTATCTGTCTAAGCCAAGTGCCATGTTTTTTTAATAAACCCTCCTATAATATATATATATATATATATATATATATATATATATATATGTATGTATATATCTTCCAGACAATTAGAATGAAAGAGAGAATTTGGGCAACTCAGAAATTAGTGAACTGCTAAGAGATTGAGTTTCAAACCAGAATTGATTGGATTTAACTTTAATTTGAAAAATTAAAACTTCAATCAATAAGCTGAAAAGAAAGTTAAGTTTAAAATCTAAATTATTTCAGGGACAGAGACAAAAGAATAGGAACATATTTGATCTCCTGTGGTTAGTTACTATACCCAATATACATTTCTCTACTTAGAATAAATTGCTTTCCAAATCAAAAAATTATTTATTTATCTAATATTTCTACCCACATCACTTCTTGGTCCTTGGCTACAGTCACATATAGTATATCTACCTTCCAATGACTATGGTTATTAAATATCTGTCATAAATTTAGTACTCTAAAATAATGACTATGTTATAAAACCAGATCATGTCTGATTAACAGATTATACCTAGCACCCACTAAAATTGGAATTAGGCCAATCTAGACATAACTTGCACAAAATTTTATTTATTTTTGATAGCCAAAATTACCTTAAAATTGGAGATGGATAAAGGTAGTTGTGTTCTCAAAAATTTTCCTGGCACATTAAGTTGAGTCTCATATTAAATGTTGCCTCATATACAGACATATATTTCAGACATGGATCATCAAGCAGGCATAAAGCAATTATTCCAAACTATACTGTGAACTCCAATAAATTCATTTCTATCCGTTAAGAAAGGCAAACTACTTTTTTGCATGAAAGGGTCCCTCTTAGTAGATCCAAACCGTGGCAAATGCTAGAATCTACAACACTTATCATATCTGTTGTGATTTACATCTTCTTGGATCAGGGGTTCTCACTTTAGTTGCATATTAGAATCATATTGGAAGGTTTAAAAACAACTAACTACTGGAATCCTTCTCTGAGAATTCCAATTTAATTGTTCAGAGGTAAGACATGTTACTTCACATCATTTAGAAGTATTCCAAGATCTTCTAATATACAGTCAGGTTTAGCATCCATATTCCTTAATCAATTTCAATTTCCTTACCTGCTCTCTCTTTGTTGCTCCCATCATTTACTAAATGCATGTACTAACTACCCCAAATAAATCCCATCATCGGGTGATATTAACTTGTACTAATAAAATTTAAAAATTGGAGAAAAGGAACCATATTTCTTTATAAGTAGACACATGTTTGTTTAGAAATCAAGCCTTGAGCTCCATTCTTAAGTAAATGCAAAATACCTTTGCATTTACTTAAGAATGTTTTATGGGATAATATATGTTCTATTTTGGAGCATGCCCATGTGCCGCTGAGAAGAATGTGTATTCTGATGTGGTTGAGTGGAGCACTTTGTAAACACCTACTAAGTCCAATTGCTTGCAGGTATGATTCAGTTCTGTTATTACTTTGCTGACTTTTTGTCTAGTTGATCTATCTCTTTGTGACAATGCGCTGTTAAGATCTCCTGTTATAATTGTGTTCGTGTGTATTTGGTTTTTCATGTACATTAATATCTATTGTATATAGTTGGGTGTTCCTGTATTTGGTGCATATATATATATATATATATATATATATAATTGTTAGTACTTCCTCTTGAATTTTTCCACTTTTGAGTACGTAGTGACCTTCTTTGTCTCTATTAATCATTTTAAGTTTGAAGTTAACATTATCTGCAAATAGAATAGTTATCCCTGCTTTTCTCTGGGTACCTGTTGCATGGAATACTGTTTTACATCCTTTGACTTTTAATCTATGAGATTCCTTTTGGGTCAGATGTGTTTCTTGTATACAGCATATTGTGGGGTCATGTTTCTTGATCCATTCTGTCAACCTATTCTTTTGATAGGTAAATTGAGGCCATTTACATATATAGATATCACTGATATGTACTGGCTTGACTTTGCCATGTTATGTTCCAATTCTTTGCTTTCTCCCTTTCCCCCTTATATAATTGCTTGTCCTACCTGGTGGTTTCTTTACATTGTTTTTCTGGGGATTGTGGTGATTTTTATCTCTGTCTAGTATGTCTTTTGATACTCTTACAAGGGTTGGTTTGGTGGACTTGAATTTCTTCAGTTGTTGTTTGTCATGGACATATCTTTTTTCTCCATTAAATTTGAAAAATAGCTTTTCTGGGTACTTCAGTCTGGGTTGAAAGTTGTTTTCTTTCAGGGTTTGAAATATCTCAATCCATGCTCATCTTGACTTGAGGGTTTGTGCTGAAAAGTCTGTCATGATTCTAATGAGCTTTCCTTGATAGATGAGTTGTTTCTTTTCTCTAACAGTTTTTAGTATTCTGTTTTTATGCTGTATGTCTCAGATCTTCATTATTATGTGCCTGGGTGTAGATTTATGTTGATTGTGACTGACTGGTGTTCTATATCCCTCACTTATATGCAAATCAGATTTTTCCCCATGTTTGGGAAGTTTTCTACTATTACTTCTGTGAATGTTGTAGTTATGTCATTTGCATTTACTCCTGGATCTTCACTAATGCCTATTAATCTTATATTGTTGCTCTTTGCATCATACTGAAGCTTCTGGATTGTCATTTCATATTCCTTTGTTATTTTAAAAGTTCTATTCTTTCATGATCACTAATTGTGATCCTGTCCTCAAGGGCTGAAATCCTATCCTCAGCTTCATTTAAATGGTTTTACACACTTTGAATAGAATTTTTTGTTTATTGGATGTCTCTTTGAGATTCTTTCATGAATTCTGCTTGTTTTCTATATTGCTCATTCAAGATTTCAATCAGTTATCCATGGTCCTGTAATTTTTCTCTATTTCTTCTTTAGCTGCTCTCAGCAACTCCTTTATTAAGGTTATTTCTATCTTTACATGGGAGAGTACTTCTAATTTGATTTACTCTATAGCCTCATGGAGTTGTTTTTTATTTCACTCGCTATCTTTTCAGAGATTTCTGATGTGTTGCTTTTGATGTCCTCTATTTCAATGTCTCCTGTACTTGCTCCTGGTGGACTAGATGTTTGAGACTGCATTTTGCTTTTTTGTTTTGTCATTTTCCCCTTTTGAGTTAGTGCTTGGTCCTTCAATACTGCTAGTTTCAACTGTTGGTAGTATGTATCTTGGGGTCCTAATGTAAGGTTGATATTTGTCCAATTGCTGGGTCCCACAATGAATAGGTGGGCTAGTTACCTCATTTCCTTCTGGGTGAGCTCACCTGTTGGGTGAATCCTATATTCTTCCTGGGCTGACATGCCTAGTAGGGTTGATGTAGGTCAACTTTTAGTTACTGTTATTACTTTATCTTCAGGTCATTCCAGATCATCAAATCTCCCTGTCTATAGTGTTTGTGTTGGCTGAGGTCGTACTGTGTCCCTATTGTGTACCTGTTTGTCTCATAAGCCCTTTTGATTTTCTTCAATTTGGGGAAGTCCTCCGCATACTCCTCACTTTGCCTCATGTTTTCTGTGTGTAAGAATGGGTCACTCATACTCTTCTCAGACTCACCAAGGTCTTACAGTTAGTTGGAGGGAGCTTTACTACTGGCCATATTTACTGCTGTACACCTCTATTTTAGGGACATAGTCACCACACTGACCAGAGCCAGCTGAGATCTTCTGTTTCAGTGATACAGTCACTGAATCTCCCTTCAAGCTAGCACAGTTAATCTGCTGTAGTCCAAGACATGCCTGGGAGCACAGTTCCAAGTTTGCCCTTCGTGCTGGGATTCCACTGAGTACATGGTCAGGGCCCAGGGTTGGGTTCTGGGCCTGCTTGCTGCTTGGAGTTCACTGGGTGTGGCCCAGTCTAGTGCTGTCTTTTTAAATATTCAATAATCAAACATTTTTGTTCATCTAGTTTTGTGGAAATATTTTTTGGTTGGCTGGAAATATTTTTTGCTAATTATTTTCCTCTTAAATTCAGAAGCATTGAATGTCAAGAATATTATGTCAGGGTTTTGGAAATTCCATGAGAAACCAATAACTTTTACCTGCATGTGAACTCATTGTTTCCACTCAATTTCTCTTTCTGCTGAACTTCTGTCTTTGAAAATATTAGGTTAAGTTATTGGATGAATCCTTTCACAAAGAACAATATACAACTTTGAATAAAATATGTACAACATTATTTTGAAAGCATCCAAATGTAAATATTACTATGAGAAAATTCCAGGTCATATCTTGAACACTAATGTGGGAATTTAGGGTGCTCACCTTCTCTCTGTTCCCCAATGATTTTGAACTTCTGTTGTTTTAGTGGTTAGAATCTCTGATTTGAATAGAAATGAAGGAATGAGGAATAGAAGTGTACAGAAGTTGGAACTCAAGGCCTGCCTAAGCAAGGTAATCTGGAATCTGAAACAGCTACATCCTTAGTATTAGGGAAAAATTGAGCAAAATGCATCTCCTGTGGATGCAAGATAATAACATGTTGGTGTATATTGGGAGGAAAACAGAAAGCCAAAACATGAAGTACACATTAGTATGAATCAGCCTTATTGCAAATGAGTTAAGGCAGAAAAGTCTCACAAGGAATAAAAACAATTAGTTGGTAAAGATGAAAGGCATATACACGTGCATATATATGTGTGTGTTTGTGTATGTATATATATATATATGTACATATATATATATATAAAGATATACATATGTGTATTCACACTAACATATGCATATATACAAAACACATCACATGCATATGGTCAAAAATTTATCTTTTTGTGAAAAATGGATATACCCCAGAATCATCCTAAGAAATATTAGCATATGCCACTATAGTCATCAGAGAAATGTTAACTTAAATATTGAAGATTATAACATTATCAACAAACAAGGTTTCATTTTTTCTGTGAATAACTTTTTGTGAGAAATGGATATACCCCAGAATCATGCTAAGAGATATTAGCATATGCCACTATAGTCATCAGACAAATGTTAATTAAAATATTGAAGATTATAACGTTATCAACAAAGTTTTATTTTTTTGTGTGAATATAAAACATTTCACCCAACAACACAGTATCTATTATTTTAAACCACATTAAGAGTGTTTACAAATGTTTATCAAAAAGTAGACATAATAATTGTCACAACAAAAAGAGAAGTGATTAAAGGCAACTGGGGAGAACTGCAGGTGGGGGAAGATTATAATCAATAGGGATTATCAGAACAGAATTTACTTTCTGTCTTGTTGCTGGGACAAAATACTCAACACACTTAAGTTAAAAGAGGAGGGGTTATTTTTGGTTCAGTTTGTAGAGTTTTCAGTGTATAGTTGGTTAGATCCTAAGCAGGGTGAGATGGGAGAAAAGAATTAATTCATGTTAGGGCAGACAGAAAGCAGAAGAAGATCAAGGTGATAGGAAGGACACATACTTTTACCCACCTCTCCACACCAGGCTTTACCTCCCATCATCACACCCAGCTTTAAATCCATCAATGGAATAATCCAATAAAGCATTCATGATACCGTCACTTCCCAAAAACCTCACCTATCAGCCAATATGTTTGGAGGATATCAAGATACAAGCCATAGAAATCTGCTCCTGTTCCCTAAAAGATTCAAGTGCACAGCTTTATGCAAAATTCATTCAGTCCATTTCTAAGCATTTTCAAATTCCTAACAGTTCAGTATTGCTGAAATGGTCACCTCCAAATTATCCTTTGAGATTTAAGGCAAACAAGGCTGTAAGCCCATATAAAGAGGGAAAAAAGTTAAACACTTCCATTATGGGACCAAATCAAGACCCATATCCAACAGGGAAAATTTTAAAACCTATAGTTTCATGTCCACTATCCAGGGCAATCTGTTACAAAACGTGAACTAAAACAGGCTTGAATGGTTCTGCCCCTATGGCAGTGCCAGTGGTTATAACCCTCATGAGATCTCTCTTGTGCTGCCTTTGCTCACTCCTGAAGTTTTCCTCAGATAATTCACATTTCTGGATTCTCCCACTTTTGGGACCTCTACTCCATTTTCAGCTCCCCACATTGCCCTCTAAAGGGTACACTGCCTAGCCTTCCAGGCCTTCCTCAAAATCTAGGTGGAAACCTTCCAGACCCTACAGCTCTTTCATTCTGTGCATCACTAAATCCACTACCATGTGGTTGATGCCAATGTCCTCTGTCATTTGGAGAAGTAGCGAGGTTTCTTTCTCTCTTGGCTGTAAGGGTTGAATGCCAGAATTTCTGAACACTATGAACCCAATCTTGGGAAACAAATTCCTAAGCTGCTTCCATTCTGGAATATGGTGCCCCGTGGATGTCTTTTCAAAGCAGTCTTTCCCCTTTATAATCCTGAGCCTGCAAAGGGTGAAGTCTGCTGGTACATGTGATATCCTCAGGCTATATTTTCTATTTTATTGTTCCATCTATTGTATGTGCTTGTATTTTTAAAAATTTATCTTTATTTAAAGAGAAAAAAAGCAAAACAGAAAAAGGGATAGAAGCAATACAGAATTTCAGAAAAAATAAGCAATAAAAAATCACTAGTTGATAAATTACATATTGTCTTCTTAGACAGTTGTTCAAGTTACAAGATTAAATTTGACATTCAAACAGTGAGGCTGCTAACAGTTTTGTTGAATGATCCAATAAAAACTTAGCAAAGTGGTTATCAATCCTACATACTTAAACATAAATGCAGTTATATCCTTTAGAGCACTTTCTTTTCCTCCTTTTACTTTTTAAGTCCATTATCTGTTTAGTTATATCCTGTTTCAGGTCGCTCAGTACCGTACTGACTTGTTTTGTTGCTGTTATTTACTTTTAAATCACCTTATATTATTCTGTTACTTTGTTTTTGAGTTTCTCCTCATCCATGCCCCATGGATCAGCTTTGGTGGAGTTGGGAGGTTTATGGAGATATTTTGTACATTGTTATCTACTTTTTTCTGAAGGTAGCAAAATACAGCAAAACAAGACAGAACAAATCCATGCGAGGCAGTGCAGTGAAATTGGCACAGAACCTCACAGCAGGTCACCAGGACAACAGCAATAGGCACAATAGTACATCCTGTTCTGTTCACATTAGCTGTTCTTTCAATCAGGCAGAGCAAAATGGAAGGAAATATCGAACTTATAAAAACAGAATATTGAATAGAGCAGCACCATTAATCAAAACTGAGCAAAACAGTGATAAAATATTTGCCTTCAAAGACATGGTAGAAGGAAATCCCCATTACTTGCCACACTGCATACATTCATCCTCCTAAGAGATACTCAGATCTCTGGCTCCCACTTGCTAACAGGGAGGGGGGATGAATCCATGTCTGATTCTTAGCCTGTGCATTGGCAGGCTGCCAGCCGCCTACCAGGGTGGCCAGTGGGCTCCCTATTCTACTAGCATCCCATGTTCTGTCTGACATGATGCAGAGCTCTGGAAAAGCCGATGTGCTTGGATTTTTAATGCTAATGTTTTAAGCACTTATGATTTACTCCACTCCAATTTTGCAACCTTAAAATTTACTAGAACTTCATTTCTGGCCAATCTCATAAGCTTATTTTTATTTAAAGAGAAAAAAAACCGGCAAAATTATAGAAATATTACAAAATTTAACAAAAAGAAGAAAACAGTAAGAAATCACTAGTTGATAAATTACATATTGTTCTTTTAGAAATAGTTATTCAAGTCACAAAATTGAAACACACAAAGATGACATTCAAGCAGTGAGAGTGCAAACTGTTCAACAATCCAACAAGAACCTAGAAATACAGTTATCAATCCCACACACCTAAACATACATGCAGCTATATATTTTATAGCGCTTCCTATTTCCTTTTTTTACAATAGCAATTATACATTTTTAAAATTTTATTTAAAGTGTCATAAGCTTTTAAGACATTCTTCTGTGGCATTTGCTCTCAATTCTCAATGTACAGCTGGATAAAAACCCCAATAGTAGTCATGCCACAGCCTTAACATTAAACTACCTTGAAATTTATTCTGCCAGATTAATCTTAGTCTTCTTAGTGTCTCTGTAGATAAGCAAAATGCAGACAAATTTTTCACTATAGCATATCGCACATTGTCTATAGTCCAAATGTCAGTGGAATCCTTCTTCCAAACAGAAATCTCCTGTGCTTGGTTTTTACTGGTTTCATTACTCTCAGCATTGTGGTATTCTGAGATTTGATCAGGATCTCCAATCAAGCTTGGCTCACAGTCTTGTAGGTTTGCTTCTCCGGCCTACATCTCCAAACCATTCCAAACTCCTTTCAAAATCCAGTTTCAAATGCTTCTGTATCACATGGTTAGGTAATTACAGCAAAAAAAATCCACTTATCTAGCAAAAAAACCTATCTTAGATTCTGCTTGCTTTCTTTCTGGTTGCTGAGACAAGATACCTGATACCCACATGTTAAATGAGGAAATATTTATTTTGCCTCACATTTTATAATGGTTTCAGCACATAGTAGTTCTGCTTCAAGATAGGCATAAATTTTACCTTTATGTTTTGTGCAAAGGAGAAGCAGTTCATGGTAGGATAGGCAGGATTCAGAGGGGGACCAAAGAAACAAAAAGGATATGTATTTTGAGACCACATCGCCAGTAACTTATGTCTTCCCACCAGGCTTCACCCTCCTGTATCACACTCAACCATAAACCCATGAGTGAAATAATTCAGTATCACACACTGATGATCCATTCACCTTCCAAAAGTTTCACCTATGTATGCATGAGGCACTTGGAGGACATCTATATATAAATCATAACATTTTCCCATTTTCTGTTGAACTAAGCTTTTTTATTTCATAGATTTTCCTTAAGATTGTTTCCTTCTACAGAAAAATTAATTATGATATAAAGGCAATATTTTACCAACTTCAGATAATACAATGAGTTTATTGTGATGTCATGAGTCTTATGCTAAATTATAATGTTGAGCTGTAATTAAATGTTTTCAAACTCATTAGACATTATTAGGATATTATTAACATAGTTGATATGTATCTATGCTATGTATGTACCATTTCTTGTCCACACTACTTTCAACTTAGATCTCCCATCTTCAATATATTTTCCTCTAATGGAACATACACATAGACTAAATAATCTGGCAGTGCATTAGATCTTGACTAGATGCTTACATTTTAATAATTTGATAAATTTAACCATTATATTTTGTGTAGCAGACTATATGCAAAATAGCAGCCCTATAAAACTGCAGAAAGTTAAAAAATAATTACCTAAGAATATTTTGTAAAATATTTTGGATATATTTTTTAGTATGGTTCTATTGCTGGTAGAATATAATATACACAGTCTCTTATTGGCTTCCTCTAAGTATATATTTTACTGCAAAATAAAAATAAATTTGTTAATAAGTTAAGTCACTTTCCTTATACACCATGATATTCATAGAAATGATCCAGAAAGTGTGATATATTTTGGTGACAGATACCATGGTGATTAAATTTCAAGTTTTATGTTTAGATCTGTATGACAGTTTTAGTAGCTACATTACTTTACAAAAGTTCTCTAAATTAAAATGAGTTTGAAATGCTTCATCAGTAAACAGGGATTTTGCACATTTCAAAGAGTTGTTAAAAAGTTTTGATAGGACAAAATATGTGAATGGACCTCATAAAATTTTAGAGTTATGCATGACTTTTCACCATTATTATATATGTAGATAGGGGAAAACACAACAAAAAGTGAATATATTTTGTAAGCTGAATATGAGGCCATATTTGGGTATCTGGAGAAGAACTGTGGTATGATGGAAATATTAAGATTTTTTGAGTCAGATATAATAAATAGAAAAAAACCTTGTTTCTTCTTAACAGATTGTTATTCTTATAATCTCTTAAAAGTTACTTTTTCTGAATCTCAGTTTCCTCATCTGTAAATAGAAAGTGTGTCACTGATGCCTCATAAGATACCACAACCAAATAAGGTGCTATGTCTAAGACCCTTCGTCACAGTACTAGTAGTGCAATATCAATGTTAGTCTCTACAATGTAAATTCAGTAAAAAGGAGAAAAGTAAATTATGATTATGATATTGATTGAAAATTATCTATCACAATGTAATTTTTCCCTGGATGTAAGAAGCAACTGGAAAGGCTAAATTCCAAAATAATGCAGCCATAAGCTCCAGAAATCATATGGTATTTTTCTTAGTTGTTCTTTGGCAACATAGATGGAACTTGCTAAAATGTGGTTTATCGGTTTAGAGATCCATTTCCTTCTACCTCCTCTATTTCCTCCTGAATTGACAGGAAATATTCCTATCCAGTTAGTGAGCCTACAGATTTAGATGTAAAACTCAAAGTGGAGAAGAGTGAGGGGGGATTGTGTCCCTGGGCAGCCCCTTCCTCAATGGGCAAATTTCCTTCATAGTAACAGATCTCTAGGGAATCCAATTTGGGACTAAGAAATTGGGAATCTGCTTCTATATGTTTTCTTGGCATGCATTTCTTCTAACCGTGTTGTTGCTCCAACTCTTATTTTCATATGGGCAAGATTATTTGTGAAACACACATATACACACAATTTCCAAACTTTCTTCATTGTTGTTTGTCTTCCATTAGTTTTCCGACCAATCTACTAGAACCCCTTCCAAAATACAAGACGATAAATTTTACATTAAAAAACAAATCCAAACTAATGTGAGATTTTATTCACAAAAGTTATTGCAAGGTAGAGGATAGGAAATATTGCAATAAGGAGAAACCCATGACTAAAAGATCTCCAAGCACTTTAAGTATTAGACAAAAAATGATTTTTCTCTTATAGGAAGTAATAAAGAATTAATAAAAGGACCGAGTGTGAAAAAATGAAATTCAAGTTGTTTTAGGATGTTAAATACAAGATATTTTATTTTACCCTGAGACTTGCCTGTTCTCCAAATAGGTTATATGCTGGTTCAACTGCAGAGAGAATCAAAATTCCAGGGCATATAGAAAGGAAATAACAAATGTAATCTATGTGAAGTTAACAACCCCAAATCTAGGATATCTGCAAATTTTATATAACCAAAAATTTTTCTGGAGCTTAGGTAAAATATCCTCTTTATTCTTCAATTATCAAAATCGTAGAATTAGAATATCAGTCTTTACTTTTCAGGACTGTGTTCCCTGCTCTATTGTGGATACGCCATGTAACTATATTTACTCTGAATGTCTTGGTGGTCATAAACAATACTGTAGCTCTCTCCTGAAGAGTCAATGAAGCAGTGTATGCCAGCACAAACAAGCAAACAGAAACATGAAGAAGATATAGCAAAAAAAAATCTTCCCCAAATGTACAACCATCACCAAACCAATTCATGGAGTTTCAAGGGGGGGATCATAATCAACATAGAAGCAAGCTCTGACAATATATTAGTTGAGGTAAAAGAGCTTAGTAAGGGGTTTGGTGAATTTAAAGAAGATATGACTAACCAGATAATGACCTTAGTGAAACAAATAGTGAGTCTAGAAAAGACACCAATAAAAATCTAGTGAAGCTAAAGAAAGAGATGCAAAACATTAGTGCTTAAAATAATAAATAATGATGATCAATAAGAAAGTTCCAAACAGAAATCCAGAAGATTAAAAATACAATTGAAAATAGGGACAGCAAAAATTACCAATATGGTGACAAAATGTCATGGGTTGTGGTCAATAAAAGCTTAATAAGCTTTTGCTAAAACAAACATCTTCCAACAAATATTAGTATAGACTTCAAAATTATCTTTCAAAATTGATCGAAAATATGATATTTCCATTATAAAGGGAACATAAAGAAATTCATAACCACCAAACTGACTTTCTAAAAATTTCTCAAGGATATCCTAAAAAGATAAGGTGAAACCAACAATGCCAAAATATCCACTACAATGAATATATTATTTTGGTCTAGTATTTAAGTACAAAAGAAAGAAACCAAAACAGCAACAGGAAAAGAGTATGACAGAAATGAGTAAGTACCTATCAGTTATAACTATCCATGTAAATGGACTCAATTTACCAATCAAAAGAGACAAATTAGCAGAATGCATTAAAAATGAAAGTCAAGAAACATGACATTCAACACAAAAGATAGTCATTGAAAAAAAACAAATAATGAAAAACAGTAGTCTATGCAATGAAAAACTCATATTATGTAGAAAGAGCTATGCTATTTTCAATTTGGGTTTCTATTCAAGCTAATTAAATAAGACAAAGAAAGATTTAACATATTGGTTAATTGAACCATTTAACAGAAAGAGATAATAATTCTTAACATATGTGCACCAAACCACAATGTACCCAACTTCATAAAAAAAACACTAATATGTGTAAAGATCAGATAAACAGCAATAGAATTTTGACTGAAACTAATAATAAATGGGAATATATTAAATTGCGGATTTATAATTGATCAAATGATGAAAGACAGCACATATTGAATATCAAAATGTTGTAAATGAGAAACATCACTGGTGACAAATTAAAGATTAAAAAAGTGATGCTAATGATTAGAATGTGTACTTTATATTGATGGTATATCAAATTGTCAACTTATTTAGTGCCACTTTGGTGTAGTGTCATTTTAGCTTGTCTGCTCATTTGATCACTACTCATATACAATTCTGTATACATTGCAAAGGCATTTAAAACTTCCAAATTGCATGCTTTAGTCTGAAATTAAAACACACATTTTTAACTTCTGACCCATTTCAGAAACATGTGAAGGAGAATTTCTAGAGTTTTTGTATCTTTAATACTTTTACATTGCAATTGTGTCTTATTCTGATTATTTATTTCCCACTGATTCATTCACATATTCGCAAAATAAAAGGACAAAAGTAAAAAAAAGAAAATTTTACTAGTCATTTAAATACTCGGGAACATAACAAATAATATTTCTTTCAAATAGTGATAACTTCCTATGGAAAAAATGCCATTTTTTGTAATTTACATCATATACATCAACCTACTTTTTCTTCCCATTGGAGAAACTGGACCAGAAATAAATAAGTAGCAGCATAGCTTTATAGCTTAGAATTTTTCGAGATTTATTCTTCATATCCTTAATCTTATAAACATTACTGCATACTGCTGAATTCCCTGAGGAAGGTATTTATTGGCAAAGGCATTTCAGGGGAATTTTAGAACATATGACAATGTAATTGTCTTAAAACTTGGAAAAAGTGTCTTACCCACACAGGGGAATATTGTTACCACTTAATTTATTAGTAGGTACAATATACAGTAGGATGTCCTCAGGGAATGCTGCCTCATTCTACCTTCCCACTGACTGCATTACCCTGAATTTGAATTTCAGGCATGAAGCAGGAAAAAAAATACCGAAAGTTTATTCCTTCCAAAGTTTTTACTTTTGTTTTATTTAAAGGATTATGCATAAATCTTACTTAGTTAATTGCCATTCATCTAGCCAACTGACTGTAAGAGAAGTTGAGCCACTGTTGATTCAGCTTTTTAGTTTCTTTAGTAATGAAATTCAAGGGAGATAGTTCTTGAGAATTCAAATCTTAACTGTCTATGTTTACTTTTTTAGTAAATTTAATGCACTTCAAATAAACACAACAGCTAATCAAACTTGATGCATTTTTTAAAAATTAACTGTATATTTATCAGAAAAGACCAAATCAAAACTAATTGATTTCACACTAAGAGAAATGACTTGAGAGTGACTAATGACTTCAGGAAACTTACACAATAGCAAAATATTTTGAATGTACTTAGCCAGGGAAATTATCATATGATTTTGCTGCCTATTATGAAGCGAAAATATGAGGAAATTCTCTAACTAAGCACATTTTCTGTCAGGCTTTGTACCAAGATTGCTAATTTCATGAGAAAATATGTGCATTTGTTTATTAACTAAACAAGGGTGTAAACCAAGTCCTATAAAGTCACTCTTTTAAAAGAAGCAAATATAGTTCATTCGAAATTTGGTATCATGTAAGAATTTCTTAAAAATTAATTAGAGTGTGATTCTGTGAAGTGATTTCACACTTTTTGAAGATGAGTATAATTGGGAGAAATGCCCAGATTATATGTCATTTTTTTTACCTTAGGGAATAAATAAAAATGAACATTAAGAATAGTTTTCTGAGGGCTCATAATTTTATTCTTTTGATTTTATATTTTTCAAAAAACTTTATTTTTGAGTTTTGCTTTATCTGGTCTTATGTGGTATAACATGTTGGCTTGTTTCTTTTATCATGTTATGCAATGTCATCCAGTGTAGAACCACATTGCTGAATTGTAATTTCTGTTGAATATATCACCTCATGGTGCTGATTTCTTCTTTTTCAGTAATGAATTCAAGAACAAATGGGCTTATATACCCAAGACATGTATATACCCTCTCTCACTACATGTTCTGATATATGAGTATATGAGGAAACTCAAAACAAGCTATTACAAAGCACTTGATGTGCCCTTTTTGCAACCTAGCATATAAAACATGTTGGATGCATTCCACTGTCTCACCTTTTAAAAACCAAACATCATAGGTGAGATGAGACAACTACTTTTACTTATAGTATAACTGAAGACAACAAATGGGAAAAGAATGATGAGAATTTAACATCTTTATTAATGAAACCTCAAAGAATCATTATTGCATACTAAAGTAAATAAGTAAAATTATGATCAGAAATAGAGTGCTAGCCTAATTCCTAAACATCTTCCCATGAAACACATATTAATAAAAATGGCAAAAAGGGCAAAGTGGCAACTTTATATAAAAAGAATCTGGTAGACAGAATTTTGTCCAATGGATCAAAACTGACATTAGTGAAGATGGCCAATCAGTGAGCAACAGAATACAAAGCCTCCTGGGAGAAACAATTCATATGCCAGAATAAAACACCCTAGAGAGACCCAGACAGAGGGAGATGGATCCTCTTGACACACGAAGAAATTAAAACTTAAAAAAAAGCTCATCAAATACTTTGGGACTACAACTGAAACAGCTAAAAGCTACAGGACACAGCGTTTTCATTTGCACCAGCTTGAATCTGCGCCGGCAGGCAGAGCTGCCCAAACTCGTTCCCACTGCCACTCACAGGAAGAATGGTGGCACTGAGGTCGGGGGTTGGTGAGCCCAGTGGAGAGCAGAGAGTGGAGCCTGTGGAGGAACCTTCATTGATACACGGTCAGTGCTGGGAGTGAGAACCCCCCACATGGGGAGGGCACTACCAGGTGGGCGACATGTTGGAGTCTGGCAGGAGGAGCCTGAACTGGGAGTGACAGTGACTTCGGTTGGTTGCTCCCTCCCCAGAGCAGATTCATGTGATTTTCTTGGACTGGGCTGTGCCCCTGGCAGGGACCCAATGAGACATCCCAAATTGATTCCCTGTGCCTAGCACTCAGTGACTGGGTGATTGCCCCCGAAGTTAGGGTGGCCCAGTGGGGAGGGGCAGGCATACATATCCTGCTTACACATCAGTGACAAGAGCAGGCAGAAGAGGTTGGAGTTCCCTTGCTAGCGTGCTTTGGAGGAAACGTGGCCAACAGGGAAAGGGGCTGGGACCTGCACTATAACCTGTGTGGAGGAATCCAGGGCCATGACAGGAGAGAGAGGTAGGAGGAGGCCCCCAGCCCAGAACCCTGAGAGCCCTGATACAGAAGAGGGAAAAGCAAGGGATACATACAACATCAGACATGGCTTCAATGGACATTAAGAGATATCTTCGGGACCTTGTAGACAAGCTCAAAACTGAAATATAAAATCAGGTAAAGCAGGATATTAGTAGAGTAATAAAAGAAATGCTCTCAGGAAGCATCTCTCAGGATGATACAGACAAAAGAAGGGAGGAACAAAAAAAAGGAGAGAGACATTCAATAAAGAATATAAAGAAAATATAGAATACATGAAGCAGATTCAAAGAGACTACCAGGAAATTAAAAACTCATTGAAAGCTGGCAAAATGCCTTAAAAGAAACTAAGGATAGACTATCAAAACTTGAAGAGAAGTTTGCAATATGTGATCATGAAAGGAAAGATCTCTTAAAATAACAAGGAAACAGGCAGTAACAATACAAAGGCTAGAAGATGACAAGAGAATCTACAATTTAAGAATAAGAAACATGAACGAAGAAGCAGGAATGCATACAGGCAAATTACAAAGGCTATTCACACAAATAATTAAGGAAAACTTCCCAAGCATGGGAAAATAAAATGACATTCAATTATATGAGGCATAACAAACTCCAGCCACCTACAACCAAAACAGAGCTACACCCAGACATATAATAATCAAGATACAAGAAATTCAATATAAAAACAGAATATTAAAAGCTGTCAGAGAAAAGAAACAGATTACCTATAAAGGTAAGCCCATCAGGTTCATGGCTGACTTCTTGACACAGACCATCAGGCCAAGAAGAGCTTGGAGTGAAGTCTTCCAAGTCCTGAAGGAAGGTGGCCTCCAGCCCAGATTGATGTACCCTGCAAAACTGTCACTAGAAATTAATGGAGAAACAAGATGCTTCCATGACAATGAGGAACTGGGCGTGTTTGTGAGCACCAATCCAACCCTGCAGAGAATGCTGAAGGACATTCTAGAGAGAGCGAAAAAAATACCAGGATTTTAGGAACAGGGGAAGAAAGGCCTCAATGAGTGGGGCAGGCAGTAGAATGAAGGAGAAAACTAAACAAAGGCAGAAAAGTAGCAGAGCAGAAATGAGGCAGAGAGGGATAACTAGAAACTCTAACATAGATGGCCTTGATACACTATATTGTTAATAGTGCACCAGGATTTAAAACCCACATTACTCACACTACTCTGCTTAGATGTATTATATTTTGTTCCAGTCATTCTATCTGTACTAGATTTGAGGGCACAGACAGTAATCCTGAAAATAACAGGATATAGTACGGTAATCATCCTTAATTTCCTATTAACTTAATCTAAAGCTCTGTAAAACCTACACAGCTTTACCATGACTGATTGTAATCGAATCTGGTTTGTTGAATCTCTGTTTTGTATTGATAAATTTTATTCAAAACTGTTATGATTGATAGTATCAAGTAAGAGTATAGGCAACTGCACTTAAGATGACAAGATCCACTAGAATATCCACTCTGGTTTGATTATTACCTGCCTTTGAAGTTTTATACTGTCTACAATGTTTTATTTTACTAATATTGTTATTTACTGCTTTACTCAATTATACTGCTATATTCAATTATGCCTGATGATATAGACATTCTATTGAAGATAATAAGAAACAACACAGTAATCATTGTAGATTCACCTTGTACTGTGGTTTTATATGACTTTTTGGTTTCATGTTTTGATAGGAGTTTGTTTTGTTTTGTCTTACTAAGTTTTGTTTTTCCCTCTAATACAGAAAGGATAGAAATACACGTAGAGATTCATGCATGCATAGCTGTTCACACTCTCACTGTTTGCCTATCTACTTTGTATGCTTTAATTTTGTAACTTGAACAACTATTTCTAAGAGGATAATATGTAATTTATTAACTAGTGATTTCTTATTGTTTATCTGTTTTTTGGAATTCTGTATTATTTCTACCATTTACATGCTTTTGTTTCTCTTTAAATAAAATCTTAAAAAAATTGACATTACTGGAAAGGCACACTCACACAAAAACTTTCAAAACACAAGACAGCACAGACATAAAAAGGGGAAGCAGAATCATAATATGTTTGCTTACACCTCTGTTAGACTCTTATCCTGACATGGTGCCAAATGTTCTGCTCCTTTTATTTCTCTTCAAACATTTTCTGGTTCAAAGTGTCTTTATGTGCTTTTCAAAAGCAGCTATTCAATTAGTTTGTTTTCAGTCAAAAAGACGCAATCTTTTCTAGGAAAAATGTTATATATATAGACATATTTTTTATTTGAAAAGCAATACAGAAAAAGGATAGAAATAATATGGAATTTCAATAAAGTAACAGAAAATTAACACTAGTTAACCTATTGCATATTATTATCTTAGAAGTAGTTGTTCAGGCTACACGATCTAGGAAAATTATAATTTCTGATTATTAGAATTAATAATCTCTGAAAGTTTTTCATATATATGCATGATATAGGTAATATAGGTAAAGAACTACAGTAGTTAAATTAGCACTTGTGTTTAGAATTGATTCAAGTATTTTATTGACTGAAGATCTGAAAATCATTTAAATATTTTTTAAACTGTGCAGGAGCTTGTCTTTCAAGGCATCTTGGTAAAGCATTACATTGCTCCTATGCAATGGCAGTGAACACTAGTGTCAAGGATCACTGATCAGTAAAATGTTCCTTGACATTCTGTGCAACAATTATGCTGTGCAGATAATAGAGTATATGAAAATCTAGCACCCATAAAAATCACTCAGATGCTAAAATTATTAGTTCCAGATATTATGGTAGCATTTTTTCTGTGGTAGTTGAAATCATTTTGAAAATATGAGATAAAGAATTAGCACAAAGCATAAGTATAGAAAGAAGGAAAACTTATAAATTTACCTGTGAGAAAAAAATAATGGTATAATACATAGCCAAGACACACTATTATTATCTAAAATAATTCATTCATTTATTTTTTTCTGGGCGGCTTAGATTCATCTTTTGTTTTATGATAAATATTATGGATCTGCTGCTGAAAAGATAAAATGTCGGTGTAAGAAAGGGGAAAAAGAATTGAAATGTACAATGTAAATGTAGAACGATCTTACAGTGAATATTATCATTATGTACTGCAAACATGTACTAAAAAATTTTTAAGAAAATAAAATCTTTAACTGATCTTAAATTTAAAATAAATAGGTATTTGCTAGTGTTTTTTTCTCATCTCTTCACATGTTTTTCCTAATATTTCTTTGAGGTAAATGTTAACTCTTAAGAAAAAGTGAGATGCAGAGTATCTAAGAAATACATTTTATTTGATCTGTTAGGATTGGAATTGGGGCATTTTCTTTCCTTTTCATTATTACAATATCTATTGTACATTTTGAGTCTTATCACACTTTCAGTTTTTTATTTTTATTATTTCTTACACTATGGAGACAATATAATATTTACAAATATCAGTTTTATTCATTTCACTGCTGAATGTCATCTTAAGTTGACTCTATTTACCTATAAAAGCCTGGAGTATCTTTTTTATAGCTCAGTAATACTCCATTGTATAAAAATACCACATCATTTTTATCCATTCTGCAGTTGATAGATAACTATACTACTAATCTCTGCTAGTTCATCAAAGGGAATGTTTTGTGCTGCCATTGTTTTACTATTTGATAAATTTTTATGCCTAGACCTTGTAACCTGAACTTCTTCTAAAATAACAATATGCAATATATTAATTAATATCAATTTCCTTCTATTTTTCTTTGAAATTCTGTATCATTTCTATCATTTTTTCTGTTTCACTCTTTAAAATAAAAAAAATATTGGAAATTGGTAAACACACAGTTTCCTTCCAAGGTCTAAAATATGTGTTCCCAAGGTCTGAAAGGTTTCAAACAAATGCTAATGACAATACCTACAAGAAGGAAGGTGGATGTTATAATTTGTGTTTTGATGTCACGCTAAAGTCTCATGCAGTCATGGGGCAGGCTTCTAGAATTTGTAATTAATTCATGCCCCAATGCTGGAATTGTAGGTATGCATGCTAATCTACCCTGGGTTAGGTAGCCTACATTAATATAAGGGATAAAAAGAGTATTCACTCTTTACACTCCTCCCTTTTTTTTATCTTGTTGCTTTTGTTGTCTTCTGCCACCATAAACTGTTACCTTCTGTCATGAGCCACCTTGCCTTGGACCTAGCAAATTATGGACTGAATTATGGACTTTTAGCTAAATCATCTTTCCTCTTTTAACTTTGATCACCATGTATTTTGTCTCAGCATTCACTAAAAAAGCAAGTAACATAAACCAGAGAAGTAGGGTCATTACTGTGACTATACCCAACCATGTGGTTAAAGGGCTTTTGGAAATGGCTTGTGTGAAGCGTTCGGAAAGAGATGTTGTCTGAAAGAGCAGAGCTGGAAAGTCATAGCTGTTATATATAGTTATTCTATATGAGAGATTCTGCTCAGACCTCAAAATACCAAAAGGCTCATAGAAATATTACTGGTACAGACCAGGTTCAGGAGGTTTCTGGTGGGGAGAAGGACTGCATTGATTGTTGTACTTCAGATATGTGTTATGGCTTGGCAAAGAGTTTGTCTGAATTTTGCTTATGTCCAGATATTTTGCATGAGACTGAGATTAAATGTGATGAACTAGCTAATCCTGCAGAAAAAAAGTTTTAAGGCAGTCTAATGTTGAGGCAGTGGCATGGCTATAGCTTGGAGCTTTTAGCCAGAATTTTTGCAAATCAAGAGTGAAGAGACCATTAAAATGTTTTAAAATATTGTGAAGTTGGCCAGAATGGAAGTTCCAGTAAAGATATGGATTGTAAAAATAAAGCTGAGAAGATATCTATTGCTGAGAAGGAACAGAACATAAAAGATGACCTGAAGATATCAGAAGAAGCAGTAAGTCCTCTCCATTTGCATCCTCAAAACTGCAAAAGTGAAAGATTTTTGCTTTAAGGAGAAAGCCAGAGAGCACCATGTTTCAGAATGGTGCCAGGAAAAAGAATTATTTTGCCCTTGGAATTAGATTCAGCATGCTTGTGGTTCCAAGCACTTAACCCCTATATCCCAGACAGAGGGAATTCTGGCTACTGCTCCAGCTGGCAGTAGACCTCGGTACCATCCATTTGGCACTGGCTTTAAGCCCACACACAATGCAGGAATTCTGCAAATAAAAAGACTTTCACCAGATTTCAGAAGGCCTGGGGAGGCAGATACTATGCCTTTGATAGGGAAATTTGCCAAGCCATGAGGGTGAAGACAAAGGTGCAGCATAGACCCCAGAAGTTTTGAGAAGCCAGGAACATAGGTCATCTGATGAAACCTGCAAGAAATGAGCAAAAAAGGCCTAAGAGAGAAGCCATGAGAGCTGTAACCACCAGAATCGCAGTAGGGGTAGAAATATTCAAGCCCTTTAGAGTTACAGTTTGCCACATACTGCTTTGAATGTTCCAAAACATGGAACTATAGACCTTAATATTTTGTCTGCTGGATGTTGGACTTGCTAATATCCCAATGCTTTGTATCTCCCTGTTTGTGCCTTTTGGAATGGTAATGTTTATTTTGTGCCACTGAATGTTGGAAGTGTTTAAATTTTCATTTGTACACAGCTAAGAGTTCACTTTAGATCTCAGCAGAGACTTTGGACTTGGACTTTTCAGCAATTCTGAACCTGCTATGATTCTGGCAACTGTTGGAGATGATCTGAATGTCTTTTGCATGAGGATGTGCATGAATCTTTGGGGAGAAAACGTTTGCTTTGTGTCTCAATGTCCCCCCAAAGACTAATGCAGGCATGGGAGCAGGCATCTAGAATGTGTGGTTTATTCATCTTCCAATACTGGGATTATGGTGTGTGTGCTAACTCATCCTAGGGTGGGTGGCCTACATACAAAATCAAGGTTGTTTATTCATTAATATTTTGGGAATACAGGCTTTTTGTTTTATTTTGTTTTGTACCGGGTATCGAACTCATGACTTTACACTTACCAGGCAGGCACTTATGCTGCTGAGCTAAATCCCCAGCCTATTCATTAATCTTTTAACAGGCATTTCCAGATCTAAATTCATAGAATGTTAAAATCTCCTTCCTTTTTGGCTCTTGTTGCTTTTGCCATCTTCCTCTACCTTGAACTGTTGCTCTCTGCCATGAGTCACCCTGCCTTGGACCCAGCAGATTATGGACTGAAACCTTCACTAACTTTGAGCTAAACAAACCTTTCCTCCTTTAACTTTAGTTGTCAGGTATTTTGTCCCAGCAATGAGAAAAAAGTAACCAACACAGGATATTACATTAGTTTTTGTCAAGATTGCAGATTCCTTCAAGAAAGATATTAAACTGTTTCGAAAGAAGGAAACTAAAGTTCTGTGAATGTAGCTCAATGATAGAACACTCAACTAACATGCACAAAGAAGGCCCTAGGATTAATCTCCAGTACTGCAAAAAAATCAGTTATGTCTGAGTAACTTGAAGAATATACCTAAAGAGATTCTCAGAATTTGAGAGAGTAAAGACAAAAACAAAGAAATTCTTAGAGAAGAAGGGATTTAGGGCCTTGGATTTAGCTCAGTGTCATAAGTGCCTGTTTGGCAAGTGTGATGCCACAAGTTCAGTCCCTGGTATCAAAAAAAAAAAAGGAACAGAAAAGAAAGAAGTGAATTAAAAGTGAAATGATCCTGGTGACTCTTTACAAGATTGGAATGTTTAGCTTTAATGAAAATTATAGTTTCAACATGTAGAGATAGTAGAAAGATTTGCCCTAGTGAGATTTCAATATATGTTGGAGAATGTGTGTAAAGCTGCACAGCCTAAACAAAAAATATCGAAAGAAAATGGAAATAGAGCTTTTTTAAATATGGAGGTGAAGAGTCCGAGGGAGCTTAGGAGAGAGGAAAGGGGACAAAAAATAATTAAGATAGGCTATGTACATGTGTAAATCCTCCCAATTATCCTAATCATTATGCAGTACAAACATGTACTGATTACATAAAAAATGTATTGATTAAATAAAAAATTCTCAGAACTAGACATGATTAAATACTGTTCTCTATGGCCTTTGTTTTGGGGATACCTCAATCTTGTTTCTATTTTGATTTAATGTTTTTCACATAAGTAGGTGTCTTAGTGACTCTTTTCTCTTTGCTGAGACAAAATATTTAAGGACCAAAATTAAGAAAGAAAAGGTTTATTTACCTCAAAGTTTGTGAAGGATTCAGTCAGTAATCAGTGGGCTTCCAAGCAGGGTGGCATAGGAAAGGAGAAATAGTTCATGTCAGTGGAAGACACAAAAAGCAACAAAAGCAAAAAAAGGGAGGATTAAGCCTGTTTTACTCCCTTATATTTTATGCAGGCAACCAGCCCCAAGTCAAGTGTAGCACCATCTCCATACTCTCTTGCACATGCAGGGGATATTTACCAAGTGAGGACCCTAGTCCCTTGCTGAGTTTAGCTGGAAGTGTTGTAACTCTCTTTCCACCCCCTATGACCACATGATGTTTTGGGGGGACATCCAAGACACAACCATAACAGTATGAAAAATATTTTCACTTTACTTCTGAGAGAGAAGAATTTCAGCAATGATAAATCCTTAGTCCAAGTTAAATGAGTAAAGCACATAGTGAATAGAGGTCTCCAAGTATTACGCTCTTCCTTCTGGGAAAAACAAGTTTATAGTATTTGTGTGGTAAATTTTTGATGTAGCCTCTCCGTTTAAATTCTTTCACTCTCAAACAACTTAAAAAGTGAATGATAGAGAATTTCTACTATAACCTAAGACAATCACCCTTGAAGGGCCTTGAGTAGAATCAATTTACAGTCTTTTGCATGAATATTTTATCAAGCCAAAGTCCTGTTTTCTATCATGAAAGAATCCAACTCACTCTTCCTCCATCCTTATCTTCTGCTCAACACCAATTCTGGTTGTCATTGCCATCCTGCAGAATCAAGATGGGTTTGACAAATGTGTTATTATTTCCCCAAATTTCTTATTAATTTTTCAACCTTTTAATTTATATATTATGTCTTATAGAAAAGTTCTTATATTCTTTTTCTGATATTCTTCAGGAAAAACTAGATACAATTCAGAAAGTTTAATAGCCTGTTCTCATAAAGCTACCATATCTTCAAAGGATAACTAAAATGTGCTGAATCTGGGAGAGAAAGGAGAGAGAAATACAAAACAGTGACAAAAGGAGCCATACAAATGTCTTTTCAGAGGCTTTGAGCCATCAGTCAATACCCTCCTCCAGATTCAAATGAAATCATGGCATTTTTGTGTAATTATCTGTGTAGCATATTTGTGAAAA
The DNA here is from genome assembly GCA_004027455.1 of Hydrochoerus hydrochaeris. Classification (NCBI taxonomy): domain Eukaryota; kingdom Metazoa; phylum Chordata; class Mammalia; order Rodentia; family Hydrochaeridae; genus Hydrochoerus; species Hydrochoerus hydrochaeris. The sequence goes on from PVLA01000497.1 coordinate 275,980, forward strand.
CATTCTTAAAGCTTTTTGAAAATTTTCAGTTTTTAGTATCATTTTTTCATACCTTCTTCATTTGAGGAAACAAGGCATGGTGTATATATGTAAGTATATATATATATATATATATATATATATATATATATATATAATATATATACAAGATTGATATATATACTGCTAGTCTCTGTTAGTTCATCCAAAAGAACAGTTTGTGCTTTAGTTGTTTCATTGATCATTTTTTGAGCCTAAATATTGTAACTTGAACAACTACTTCTAAAATACCATTATGCAATATATTAATTAGTGTTATAATTCCTATTTTTTGAAATTTTGTATCATTTCTATTCTTTTTTTCTTTTTTCTTTTTAAAAATAAAAAAACAAGACTTTGGTACTCACTTATGCCTATTATTTTTGTGATCATTCACAATCCCATCTTCTGATTGACACATTCTAAAGACTCGTGTACTATTCCTGAACCAACAGCAACTTATTTGGAACTTCTAACAAACTATTGATGAACTGTGCCCCAGAGGAGACACTAAATGAAGCAGAATTTTTTGGCATTATTTTTTCCAGTTTTCATGAGACCTACAAATTGTATTCAATTGTCCATGCTACTATATCCACTGAAAATTAATTTAACACATCTATCATGCACTATAGTTATCACTGTGAATGTTTGTTTGTAGTAAAGGCACTTAAAATATGCTTTCTTAGAAATTTTCAAGCTAATGAAACGCTATTGTCAATGACATTGACTGTGGCATTTATTATATAGCCAGAACTTGCTTCACTTTATAGTTGAAAATTTGTACTTTTTTGACTATATTTCCTCATTTCTCTCAAACCTCAACCCTTGGAAACCACTATTCTACTCTGCTCCTAAAAGCTTTATTGTTTTTAGATTTTGCATATAAATGAGATTATGTTCAGTATTTGCTTCACAGTATCTTGTTTATTTCACTTAGAATAGAATCCTCTAGATTTATCTACATTGTCGCAAGCAACAGGAATTATTTGTTTTTTGAAAGCTAAATAGTACCTCAGAATGTTTATTCATTAATCTTTTAACAGACATTTCCAGATCTAAATTCATAGAAAGTTAAACCAGTATCTCTAGCAGGTATCTATACTCTCATGCTCATTGTATCATTGTTCAGATGTGAAGTACAGATACCTCTTTGAAAGACTGCAGTTCTCTTCCATGTGTACTTTGACGTGTGATTTCTGGGTCATATAGTAGTTGTGGTTTTAATACTTTGAAGAATCTCTATATAAGTTTTCATGATTGTACTACTTTATATTCCTACCAACAATATTCAGTTTTCTTTGTCTTTCGTAATCAGTTTGATAATAGCCGTCTTTCGAGGTGAGAGATCATATCTTACTGTGGTTTTGCTTCACACTTCCCCTGATAATTAGAGATGATAAACATCTTTTCATATACTTTCTGGGTTTGTGTACACATTGTTCAGAAATATGTCTATGCAATTCTTTTGTTAAGTTTTAACTTTATTTATTTTTGAAATGTGTAATTTGTTTATATATTTTAGATATTAACTCTTTACTATCGATATTATTTGCAAATATTTTATCCAATTTTATAGGCAATTTATCATTCCGATGCTTTTGCCTTTGGCTGCACGAAGTTTTTTTGGTTGACTCAGTGCCATTTGCATTCTACTTCTGTTGCCCTTTCTTTTCATGTCATGTCCAAATACTCAGTGCCTAGATTTCTGACAAGAATATTCATTTCTACTGTTTCGTATGTTAAATTTCAATCTTTAATCCATTTCTACTGAACTCTTACATATGTTATAAGAGAAGAATTCAATTTTATTGTTTTGCATATAGATAGTCAGTTTTCTTAACACTACTTATTGGTCACACTATCATTTCTACACTGTGTAGTCTTGACATCCTTGTCAAATTTTACTTGACCACATGTATGTAGAATTTATTTCTGTGATCTCTGGTCTGTTCAATTGATCTATGTGCTTCTTTTCATAAAATTATGATGTTCTTTTGATTAAAATAGCTTTGTAATGCAGTTTAAAATATGAAATATGATTCCTTCATCTTTACACTTATTTCTCAACAAGAGGTCATTTTTGGTTCTATGCAAATTTTAGCATTTTGCCCATTCTTGTAACAAATGTCAATAGAGATTTGATAGCAAGTACACTGAATCTGTAATTCTTCTGGATAATATGGATATCTTAACAAATGTTATTTCTTCAAATTTACAAACATCAGATACGTTTACATTTATTTGTGCCTGCATTTCCTTTCAGTAACTTTCCACAGTTTTCAGGTTAGAGATCTTTAAATCCAGGAGATATCTGAAGGTTGCATAACCGCAATAACAAGTATGAGACAATAGAGAAGGTGTCAAATATTGTAACTGTCCTACTAATCTATTTTGTAACTCGGTTTCATTATTTATCTTTCTGCCCTCACCCCCTGCTAAAAAAAAAAAAACTTCATGTTAGTTCCTCAGTAATCTATTTCTCAAGCTAATATTTACTGTATTGTTACATTCCAAGTAGTTTGCATATATAAATATTTATATTATTTTGGAATTTCAGACTCTCATGTCTCTCCACCAAATCATACCCTTTTCACTGCCATTCCCAGAGGCCACATGTAATATAAATGGTGCTAAGTTATTTAGCTATTCTTTTTAAGCTGTTCAAATTCCTGTGGAATTTCCTGTTTCAGGCATTGTTTAGTAAATTAGATGTCCTTACTGGGTGTAATAAATTGCAGCATTGTAAATTGTTACATTGTAATGTGGAAACAATAATTTTTTGGAGGAAAATGACTTTCAGAAACTGGAGAAGCAGTTCAAAGTATAAGGAAAGAAATTTTTTGCTTTTCTTTGACTGGTTAGCTTTACTGCAACCAATATGATCTATGGAAATATATTGGCACTAATTTTCATGAGCCAGATTTTTTTCCCTCAAGAATGCACCTCTAGAGCTCTTTTTTGGTCAGTTTATAAGATAATGCATAAGCTATTAGTTACAATCTCCAAGAAAGTCAGTAATATTTTTTCTATCTCTTATTACATTAAATGTCGTATTGTAAGAAAAAGGCATGCCATAATTACATATGCACTTTGTCTTTTACTGAGGGATTCAGAGAGACTAGTTACATCATTCTCTCCATCCATTCTTATCATCTTTTCCAAAATTGTTTAGTAATCATTTTATTTGAAATTAAATTTTACTTTTATTTTAAAGCACAAAACACTGTGTTTGATATTGTGTTTTTTAGGGAAAGGAGGGCAACAGGCAGAAAAAGTTAGAGGACCTCAGTGAGATTTCTGCAAATAAAGAGTTAAATATCTACTAGAGAGAGTAGCCAAAAAAAGACACAAAACCAGAACCAAAACCAACAACAACAACAACAAAAACCCACAGAGGTGATAAAAAAGGTGTGACTCACTTCTGACAAAGCTCAGTTCCCTCCTCCCTCCATCTCCACCTCCAATTAAACACAAAATGCCACAAAAGGGGGGGGGCATAGTATTAAAAATAACTCAGTACATATTATACAATGACATCTAGATACTTACACACCTATATATAAGTACATACATAATTTTGTCAGTTTCTCACCATATTAATTCACTAAAATGGACATCTCTTTTTGCTAACTATTCTGATATAAATCTCACAAGGTAAGTCCCTGGGCAGTACAAAAAAACTAAAGAAGGACTTATCCAAGAATGTACACATAGGCGATGGAAGGGGCAATGACCAAATCAGGGGTACCAGAGCCTAAAATAGCCAATCAAGTTAAAACAACTCTCAAGGGGGATAGTTCTTTTCTTGACATGCAATAAAATTGGCAAGACCAAAAGCACCTCACTCTCCAGCTCTAGACTCCCTACCTTACTCTAACAAGGTAGCTGTCTGTCTCCTTATTTATCTCCCTTTTTCCAATAAACTAACTTTGTTTCCTCATTTCCTTTTCATTTCTAGTAAAGTGATTTTGTTTCTCCTAAACTTATATCTGTAATTCTTTTATTGGTGTAGTTTATTTGTACAGTCTTAGATAAAAATCAGCCCTCTTGAGACATAGCTCCATATTGTTATATTCATATCAATATATTTTAAAATGTATAAACAATTAGACATAATATTTTTATAAAATGGAATCATATGTTATTGGGGCATCTGCCACATATTAAAATTAAACTATATATATATATATATATATATATATATATATATATATATATGTGTGTGTGTGTGTGTGTGTGTAATATTTAGAAACTACAATTATTTTGTTAGAAAATCTGGTACACAATTCTTGGGCAGCTAAACTTAAGATTTTGAGACTATTTTATAGATTTTATTTACTGCATTATAAAATTTTTATAGAGAATGGGAAAACTATTAACATGTTTCTTTTCCTGCTGGCGGAATTACATAAAATATGTACTACCCACTTCATTATCTTTCTAATGTTTGAAATATTTAGTTTCCAAGTCAAATCTATCCAAAGAGAGTCAGGTAAGATTTAGGAGCCACATACACATGTGTAACTGATAGTATTTCATTAGGCATTTTTTAGGAAATTCTCAGTAAAATAAAGATAGAGGCGTCACATTTTAAAGTTTCTTGGCTCTTTTAATTTGCTTCCTTACTATCTAAGGAAATATATGATGTACAGTTTTTCCAGAACCTTTGAGTGAGGAATCAGTTTATCCAGGGTAGTCTTATATGTCAAGTCATCAATACAACTTTCCTGAAAAGACTACCACAAGAATTTCAAGTTTAACTGTCCCAGATTTGAATGGTCTCATGATACTCCCAATTCAACCACTCAGAAACAGCACTGGCAGTGTCCTCAATTATGTCCACATTGCCATAGTGAGTAGCAATTATTTTAGTCCCTATCTTTCCTCAAGTAACATTTAACATTGTAGATGCCTTTTTTGTTTAAACTTTATTTGGCATCATAGACACCACACATTTGGTATCTTGTCACCACATTTGCTGCTGTTTATGCCTACTTTGCGAGAGACAAATCACTTTTAATCTCTAAATGTTGAAGTTTCTCAAAGCTCAAGTCTCAGATTTGTTCTGTTCTCTGTTTACATTTACTTGCTGTGCAGTGCAATTTCCCAGGCCCTAACCTGCAATACTCAGCTATAGCTGAAAATGTCCAGTAATGCTTATCTACAATAACTATCTTCACAGGTAAATTTCCTCTAAATAGTGGAATTTAAAATGTTTTTATTTTGTTATTTTCTTCATATAGACCTATCATTTTGGTCAATATGCAGATATAGTCTTCATTAAGTGAAATTTTAAGTAAAGAATAGATTTCCATTATGTAAAGTAGAGCTTCATAACATGTCTTAAGAAAGAGGATAAGTTAATTGATGGATTTTAACTTTGAAATTCTGAAGTTTCTCCATATATATATATATATATACATATATATATATTGTTATTTTATTCATACAAATATAACATTTTGGTAAATATACAGATGTTATAGATACAGTATTCATTAAGTGAAATTTTAAGTATATAGTGGATTTTTCTTGTGTAAACTAGACCTTCATAACATGCTTCAGAAAAAACAGAATAAGTTAATTCATGGCTTTCAATCTTCAAATTCTGAAGTTTTAAACAAGAGAACTGGAATTATTCTTCACTATGCTTGTGCCTTGTTTTATCTTTAAAACCTTGGGAAACGATGTTTCTTTGTTTGCTCTTTCTCGAGATACATTCTTTTCCCTTTTCCACTCTCTCCTTTACCCCAGTAGGCTGACACCTATATATTCTTATCAGGCAAGATCTTTGATCTTATTCTGTAGCTTCTTGTTGGGTTCAGTCAAAGGAGTCTCCATAAGGAGGCAGGAAAAGAAAAATAAATGTTTTTATACCTCCTGCATCCATCCAGCTTTGATGACAACCTGGGATTAACTGTCTTCTGAGGTGGCTTTGTAATCAGTCCCCCCTTTATTATGATTCCAAGCGACAACAATGCTGCACTAGTGCTATTTCTTTCCCCTCTCATCCTTTATGTCCTAAAATGGAAATAGCTTTCTGCTTTACTGTTCCATAGATGCCTCAGTGCCCTTTGTGGAAACATCAAGAATAACCATGTCTACTCTTTAATTCCTAAATTATACTGGTGAATGGGAATATTTGAAAGTTTGTATAATGATCTGGTTCCTGGAAAAAAAAAACATAACCTCTTCAAGAAACATAACAAAGGGACTACTTCAATAGAAGTAGGCAAAGTTTAGAAAATACAAAAGTACATTATATGTTCAGTATATTCATAATGATTTAATGAATGTTTTGGATCCAGAATAATCAACTATCATCATCTTTGTTGTTGTGGTTATTATTATTATAATTATTATTAATATCTGGCATAGAAATATCAAGATCTCTTCTTGGTATTTTCCTTTGTATTGTAAGATTTATATACATAGAGACTCAAAAGTTTACTGCTCAGTATTCCACTTCCATTATTATAAACCATGGGGAGAATTAGGTGGTAGTAAGTGTTCGGTGAATAGATGAACATAATTTCTAAATTTTTATGGTGAACAGAAAAGGTTCTACTCTTAGAAACATTTAAAAATAACAGACATATTTGAAGATGTATTTGACACAATCTTAATAGAATTTCAGAAAAGTTAGTTCTGTGTGCACAAAAACAAATAAAATAATATAGAATTTAAAATTAGATTTTATGTCACTATATAATTTATTTGAAATCTGCAACTAATAATATTCAGTGCATAAAAGTAGGGATGAAAAAAATTAGAATTTCAGAAAGAAAATATCCTCTAGCAAAATACTATAAAATCTATTTTACCAAGTAAAATTTGTATATTTCTATTGCAACTTAATTAGAAAAGGAGAGATTGCATTGATACTTGCTCTAACAGTACAAAATAAAGTCAGAATATCACAGGGAAAATATCTAAATTTTTCAATGTTAAGGTGATATTTTCAAGAGTAAGAGAAACCAAGCGATGACGAAAATCTATATAAGTAAATGTAGAAAAATACATGGATAAATAGATACGTTTAGAAGTAAGCATAGATTTGTTAGAGAAATGTGAGAGAATGAAAAGTTCTACTTTATTGTAGAAAATCAACTATTAAGTAGGGGTAGAATAATTTAAATATAAATATTTGATAATCATCACGGTAAAATTTCTTTTTGAGAAAGAATTTCAATGGATACTAAAACTCTTGGGTGAAAGCCTGCAGAGGAAATAAGATACTTACATAGTTTTGATGAATTTCTCTCAAAAGACATAAAGATAATTACTTCATAATGGAAAACCCTGAAAGATATCACCTTAACTAAGGAATCAAACATATTACCATGTATCATGTGCTTCCTGATATAATGCACTGAAAAAATATACATCACTACAGTGATATTTTTGAAAAGAAAAAGAAAGGAGGCCATTATGATAGCACTTAATCCTACATACCAATGAACAAATGTAGGGATCTGCCAACTACCAACATGATCTATTCTACTTACACAAATTTCACACTATATATCACCAAGGTGAACTGAGTTTGGATAAACTTCATTTATTAACTGATAATTGCAAAAAAGGCTCACTGTGCACCAGAACTAGTCTCAAAGGAAGACTTTACACACTTACTCAATGTGGCTTGGGCTGTGTCAATTTCTATCACTTGTACCAATCTAGTGAGTTTGAACACAAACACACAAGTTACAAGGTGCAATTTACTACTTATAGACTGGGTGTGGTGACACATTCTTGTAATCCCAGAACTCAGGAGACTGAGGTAGGAGGATCCTTGTGATCCTTGTGAATTCAAGGCCACCCCTGCAGCCCTGTTTCAAAAAAAAGTCTTATTATTTACAGACAGACAGAAAGGAACAACAGAAGCCTAGGATTCGCATGGGAACCCGAAGCTCAACAAAGGTACACAGTCTGTGTTGAAATTTCATACCTGTCTGCTTCATTTATTATGCAGCTGATGCATTCCAAAAACCACTCACCCAATATTTTCTTCCAGGAGGTAAACATACATTGGTAAGGTAAAGCACTATGTGAGAGCCTGTTAAAGGAAGTACTTAAAAAGAATCTGGATTACTCCAATCAGTTCCTCTTTATTTTAGGAATTTACATTTTCAGCACATTCTATAATTCTTGAAATTCGCAAGTGAGCAAACTCAGTCAAACCAAAACCACCAGGAAAACTGTCCAGAGGTCAATTTGCATACTAAATCTATCAATTATCCATGTTGTTTATAACATATTTAGAGAAATGGAGGGAGGGAGATGGATGGGAAAGGGAAGGGGATGAAAAAGAATCAAGTCAAATTACATATACGCACCTACTCCCTAAGACAAATGTAAGCATCATGTACTACTAGTAAAGCACCATATGCAAATAATAATGATGCATGGCTTTTAAGTTTCTTAAGTAGTTACACAACCAGCAATAACATAATAGTAACCATCTGTTGCAAGGCCAAAACTTCTGTTTGAACTCTAACTAAATTTATTACTAGCAACATTAATGTGGGCAAAGTAACATATTTCAATTTCAGTTTTTTCTGTCCACAAAATGTAAATACAATATATTCCTATTATTTAAAGCATTGAGAGAAAATATTTAAAGCTCACTTCTTTCCGTATACTTTTAAAGTACTAGTTTCATTCAATTATTCCTTGTTTTCTTTTGTAACTATGGAAATAAATATTAATTGTTCCTACAAGGATATCTATGTCATTAAACAGAGCTGGCATTTATGATTCTTAATTCACTGTGGAGCTAAGATTTTCATATGGAACAATTATTTATGCATGAAGAAAAAATCAATTAGTCACTTATAAATTTTATCCAGATATTATTAGATACACAACAGTCTCTCCCTTTAAATATTTTTATAAAACTCATGCTTTTTTCCTATTTATACATCATAATTTTTTTCATGATTATAATTATTCCCATTGCAATGACCTTTTAATATATGATCTCACCTATAAAATTTAAAGTTGTGATGATCCATATCATTAAGCAAAACTCAGCTGACCTGTAAAAAGCAAAAACAAACACAAAACCTCAATAAACTCTGATATAAAATAAATGCCAACAAATAAACTTTCAGTCTTCTTTAGGAAAATTAAATTTTCAATTTTCCACATCAGCGTGTCCTTCTTTTTACTGCTGGGCATTGTTTCAGAAGTGAGTCGTTTTTAATCCCACAATAAACTAGAAAGATAAAGAATAGTAGTATTTGGGGTCTGGATACTGCAAATTGGTTTAAGGATTTAATAAATATTTGATTAACATCAAGCTTAAATATTGTAGAAAATATTTCAAAATGGTACTAAAAACAAAACATTTAACTTAGGTTTATATAATAGATCCTATCACATTTTGTGTTGATATATTAATCATTTTTGTTACTGTTTATTTTTAACTGTTATTTTAACTCATGGTTGTAGTTTTTAGATCTACACATCTTTTTATTAAGTAAAAATGTTAGGGAAATGAATAGAAAGGAATGAATAGGAAAGGAAATAACAGGCAAGGGATAGAAAAAATGAAATGAAATAAAAGAGAAAGGAAAGGAAAATCTCTCATGATAAAAAATATTTATTCCCTTCATTTCTACAAATTTCTCATCCTGCTATGGTAAAAAGGAAAAACAAAAGAGGAAAAAATATAGAAAAGTTAATGTGATAATCATTGTATTATCCAGTGGTTTTATGGATTTCCTTTTAAGATTGATGTTTATTAATGTAGTGTTTTTACTACCTTCTTGCACATGTATGAATCAGGAATAAGCTCTAAGTGGATAAATCATTTTTAAAAAAAGATCAGCGGTTAATGTGATAGTTATTTTGACATCACAGTCTCAGTCCATAAGGCCTCAGACTGCATGCAGAGAATCAGGTTAATTTCCCCCTTATTCCAGAAAATCCATATGACACATCCAAAGTCATCTCTGCATTCATTTCATATCTGTATATAAAGTATTCAATAATAGCTTATATTCAAAAGATTAATATTCTTCCATAGTGAATCAATCTTGCATGTAATGTTTTATATTAAAAAGAAAAGTGTATCGCTGTTCCTGAGGAAGAATAGTGTTTAGAATTGTCAGATTCCAGCTATGAACTCTCTAGATCCATGTCATTTTGGGGATCAGAAAATGATGCCCCAAAGTATGACATCTTCACGTACTGAGTACATTAAATTAAAGATTAGAAGACTTTAGAAGTATCCTCAAAGTCTCTGTTCTCCTGGGTCCTGTCCCTCTTTTCTTCTGCAAATTTAGTCCTAGAAAAAGGGCTCCACTTTTCCAAGGAGGGACATAGAAGATAAAGCCAGTCTCAAAAGGGAAAGGCATAACAATCTGGAAATGTAATTCTTCTCTTCTCCGTCTTCCTTGAGTACTGTCATTGTGGAGTGGTCTTATCCCATATCTAGAATGAAGAAATGTTGCACAGAGAGATCAAGGAGAATCTGAACAGAGAGGCTTTGATGGGTTTCCCCACTGAATCTGTTACCACAAGATTACATTCTTGTTCAATCACATGTTTGCAATGCTGTGCATTCTTTATCCAACTGAAACATAAAAATAGTTTTCCTTGGGTTTATTTCTCTCATTCTTCATTTCTTAAAGCTCTGGTGTCATATAAGACTTCAATTAGACAAATTTGTTGTGTTTTTCTCTTCACAATCTATCTTTTGTTATAATTTGATCCTAATAATAGATAAGGAAAAGAAACACATCTTTTTCCCAGTACATTTCTCATTTACTTGTAATAATTCATCTTTGCAAATTAGCATTCACTCCTGTCTACATATTATAATATCATTATGCTGATTAAGACAGAAAGGGAGAGTGTTGGGTGGAATCATGTAGAAAGATACTTGTGAAATGATAATGTATTCAAGAATAGTTTACTAAATTGAGGCAAAAATTCCTGTGTGGTTCTGAGCAATTCCTTTTCCTATTTATTTCTCCTAACTACAACCATACACTACACTATCAAATTGGATTCATGCATTGGCACGAAATTTCCAACTTTCTGTTGACAATCGTAAATATAAATATACCATGCACATGGTTACATTGAGTATTTTTACTGTGTGGAAAAGAAAAATTTCTACCCAAGAGCACTAAATTCTTTGTGGTAGTGATTAATCAACTCATAAAATTCTGCATAAGAAATCTTGTTTTGTAGCTAGTCACAGATTATGAAATGTTAACCAAATTTCTAAAGGATACTCATGAGATAAAATAGAAATTTCAAAATGAAATGACAAAGAATTTATTTAGAAATCTCTTATATGATAAACAGAGTTTTTATTGATTTTGCTTGACTCTTTTTCCTCTTTTGTTTGAATCCATTTCAATTTCCATAGAGTTTTTCTTACTTAGCTTAGAAGAAATCAATGTTGATGACTGAAATTAATTGTATTTTTCTGTGCCTGTAAATGAGTTTACAAATCTGTCCCATATAATTTCTTTTCTGAATATTCATTTAATGTAACTGGAATTAAAAGGGAGGAAGCATGTATTGCCACTCATCAACACAAATGCTAAAACATAAGGGCAACTTGCAAGTAAGTCTTTCCATGTAAGAACCTGGATTTTCTCATTAGTCTGGGTGCATCTAAATTTTGTTCACTGTCTGGTGACTCCATCTACCAAAATTTTAACAGGGTTATTTGAGCTTTCTTTTGACTCTCTTTTTGGCCTTTATTTCTGCTTAGAAAGTAGTTACAGAGATTATCATGAATGGTATCTTCAAGACACACTGCTTATAAATTATTTTATTGTTACTCTATTTTTCATGAGTGCATGCTTGCAGTAAATAATGATTTTCTTTATTTGAGGAGTTTTTATATGTATATAACACATTAATTTTTTATGTTCACTTCACTTTCTGCTTCTCTCTCTTCCCTCCAACTCTTGTTCCTATTTACACTTGCAAAAGTTCTATTTCCATTTTCTTGGGAAAGATATAAAACAGATAAATGCTTATGTATTTTTAAAAATATATAACATATTTGATTAACATATTTCAGGCAGTCTTTTTTCTAATACCTGTTTCTCAAGTTTACTTATGATGTAAAATTTCAACCATCAGTATGTCCAGGTGATAAAAATGAAATATGCTTATTAGCTTTTTAAAAATGGCAAAGAAACAAAATAAACGTTTTTGGCTTCAAACTGGGTGCTTCTGTTTAATACTAATGTGCTGAACCGTAGGTGCAAGATTGAACATGGTTGCAGAAACCCAAAGAATTAAAATGTACAAACTCTTCCAAGTGCATCTCTGATCTTCATTCATCAACCCACCTTGCTGTATTTCATGCTTGTCTATTTAAATTTGAAGAGCAGAAGAAGCAATAAGGAAATCAATAAGGTTTTACAGGGTATTGTACAAAGCATCAGATGTTTCATTTATGGCGAAGTGGAAAATGCACTACAGGGCTACAGGAGGATTGCCAATTGCAGGCTAAATTTGATTCCCTTCTAAACTCTTGGGAACCTATTAACTAGGCTAGTATTGCTAAATACTTATTGAACTATTTTTGAAGAGAAGCAGTAGGAGGGTAGTTGTTTGACAAGACTCATTTCCACTATTAAGCTTATCTCTCTGGTTGAGAAGCAGAATTCATAGTTTCACTTACACAATATCACCTGACTTTCTGTTATATGACTGAATTAAAAAGAATAGAGGGGGCAACTCTGCAACAAAGACATTTAGAGAAAGAAGAGTGATCAATAAAAAGAGACTGAGAGGGAAGGTTTCTCCTTTAACTGTGAGGACTTCACAGGACTATCAGGGGTTAGTAGAGTTTTGGGCATTCATAACTTACTGGCCCAGAAATCACTGGATCGCTACCTCTAATAAGAGATTTTTCTTTTAGGTCCACAGCATGAGAACCCCAGAGGGGTACTGTTCTGAGCTTTCTATATGCATGTGTCGTTGTATATTCTCATTTTTTTTTCTGTTAACAGGATGCAGGATCCTGGCATCAAATATCTTGGGTTCAGTGTTTCATCTCAGCTGTTTCCAACTTTGTGGGGTAGTTTGTGTCCTTTCAATCAGGTCCTGAGTGTTCACTTGCTCTTATGCTAGGGAAAAAGAAACTATACATGCTAGTGACCTTACTAGTCTAAATAAAGCAGCCATGGCTATGCAGATATTGTGTTTTCTGTAGAGGCTGTTGCCATCAACCAGTATTTTAAGGGGCAAGAATTTTTCCCTGTAGAGATACGATCTGTTCCTGCATTTCCCTCAGAATGTTAGAATTGTTATGAGAATTTTACAGTGTCTCCTCTCAGCTGTTTCTGGATGCGAGTGTGTGCCCTCTGAGACCTGAATATTTTCAGGGAGAGGTGTACAGAGATTGTGGAAATGAGTTTTGTGCTCTAATAAAGATAATGCATATGAGTATGTGCCATAACCACAAGAGATATTTTTAGCCAATTACTAAGTGTCACGTAAGAGATGAAAGAGAAAAAATGGAATGTGATATATTTAATCAATCATGCTCATGTAGCTCTATTATGACACTTTATGAATGCCTTGTTACTAAGGAAGTTTGGACAGGTGTTGTTCTTAGAGATTTTCCATGACAGGAACTAAAGTTACTTTAAAAATATATAGAAAGTCAAAAAGGGTTTTCGTTTGTAGGTGATATCTAGTCTATGCATGACATTCTCCAGGCCATAGAGAGGCTTATGAAAGTCCAGCTATAGTATTTCTTTTACTCCTATGAAAGAAGATTTGGGGGAGACTAGTTTCTGTGGAAGCACAGAAAATTCTAGTTATCATAAAATATGTCTTGGCCTTTTGTCAGTTTTTTTTTGATAGGTACCCTGGAGCAACTACTTAATTCAACATAATTATGTTTGTTGAGCCCTTGATAGTTCATCAAGCATCTTCACACATTTTGTATTTTGAGTCATATAATAAATTGAAGAGACTGCATTTATTTCCCACTTTTGATCTGTTACATTTTTTAGATGCTCCCATTCAAAGCCTCATGCAGTCATAGGTGGGGCTTTTCCAGAGGTGGCTGGATCTAGAATGTGTGATGCTGGGATTGAGCCATGGGGCAATGCTAGAATCAAGCATACTAGGATTAAGGGTGTAAGTACTACCCAGCCTAAGTTGCCTGCATAAGAAATAAGGGATAGAAATAGCTGTAGATGCAACTTATTACTTTGCTGTCTTCTGCCATTATGAACAAAAAGAGGTTCAAATATTTTAAAGAAAATTTCCAAGATAACTCTGTCAGTGAATTGTAGAGGAGATACCAAATACATCATATTCCTAGCCTTATGCTTTCCTAAGATTAAAGTTACATGATTCTCACAGAAAAGGAGAATAAATTTAGCATCGACAATCAGCAGTCTCACAACGTTTGGAATTGTGAAAATAAAGGACACTGTTAATTATGCAAAGCACTAATCATGGTTGTGAGCTTTTTAAAACTTGAAGTTCCTTTTCATGATAGAGTCAGTGATAGAGAAAACTAGGCATTATGAAGATCACTGCTCTTTCCAAGATTCAAATATTTTTAATCATTTATTTCCCAAATTCTAATGCAAACTGGTACTAAAGACAAAACACAAATTTCTGACTTCATAATCAGAAATGATTTTACAAACATTTAAATATACTTGTAATTGAAATGAGTAAGGCCTACTGACCCTGTTTGCAATAAGCCAATTAATAATTGATAATATTCTTGATTGGAATGTAATCCAACAAGTTGTGTAAATTGTAATGCCAACTCAATTTGATCTACTTATAATTTCCATGTCTGCATTAGGAACATTCCTTGCATTACAGCCATATTCTTCTTATAAAACATTTGGATTGATATGGCTATCATTTTCCATTTTCCACTTTCTGAACTGAGTAAACTCAATTATATTCTCATATTTTATAAACAGATTTATTCACATAGATGGAAGTTTTATCGAAACAGAGGTAACTCTATTTCCTTGATTTTGTTTTCTTTTTCTTTAAATCATGTTTCACTGACTGATTTTATAGTAAAAATATCTGACATCTATCTCATGTACCTTGTTTTAAAGTTATTATGGTAAGGTAATTGCATATTTTCTTTGTATACTAAGTATACTACACTGATAACATAGGTATGTTTGTACTCTGGAAGGTCCAGACATTTGCCAAATTGAAGAATGTTGTCTGGATGACAGACATAAAGATTTTTCACAGAGCACAATTTAGCATGTTATTCCAGTAAACAACACAATTGGAAATTTATTTGGTGTGCAGTGACTGAGCCTAGGACTTTTCACGTGCTAAGTTTGTGCTCTATCACTGGTCTACATATCCAACCCCTAACAAGTGAATTATTTTTTGGAAAAAACATCCTTCTATCTGAATGCTATCTATAGATTTGTCACTTTGAAGCTACAATCTGTCAACACATAAAAATTAATTGCTTGGTTATAGTAGAGAAGGAAAAAATATTTTTATCAGTCAGTTTGGACTGTGTTCTGCTATTGTAACTTTCAACTCAAAAATCAAAATGGCTTACCAGAGCAAAGATGTGTTTTTCACTCACTTCCTATAACTACCATGGGTCATGTGACATTCTAGAACATGGACTACCCTAGGTCCCACTTGAGTTGTTGTTACTCTCATGGCTGATAAAGCATGCAAGTAAGCAAACAAACCAACAAACCCACAACATATACACAACAAAATATATTCTATGATCTTTTCTACTGAGTGAGCCAACTCATTTCTAATTAGATCTCATATTGTTAAGTCTATATCCAAGGCACAGAGAAGCATATTTCTTGATAGAGAAATGAAGACAAAGTAAAGAAAAATGCTGTGAATTAGGTAAACAACAAATTAATATATCGTAATCTCCTTGTCACCTGCTATATAAAGCCCTTCTGGATCTGGTTGTAGCTCAGAAAAATACACATTTGTAATTCGATGGAAAAGTTCATGGAATTCTAGTAAGTTAATTTAAACATACCACCTCCAGTACAACACATAGAAAGAATAAAACATTTAAGTCATATTCATAGTTGTGTGGAGACAAAGGGATCCTAAATCCAGCTAGGGTGACAGTTAACCAAAACAAACACTTTGACCCTTGGCCAAACATGGATTTTATTGATGCATGAAGAGGGAAATGGCTCAGGAAATGAGCGACTGGCAGAGTGGCAGGAAGTATGTGAGGGCTGTGAGCTGAGCTAGGTAGCAGGCCAGAAATCACCTCTGCAGTATGTAGAGAGAGAGATACAGAGAAAAAGTAATCTGCATATCACAGTTTGGGGCAGTATCTAGTGTTTTGGGTCAGTACTTCAGTTCTGATGGGTCATCCATGCCCTGAGAAGTCACTGCTTCTTTTCTTGAGGATCATTCTCAGCTGATAGTGTGGCTTTACTCAGCCTAGCTCACACATGTTACTTGGGAGGTGTAGTTGGGGCATCACTGACACATCACAGTGCTTCAAAGACTAAACATCAGTACCTCTGCTGGATTCATTTGCATTGCCTAAAGCCAATTGAAAGGAAAAGTCCTAGCCTGCTTTGTATGTATCAGTACATGGTGGTAGTACCAGATTTAGCTAAAATGGAGACAATTGCTCTTCTTTCAAACAGAACAGTCCAGTTAATCCTCCACAACCTACCTGTCCTAGCAACTATTGCATCTACTGCCTTCTTTGTAACAGGTGTAATATATCATGGATTAGTGATATAGTGAATTAATTTAATGCTTTATAAAACTTTGGTGACAATTAACTTACTTGTGGGCTACCTTAGAGAATAAGACTTGACATAATCTGAAGTGAGTGATGACTTTTTCAGTACATAAAAATGAAAGTGTTCTATTTTGGACCTTGCCTTTTAATAAAAAGAAAACATAAAAAATTCTTAAACTATGAGATATATATCAAGTCTGTATTGATTTTCTCAATCAAAGCAAACACTTAAATAATTAAGTTTACCATAATTCACCATTATTATGTAAAAGTGTCATTTTATGATTATTAAGAAAGACCACATTACATGGGGATGTAAGAGAAAAAAACACCTCTACAGAATGAACTCATTCTGGATAATTTAAATAAATACCATTTAGTGAAGGATGTTAGGTAGCTCATAGAGTTTTATGAGGCTTGTAGGAAGTATCTAGAGGCTAGCATGCTATATTAAGAAGCACAATTGTATTAAATGGGAAAGTTTGTTAAAGCTGTGAGAGCAACTGCTGCCAGCATTGGAGACAAGCAACTTCTGCAAGCATTGAACTTTACTGCCAAAGTTACTATGTCCAGCACCAATATTATTTCTGTGATAACAAGTTGTCCCTACTTTCATTGAAAGTTTGATACCTCTTTTGTCAGCAACCCAGACAGAATGGAAACTTACTTGTTTTTCTCACACTGCTAAGCTTTGAATGAATATGCCTATATTGTTCCTTGTTGATAGATGGTATATATAAACTTTACAATATTAAAATTTCCCCAATACAGGAAAAGTCTTATTAATTTAAAATAATGAGCAAACATGTATATGATTTATGCTTCTATAGAAGGAAATATCTAATCAAATAGGAAAGACAGTGCTGAAAGCTAAACCCATAAGATAGAAACTAGGATCAAACAAAAATATTTCTAACAATAAAAACTTGAAATACTCTAGAAATAAGCAAAATCAAAACTGAATAGAAGCTGAATAGGATTTCTCAGTGATTTTCTCTTCACAAACACAATTTAAACAGCTATTTATGTAGGAAACTACTTTCACAAAGGCTAAAGGAACCAGATGAATAACCATGGTGCCTGGTTTTTATATAGTCATAAGAAAAAAATCATTGAAGAACAGGAGGAAAAAAAAAAGATCCATATACTACCCTTTCTTTAACTCCAAACAGCATAGAAAGAGAGATCTCTTCTCTGCAGGAAGGAGAGATGAGTCCATGGCTTACATTTGAAACTTAGTGTGAGACTCACCACCGTGAACCAGGGCCAGGTAGAGTCCTATAGCCCCTTCACCTAGTACATTACCTGTAGATCGAGCGTCTGAAATTTCATTACCCAGGCTATGGAGAACTGCTTCTGGCACCTGTCCTCCACCCGAAGTCAACAGAGCATGGAGTAAAACTGGAGCACAGTGCAAGGCCTGATACAGTGCTCAGAATGAGCATCAGTTAGAAAATAAAAGGTCTTTTGCCCAAAGCAGAACCCACAGGCAGAGGGATCTAAACTTTACCAAATGTCATGCAAACTCTTACGTGCAAATAGAAAAAACTAAGATTTGTGCCTACATCATTGCCAGTCTGAAGACTGTAAGTTCTTGCTGCTATGAGACTCACATGTGACCCAGCCTAGCATAGACCTTGGCAGCCAAATGAGTGTCTTCATTACCTACCAACCCCAACTTTGAGCAGGAAGGCTATTATTTGGCCAGTGTTAGCAGATAGAGTCTCAAGTGCTGCCCTGACACCACACAAAAATCTGTACCCTAGTGGGACAAACTTGTGCTTCACATTACTGGCTGTAGCATGGATCTTGGTGCAACTCCTGAGATTATGAACATCCTTATGATTGTGAGTCTCAGACATCACTAAGCTTATTCTTGGCCTATATTAGTGATGGCAAACATTTTAGAGCTTTCAATGATAACAAACAGCTAGCTGAGGCATTCATGCCATAGGTTTGCTACTGTGCTCATCATCCTTGCCTTAAACTCAGACACCATAGCATGAATTGAGATCCATTAACTGGGGGTAAGGCAGAGTAGTTAACCCAGCACTTTGTCTTGAAATTCAGTGCCAGAGTTGGTGAAACTTAAGACTAGGCAAAACTGAATGACCCTTATCCCCAGGCCTGCCTGTGGACGGACTTTTATTCTTGTCAGCATCTCCTGGTGCTGATTCCAATGGTCTTGAGCCACAGGTTCATCTCAGCAGTAAGAATTCCATAACAGTATAGGCTTTGGTTCTGTCCTATTGTTGTGCTGGTCTCAGAAGCCTGTGAATTCAGGATATGACAATGCACAGCAGCATTAGTGCCTGAGACAAACAGGTGTGACATAGTAGTATAATGCTGACCCATCCACAATCATTCTATCCAGAGCCAACCAGAATCCTACAGTATGTGATCTCAGGCCAGTGACTAGAAGAGCCACCTGAACCTACCTTTGCCCCTGAGAAAAAAACACAGGGAAAATAAGCTTTTAAAGTACTCTCACAATTTATCCTGAACAACACAACTACTCCAGATTTGGGACAAATCTAGATTTGGATAACCTTCTAGTGGGGAAACCGCAACAGTATTTGAACAGCAGACTCATGGCAAACCTGGACCTGGGTCACATCCAGTGCTGATATAGTGAAAATGATTGCAGAATCAAAGAAAATAATCAGCCTGCTTAAAATTTGTATAAAGGCATAAACATAGTCACATCACAAAGACTGTAATAAATGCCCAGTCTTTTTATTTCCACATGATATCATATCAACAGTCCTGAAGAACTTTCATGGAACTAAGTCTTTGCCTAATGGTCAAAATAAAGCAAGTGAAAGAAACTGAGCATGTAGTGACCTGTACGAATTCTTAGACAGAGAATTTAAGACACAATATTTTCCCCACAGCTTTACTGAAATATTATTAAGACACAATCTTTTTTCCTCCATCTTTATTGAACTATGATTGACAAATAATCCTGGAATATTTATATACCATAATGATTGAATTTAATATTATAGAATTGCTTATGCTTTTCCAAAGGATGAACATAACCTTAAATCCTTTGAGCCAAACAAGAGAGTCAACAGACTGTCATTCTTTCTCTCTTGGCCTTGAGATTTTTCTCTATAAAGGTTAACTCAGAGAGGATATAGACATGAGGGCACCAGGCGACAATGAAAATGGGGTAGAATGTCATAGCAAAAATAGGAGAATTAAGTGAGGTCTGTTAAAGGAACTGTGAGGAAACCCTACACTCAGTTCTATGCCTCATGCAATCTCAGAAAATATAAAATACATTTTGACTGGCCCATGAGCAAAAGTCTACAATATTGTCATTTTAGACCTCCTGATGAAATGAATGAAATCTTTACCCAACAATATGCAAAGTCTTACATTGGATAAGCTTCATACATTCATAGGATGTATGCAATCATCATACTACTGTCTCAGTTCCAAATACAAGTAAACACCCAAGTCTTGATATGAAAATCTCTAATGAGAAAAACACAGTAGAAAGAAAAAGGATGAGAAAATAGCAATAGAAAGGTACAAGAATTTTTTTACAGGTAGAGAGAAGATAATTTCCATAGTGATAATTATAACACAAAAATAATATTTTAAAAAACATGTAAATCATATTAAATCCATTATAGAAACATTACTATTTAATTAAAAAAATTAAAGACTAAGAATAATATATAGGAAATGGAATTGAAATGTCATAAAGAGTTAGAAAATAATTTTGAGAAAATATTTCACAAAGTAGAACAAAAAAGTTGCAAAATAGGATAAAGAAACTTCTGAAAAATATGAGATAATTACACAGAAATTAAATTTAGTATTTAATTAGAGGTAATTAAAAACAGAGGAAAATAAAGGATAATCGGAAAAAAGGAGGTTCAGAAGGAAAAAAAATTAATGGAGGGGAGTCCCAAAATATGGCAGATCAGTAAGCAGCAAAATATGGAGCCTCTCTGAGAGAAATGACTCAGATGCCAGAATAAAACATCCTGGAGAAGACCAGATGGAGGGAGATGGATCCTCTTGACCAGGATGAAACTAAAGGGAAAGAAAAGAAGAAAAGAAAGAAGAAAGAAAGAAAGAAAGAAAGAAAGAAAGAAAGAAAGAAAGAAAGAAAGAAAAGAAAAGAAAGATGAAAATCATGGATGGAAGGATGTAGCCAGGCTCGCTCTCACCGGAGCTGGTCCCATTGTATAGGAAACACTGCTGGAATCCAGAGACATGCAGTCATGGTGAAGTTGTAGGTTGTCGAGTCTGCAGGCCTTGGCAAAAGGAAGCAGTCATGGAGGGGAACAGCGGAACAGAGAGCAGCACTCAGCTCTGAGGTCTGGCTCGGAAATCCAAACCGGGTTACAGTGAGAGTGCAGAAACCAGTCCTCCTGCTGGAGTGGGTGAGGGGGTCGGGTGGCATATTGGAGTCAGGAAGGGTAAACCATGAACCAGAACTTCAGTGACTTCAGTCAGCCACTCCTAGCACAGAGCAGATTGGTGAGAATTGCTCGGACTGAGTCCCACCTCTGTGTGCAACCCAATAGCAAAGGATGAGGTCTCCCTGAAACTATAAATAACCTGACCCATCTGCATGGCACACACTAATGTGGTAAACACTCCCAGAGCTTGACCAGCTCAGAAAGTAGGGGCCAGCCTGCCAAGCCCCTGTTTGTACATCAGTGGCCATCAGCAGACTGGGGAGGACAGCAATCCTTAGCCAGCCCGCTTTCAAGTAATCACGGCCAATACAGGAAGTGCCAGGGATCCCCACTGTCCACTCATCTGGAAGAAAGCAGAAACATGACAAGAGGAAGAAACAAAAGGAAATCTCTAGCCCCAACAGAAATACTATTTTCCCAGGGGTGGTAAACACTGAAGAGATCGGGGTTGCACACCTGTGGTGTCTGAAAAAGCAGCATGTGACATAAACAATTATCTTTGTGACATTATAAAAGAACTAAAAACAGAAATTCCAACACGTAAAAGGAAGATATAACAAAAATAATAAAAGAAATGCTAAGTAACTCTCAAGAAGATACAAATGGAAGAATGGAGGAGCATAGAAAAAGCAGAGGAATCTTCAATGAAGAATATAAAAATAATCTAGAATACATTAAAAAGATTCAGAGACTACCAGGAAGTTAAAAACTCCATTGAAAGCTGGCAAAAGTGCTTGAAAGAAACTAAAGATAGAGTGTTAAACCTTGAAGATAGGTTTGCAACACGTGATCACAAAAGGAAAGATCTCTTAAAAATAACAAGGACCCAGGAAGTAACAATACAAAGGCTAGAAGATGACAAGAGGATCTATAACTTAAGCATAAAAAATGTGAGTGA
The DNA here is from genome assembly GCA_004027455.1 of Hydrochoerus hydrochaeris. Lineage (NCBI taxonomy): Eukaryota > Metazoa > Chordata > Mammalia > Rodentia > Hydrochaeridae > Hydrochoerus > Hydrochoerus hydrochaeris. The sequence goes on from PVLA01000497.1 coordinate 298,079, forward strand.
AGAAGCAGGTGTAGACACAAATAAAGTACAAAATCTATTTACAAAAATAATTAAAGAAAACTTCCCAAGCATAGAAAAAGGAAATGTTATCCAGTTATATGAAGCATACAGTACTCCAGCCAGCTATAACCAAAACAGATCTACACCCAGACATATAATAATCAAGATCCCAGATATTCATCACAAAAACAGAATATTAAAAGCAGTCAGAGAAAAGAAATAGATCACCTATAAAGGAAAACCCAGAAGAATTATGACAGACTTCCTGACATAAACCATCAAATCAAGAAGAGCTTGGGATGAAGTATTATAAGCTCTGAAAGAAAATAACCTCCAACACAGATTGATGTACCCTGCAAAATTATCTCTCAAATTTAAGGGAGAAACAAGATTCTTCTATGACAATGAGGAACTGGGGGAGTTTGTGCCACCAATACAACCCTACAAAAAATACTGAAGGACATGAGAGAGAGAGAGAGAGAGAGAGAGAGAGAGAGAATGAGACCATGGTTTCAAGAACAGCAACAGAGGAGGCTCACTGAATGGAGCAGACAGTGGAATGAAGGGGAAAAGTAGACAATCAATGGCAGAAATATAACATGATAGAGATGAGAGGCAGAGAAGATTGGCCATGATCACTAACATGGACAGCTACGATACACTCATAAAAAGAAATACAGACAGAGGGGATCAGGAGATAGGGTCCATCAAGATGCTCTATATAAAAAAAATATATGTAACCTGAAAGAAGGCTTATGGACTGAAAGTCAAAGATGAGAAAATAATGCTGTATGTAACAGGGGACCAGAAAAAAGTGATTATCCGTCAGCTGCAGATTGGTTGGAAAGACATAACACTTTTACACAATGGAGAACTACTCAGCTATAAGGAAGGAAAATCTTGAGGGCCTTGTAGGTAAATCGGTACAACTTGAGACCAAGCTCAGTGGTAAAAAGGTTCAGAACCACTTAGCTAAATAGTGGGTTACTTCCCTAATCTAAAAACTAAAGGAATTGGTGGGATACAAAATGTACAGTGTATCTTGGAAATATGAAAGGGGAAGAATTGTCTAAATATGGAAGGCAGAGGACATTGTTAACCTTGTATCATAATTTCAAACTCATATTACTTTCATCGCTCTATTTAGTTTGGTTATATTCTGTTCCAGTTTGTCTGTTTGTACTAGATTTGAGGACATAGACAGTTATTCCAAAGATAGCAAGATTTACTATGGTAACCATTTTTAACTTCCTGTTAACTTAATCTGAAACCCTGTATTGCTTTCACTGCCTTGTTTTGACTGATTTTATTTGAATCTGTTTTGTTTGATCAGTCTTGTCTTGACTGATTTTATTTGAATCTGTTGTTTGATATTATCAAATCTGAGAGTATATGTATGGTACTCATTCTGGACTATCACCCTCTTTTGAAGTCCTGTAATGTCTCCAATGTTTTGCTTTTATTGATTTTGCTCTGTACTGCTATGTTCAATTTTATTGTACCTGATGCTATGGGCAATTCTATTGAAGAGAACAAGAGATATCCTGGTAACCATTGTAGATCACCTTGTATTGTGGTTTTAAATTATGTACTATTTCCATCCTTTTGTTTTGAATCACCCCATTTTTTATTTTTTTTAATTTTTTTTCTCATTTGGTTTTATTCTTTTCAAAAAAATAATGGCATAAATTGTTTTTAAAATCTTCAAAAACATTTCAGAAGCAAAGAACATGATTTTTATGCCATATCTTGTACTCTGAGTAAATACTCTGAAGATGACAATATGCAATGTATTAACCATTATTGTTCTCCTATTATTTTGTTATGAAATTCAGTTTCATATTTTCAATAAAATTAAAAATTATATACACAGCCATACATATGTATATATACATATATTTGTAAGATACAACAATTTATGTATACACAGTACATAACCTTACATCATATATAATAAAATATTCATGTATTAAAGAGAAAATAAATATAAAAAATGAATTCCTTGGGTTAAAATAATTCACTGACAAAAACAACTAAAACTAAATACACACTCATAATGAATGTTACTACTAGCAAAGAGAATATTCAAAAATATTTCAGGAAAGTAGCATAGCAAAGATCAACTATCAGACTGTTGGATTATTTATCAGCAAGGCTGGAACGTGGAATATACGAATGATGTTTCTTTAATATGCTAAAGACAAAGTATTTACAAAATACTATACAGCACTCAACCCAAATACAAAAATTAATGATATAATAAAGGCATTTTAGCATGTGAATGGGAAATGCTCCATCAAAAGTTAAAATGTAAATTATTAAAGAGGAAAACTTGGGATATAAAAAATAAGAATACAACCAGGTGAATGGTAACATTCCTAGGTTTATGCTAAAAGAAAAGGGAATGAAACTTTCAGAAAGACAAATCCAAGAAAACAAAAACTGCAACCAAGGGGTATCTGATGCTCTTGAATACTTGATTAGAGGTTTTGAATTATATTACTGAGATTTAAAGTTATTTACTATGAAATATTTGTCAATATATTGCTATGCTATAATGAGATAGATTTTATAACCAAGTTCTGCATTTAATTCTTTATGCTGCATAAGGAGGAATGACTCTTCCTGGGAAAACTTTTGCACTGAAGTGACTATTCATCCATTGAACACTAATCAAGAATTTTTATGTACTAAGTATTGCTCTAGGTGCTGGGGTTATGTTAAGGGAAAAGTGAGACAAAAGTCCATGTCCTGATAGAGCTGACATCCTAGTGGGGGAGAAGAGAAAATTAACAAAATGAATGAACAAAGTCAAGATAGATGGTGTTAAATACTAATACAAAAATAAAATGTCTTTCATATTTAGAGTATAGCAGAAGTATGGCCACTGGTGGATAAGAAATTCTGCTAGGTTGAAAATGAGACTCATTATTATTCCACTGGAAAAAATCTGCCCATTGCAGAACTATCACTTCTGTTGCCCAAGAAATTATTCAGATCACTTGTTCCAAGTTCAGGAAAAATCTTGTTGTCCGCACAATTAGTTGCGTGGTGGTCTTTTCATTAACACAGTCAATAAAAGAGCATCAATTGAAGGCATTTATTTGATTGCTTCATTGAAACAAACCTTTGAATATCTTTATCAATACACAATTATCTTGAATAATTTTATTTATAGCATTACTTTGAACTGGTCATAGCTGGATACCACAATTTTTCCAAGTTGGCATTGTAGACATGAATTGAAAATTCTAGCTGTGCCACTAACTCTCAGAAATTTTGGACAAGTATCTTAGACTAGATTCTCCAGGTTGCAAAATCTTATATGGAGTTTGACAGGCACCATATTTAGTAAGGAGATCCATGATGCTCAATACCTAGAGGGAAAGAAAATTAGTTAAAATGAAAAGTGGAGATTCATTATAGATTGAGAGGAGATCCCAGCTATTTTTATAGGTAACTCAGGAGCTTGCTGGGACAATCTTTTAAAGTTTACCTAAATTGTGCCACTTAAGAACCTTTATAATCAATTTCCTTCATTGATTTCAATTGTCTTATTCTTCTCTTTTCTGAGACAAAATATTGAACATCCAAGATTAAAAGAGTAAAAATTTATTGTAGCTCAGTTTGTAGAGATTTCATTTCACAGTTCATTGGCTTCAAGGTAGAGAGGCATGACAGAGGTCCCTACAGAGGAGAAATAGTTCATGGTGAATAGAAGGGAGCAAAGCAGTGAAGTAGTTGAAGAAGCAACAAGGTACAGCAGCAGTCCTTTTTGTCCCTTATATTCTGTCTTGGTTACCAGTCTTTAGAGTGGATAGCACTCACCCAGGAAGGGCATTCACATTATCCACTGCCATTGTTCAGACAAAAAAATCCATGGACAAATTTAGTAATCACACACTCTTAGTTCTAGCATCATACACTCTAGATCTGATCACCTCTGAAAAGACTCACCTGTGACAGCAAGAAGGTTAGGGGAAACATCTAGATGCAAGTCATAACATCAATGAAATTTTATCCCATGGAGAAAATACATTTGCCTACTTAATGAAATGAGGATTATGGTAACATTTGTATACAATCATTGGTATAAATATAATTATTTTGAAACATTCTGAATAAGACAAAGTTAGCAAAATAAGGAAATGTCTGTATACAGAACAGGAGATCTCACAACTGGGAATTCTACAGCTGGATAAGAAACTAGACATGGCCAGTATTTAACAACTTTCAGATATTTGAAACTATGTTACAGCCTTATTGAATTTTTCAAAGTTTTTCTATTTTAAGGTTATGGAAAATTTGAAATTATTTTCTAAATAAGTTCATTTTGACTTAATTTTTTAAAATAATCATTTCTGGATGATACCTGGCTTTTGAAACCAATGTGGATTTTTAGGGCTGGGGCTGTAGATAAGGGATAGAAGAGCTGCCTAGCATGTAAAAAAGCCCTATGTTCAATCCCTAGCATACACACCACACACACACACACACACACACACACACACACAAACACACATGCACACAAAACGACATAAGTGGACTTTAAAGGACTGAATAAATTCTACCTATTAATATGCTATGTAAAATACTGAGTTTTACATGGTGATCCTTGAAGAAAGCTTTTTTTTGCTTCATAATATTTAATCAAAGAAGTCATAATTAAAGAAAAAAGAGGATAAAAAGAAAAGAGTAATGAGAAATTATCCTGACAGAATGAACACAGGATAATTCAGTGTCTCAGTCAAAGTTATACAAATGTTAAAAGTGAATAAGTTTTGAAAATAAAGATTTTTAACAAGTACCTTGATTCACATAGAATAAAACCCAACTATTGTTTAATATTCTAGTAATGAGTGGCCTATATCTCTCCATCAGAATTTGCAAATGTAAAGTGACTAAGACCAGTTACAACACTAACTATGTCAGTGATATGAAAAATGCATCAATAGGTTTGCCAGTGCTCTCAAAATACAGCTGTGCTTTCTCTGACTGCATTTCCATGGAAAACAAATCAATACAAAATAACATTTCAACATTCCACAGCAGTAAATATTAGATGTAAAATTCTTTCAAATGCTGGAAGTGTTTGCATTGATTTAAACTCTTTGAATCCACTAGAATCCTGCTAATGAAGTGCAGATCCATGGGCTTGTACATGCTAATATAGATAGGGAAGAAATCATCACATCCAAGACCTGAGATCTATGAGCGTATTTTCTGGATAAGAGTATATGCTTTCACAGTTTCAGGGATCTTAGAACAACTTAAGAAAAACACTGCACTTAGAAAAATTTATCTTCCACAAATGTATACAAGGGTTAATCAAAAACTATGCAGTTTGTGTGTAATTTTTAAAAATTTAATTCACTAAAAGACACATTCCAATCAATATTCTTCAAAATACTCCTCATTTATTTCAAATACTCTTATCCTATTGTTCTTGCTTTTCTTCTGAAGCAGTTCTGGAAGTTCTCCACTGTGAATGTCTTTAAGAGGTGTGGTCAAATATACATTGATTACTGCTGCCTAGTGTTAGCCAATGGGAAGACAGGCTTGTAAAAATATACCTTGTCGTCATCCACCTTACTCACTGGATCTGGCACAGTGTGATTTCTTGCTCTTCTACAAACCCAAAAGGACCATGAAATGTAAGTGCTTTCATTTATTTCAGAATACCGAGCCATCCACAAAAGTGCAACTAAAGACACAAAAGACAACATTCATAACCCCTTCAGAAAAGTACCAAGAATCATGGGATGATTGTAGTCCAAGTGAGGAGAAATATTTTGAAGGTAACTAGCATCAATGTGTTTTGTACTGTGATAAAAAAATTTTAAACTCAAACATTCAGTGTAGTTTTAGTAACAGTTTGTATCTTATCAAAGTGGGTTTGCATTGTAGAAGGTCTGTAGGATATTATAGGGAAGATTTATTTCTCTCATTCATTGCTGGGTTCATGACTGAGGCTTCTGTCTTACTATGTATTCTAGACTGCGATTACACTCAGTATATACCTACAGAAATCCTTATACCTCGGCCTTCCTAGTGCAGGTATCATAGGTGTTTACCCCTGGAAGTGGCTTTAAATCATGCTTTAAAAGAAAATGGGAGAAATTCATAATGATGCTAGATTATGCTGCTTTCTAAAATGTCAATGTACCTAAAATGTCAAAGTGCCATATTTTGTTTTAACATCATGTATTCTATCAATGTCAGATTAATACTCATTACAGGCATGTAAATTACTTCAATATAAAATCCTGAAGTGGTGTAATTAATAAATATTTCTGAGTTGCAAATTGTGTGAAGTAGTGATTTCTAAATTTGACTTTCACTGGAAACACCTGGGGATTCTCCAAAACTATAGCTGACTAAATTCAGCCCCTAAGCATTTGGCTTTAATGGCAAGGATAATAACTTTTATCATAAAAGATCCTTAAGTTTTTTCTAAGTGTTTTTAAGAGGTAGCCAAGATTGAATGTTACTGAAGCAGAGTATGTGCTATAATTCAAGTTTACAGAAGTCATTCTTCCACTGAGTTTGTCATATATACAAGTTAACATACATTCAGAGTCACATATTTGACATGATCACTCAGCTTTTATTATTGGAAGTGTGAGCATGAGGTATACTACTAGAGTATGGGCAGGAGTTGGTCACTAAACTATTTAATTTTATTTGTACCTAATTTGCTGATATTTTCTTGGAACACTAAAATGAACATTGATTTTTTTAAGTTGACAATGAGTGGTCATCATTTAAACTATTTTTTGGAATAAAACCAAGATTTACCATCAATTCGCTTTTTAAAATATAGATAGTTGTTGGTAGTTTTGTTGATTCTATGTGGAAGTCACTCTGGAGATTCCTCAAAAACCTGGGATTGGAAGTCCCATTTGGCCCAGCTATTCCACTCTTAGGCATATTCCCAGAAGAACTGAAAACATCATACCACAGTGATATATGTTCACCCATGTTTATAACAGCACAATTTGTAATAGCCAGATCTTGGAAACAACCTAAATGCCCATCAACTGAGGAATGGAGATAAAAATTGTGATACTTTTATACAGTGGAGTACTACTCAGCTATAAAGAATGATCATGTTGAGATATTTATAAATAAATGGATGCAACTTGAGACCATACTCATAAGCGAAATAAATCAAACTCACATGTATAAATACTATATAGGCTCCCTAGTGTAAGAAATAGTAAGAGTACATAAGATTCTATGGTAATCATGGTTCCCCATTATATTGCTTTGAAGCCTTTTAATATTTTCACTCATTGGTTGGAATGGTTTTATTCTGTTTTGTTATATCTTATTATATGTGATGGTATGAACAGCTACTTTGATGAAAATATGGCAGCCATTGCTGATTTAATATCATCTTGCTTTCAAGTCCTAACATGCTTTTGTTCTTCTATTTCCATTGGTTCTATCATCTTGTGTCTTATTGAATTTTAATATGTATGATAGCATGAACAAATTTTTTTATGGAAAATGAGATATTATAGTAGCCATTGTTCATCTTCTGTTATTTGGTTCAGAATGCCTTGTAATTATTTCATTCTCCTGAATGCTTTTACCCTATTTTGTTATGTTTGATATTATTGTGTTTAAAGCTATGCTCAACTATTTCAAAGAAAGAGGTATTATGGTAGCTACTGTTAATATCCAATTGTCTTGTTGTGAAGTGCTATGTTGCTTGCATTGTTCTGTTCAGATCTGCTTTATTCTGCCTTCTTTTGTGTTATTCTCTGTAAAATAAAATTTAAAAAAATTAAAAAATATAGATAGTTTAGATTAATATGAAGAGCTTGGTGGTAGGCAGTTTTCTTCCTCATATTTTAAATGAAATGCCAATAGATAGGAGTCAGAAAGTTGCTGTGGAAGGTGAGAGGGAACTTATCAACCTATGTTAGATATCTTCTAAAGCATACACTAATATAAATAAAGCCATAAAATGTCACTACTAAATTTTAATAAATCAGATGACTATGCTAAAATTAAATAGACTGAGAGTAATTGAGATGAAATGCAGTAGTCTACCAGTATCCTTTACAATAAACACAATGATTGCCATACTTTCTAGATAACTGTATGCTGTGGTTAATGATGAGTATACATGGATACTGTTCTTTAGGAACACTCTTCAGGTTTCTGAACATGAAAATCTTTCTTGATGCTCTTAATTGATCATTTTCCCTCCCTTCCCCAATCTTCTCTCATTCAACAATTGGTTTTCTCTTCATTTGTCCTAATCTACTAGGATACCATCTCTGCCCAAAGAATATTACTTGATTCCTCATGTCTTATAAATGTGGCACTTTGTTTATAATGGATATAAATGGATTTTTATATTACCAGTTATGGCTATTTCTACCAAGAAGGTACTGGTAAAGGATTTGTGACAGTGAAAGTTGCCAATTTGTTTCTTTTCTTCTAAAATGTGTCTGAAATATATATCTCATCTTGAAGGAAACAATTTTTTTCAAATATTTTCTTTTTAAGCTTTTTTCAGTATCTGGGATTGAACTCACAACCTTATGCTCACCAGGAAGGCACTTAGGTCGCTGAGCTAAATTCTCAGCCCCTCAAATATTTTCAACTGTAACACATAATTTTTTCTCTTGTTTTTCTGCCTTGATTTTGATCTTATTTGTAACTCAATAGTATGTTCTTATATTGCCTGCATTAGTGATATTATAACTTTTCCATATTAACTGTTAAAGAAAGTCATCATGCACAGATTACTTCACTGTAATCTCTAAATGAATGTTCTAAGTGAAGTGAGAAAATCTCAGTTCACCACAATACATTACATTATCAGCAAGGTGGATTATTTCTTATTTCTGAGGTTTACTTCAAAGCGTGCTGTTGAAGCAGAAAATGACAGAGGATAATGTAGTACAACTGCCTATTACTCAAAATCAGAATTATCTGCAAAATCAAGGTAAAGCAATAAAGACTCACAATTTTAACAGGAGTTACATTTTCTGCAAATTTTTCACAATCCATATTTGTATACCTAATAATGGTCAAAAATTGAATTTTATTTACTTTTTATAAATTTTTGTTGTGTTTTTGAGACAGGGTCTTCCTATGCAGTTCAGCCCTGCATTAAGCTCACTTTGTAGGCCAGGCTTGTCTCAAACTCACAAGGATTCTCCTGCCTCAGCCTCTTGGGTGAATATTTGTATTTTAATATAAAATTTAAAAATGACCAACTGCATCATCACATAAACATAGAAAAATGGGATTATCACTTAATATAGAGTAATATATATATATAGTATGTATTCGAGAAATACTTGTTGAATGCAGAAGTAATTGACTCACATTGTCATGAAGGCTGTGAAACTCTTAGATTAGTAACCAGCAAATTGGAGAGCCAGAGGAGTGAATGGCATATTTTGAATCTGAAGGTCTGAGAACCAGGAAATCTGATGGTACAAGTTTCAGTATGAGAGTCTGAATCTAGAGAAAATAAACTAAAGGCATCCCTGAAAGTCATTTGTGCAGAAATAGTACATTTTTTTTTCTTAGCCTTTTGGATTTTTGGGTTTCCAAAGGATTGGATAAGGTCTACCAACACTAGATAGAACAATTTGCTTTGTTCAATCCACCAAGTCAAATGTTAATGATTGTGAAATATTCTTAAAATATATGTAGAATAAAGTTAAGTTATAACCACATATCTGGGCATCCAGTGGTCTGGTAAAATTGCATATAAATTAACCACCAGAACATTTAAAAATTGTAATATAATCCATCATTTCAACTTTTGGACATAACTGAAAGCAGAATCTAAAATTGATTTTACACACCCAACAAAACTATTCACAATAATCAAGAAGTTGGGCAATTCAACCACCAATGTATTCTTGAACAAAAATGTAGAATATACATAATTGGAATAACATTTACCCTTAAAATGAAGAAAGTTATGGCATATGCTGCAACACTCTCAAGAACACTGAGAACATATACCAAATGAACTAAACTAGTCACAAAAAGAAAAACATCATATGATTCCACTTACATGAGCTGTAACAACTAGACAAATTCATAGAAACTAAAATTATGATTATCAAGGGCTGGAGTAAGGGAAACTTAAAAATAGCTTTTTTTAAAGGAGATAGCTTCAGTTTTGTGGGATGAAAAGTTTTGTACCTTGGTTACACAACAATATGAATATTTTTAACATTAGTTAACACTTAATTTGGACAAGGTTAAGGTGGCAAATATTATGTTGTATGATTTTTACCACAATTATAAACTACAATAGAAAAGAGTAAACTGAAGTAAATTTAACGAAGAGACAGTTTTCATAGGCTTGGACAAACTTAATGAACCAACAAGCACTTGAAACACTTAATGACTAACCTCATTTGAAATACATTACTATCTATGTCTGAGGGAGTCTAGAGAAGAAACTGCATCAGCATTTTCAGATCCTGCTGAGACCTAGGAATATACAGTGAGAGTTGTTAGAAATGAATCATAACCTTAGAGGGATGATGCACTGCCAAAATGCTGGTGAACTGAGGGAAGAGTTGGAGTTGGGAAGTAAATAAACACTCTACATTTCCTTCTTCTAATCTCCTGCCGGTACCTGCCCATTGGTCAAAACCCATGTAAGACAAGGGTACTCCAGAGACAGAGGCCATAGTGATCAGTCTCCCAGGGCATAGGGCAAGGCCAAAAGGTAGAAGAATTGGAGACTATGCTTTGTTTACCATTCTATGCACTACTCAAAGCATTTACACTAGTGCTCTCCGAGTTCAACTAATATGTGTTACTGTTTTAAATTTATGAATTTTGTTTTTCTACTCATTGCTTTTTTCTCTCTAATTCTTGTTCTGTTATTTCTTCCTTGGAAGTATTATTCAATTTTTTCACTTCATTAACTGCCTGTGATATAGTTATAATCATGATACTCCCCTGATATGATCATGACCCAATGGCCTACTCTCTAATGATCCAACTTTGTAGATTTCTACAACCCATATATTAGGCTCTTACATCAAGTTGTCATGTATCTATAAACCGTATTTTATTAACCATAACTATTTATACATATCATACTTCCTTAGTAATAAAGTCATATTTTCTGTAGTAAAGAGGTTTCTTTTAAATATGCTCAGAAAGTTTTATGGCAGTTTAGATCATTTGGACCACTTATACTTACACGCCAGTATCACCCTGATTCAGCAGGAAATATATTGTGGTTAAACCACTCTTTCAGTCATTCATTATTTTTATGTTTGTGCAAGTAAAATTCATAGAATCATATTACAAGATGTTCAAAAGATGAAAGACATACAAAATATAAATTTATCTAATTCTGTGAATAAAAATAGTTGTTGCTTGTTAAAAGTGAAAGTTGAATAAGGAAGTCTACAAACATATTCTTCAATCAAGCAGAGGGTAGGTGATAAAATTAAGGGTAGAGGATGAGGGATTTCCTAAAAGGAAAGACATAAGTGTCAGTGAATATTTCAAAATGTTCATTAAGTAGCAACAGAAGACTTCCTCACCTACCCTCTTGACTGAGTTTTAAAACATTTGTGGATTATAAACCTTAGGTTATGGTATTGGTCAGCCCCAGGAGTCATAGTCATGAACACCTCTTCTCTCTCCTCTTCCTCTCTCTGTATTTCTCTCTCTCTCTCTCTCTCTCTCTCTCTCTCTCTCTCTCTCTTTCTCTCTCTCTCTCTCTCATACACATACACACACACACACACACACACACAAACACACATAATGTAAGGAAATTCAGATTGACTAATCACTCAAGCTCTAAAACCATGTCCCCTGACTCAAAATTCTGGATTTATCATTGTGTAACCTCAGCCATGTTACCTAATCATTCAAGGCTTGATTTCTCCAGTTGTATATAAGTTAATATATATAGTTAGACGATTATGGGCAAATTAGTTAATGTATCTAATGCTTAAAACTTGCCTGTTAACAAAGCACTTAGCTATTATTTTTACTATTATTATTGCTTACATTAAATAAATAATTATAAATTAAAATCTGTAAAACACTAACATTGGTTATCTTTGGAAAATAAATTGATGGGCTTAGAGTTAGTGTCTTTTAATTATGATTTTCTTCATCTAGCTTTTTCAAGTTCCTAATAAAATAGTGTAATGATACAAAGTCAGGAAGCATTGATTTTTTTAGTCCCGACAATTCTTGGAAGGAAATCATGTGAAATTGAGACTCTCAGATCTATGATCATATCTAAAAGAATAGGAGTGATCATTCCTAAAGTATTTCATATATAAATCATTTCTACATTGTAGGAAATGTAGATTAGCACAAAGAGGTTAGTGAGAAATCACAAAAGTCAAAGCCAGATACTATTAGAATTTTGTTGTAACATAATGATAGAAGGCTTCTGTGAACCATATCACACTGGATAAACATGCTGGTGGCTAGAAAAGGGCAATGCTATGACCTCAGAACTTTTCAAGCCTTATCTGATGTTTTCAGGAATTTCATAGACCTAGTTTTAAGTGGGACAATTGACAGATTCTTCAGACTAAATAGGGGGGAATCTTTTTAAGGATGAACTTTACTGTCAGGATAGTTCATCTTTATCGTCAATTTTATTGGCTTGAGAGATGCCTAGAAGATTACAAAATCCCACTTTGGGGTATGTATCATTAAGTAACATGAGGTGACCTTGAGGACTATATCTGATCCCTGTCTACCTCCTCTCAAGGTCTTCTACTTTCTGCTTCATGAATACCTTGAATTTAGCAGCTTTTTATGCCATATCCTTCTGCCATGATGTCTCTGCTTTGGAACTAGAAAAGCATAGATCGAAACCTTTGAAATACTGAGACAAATCAAACTTATTCTTTTAAAATGCAAATGTCAGATATTTTGTACCAGCAACAAGAAAATTTACAAATACAATTATACTTTTCTTTCCACATCAATTTATCTTAAATTTTCTCTCTTCCTCTGTTAATCATTTTCTGTCTTTCTGTCATGTTTTTGCTCTTTCTTTTTTCTTATTATTTCCTCTGTTCCAGTCCAAAGGAAGATTAACCAGTTCTGACATAACTGAACTTTTTCATTGGGTCAATATTTAAAATTAAAAATAAATGTCAGAATATACAGTAATATAACATGGAATATACAAGTATATTTTTGAGTGTGTGTGTGTGTGGTGCTGATGTACATGTACGTCTATGTGATTATTCATCTCAGAGAAGTTTGAAGCAACTAAGGATGAATTCTGGAGACAGATACTTCTCAAATGCAGATTTCCCACTTCAGTTTCTTTGGAAAGAAATGCCCTTTGTTGTAGTACACCAACACTTTGTCCAAAAAGTGTTAGATTTGAAAAAAACTCAGATTATTGAGGGAAAGGAATTAATTGCTGAGAATGGACAGAATTCTACAGTATCTCCACTGAATAATAGAGAGTGTCTTGTTCATTCTGGAGCTAAGATTCAGTATTTTTATATGGGGAAAATGTGCATAATAAAAATTCACATTCGTAAAGAGGAGTAGGAAAATGTGCATTACCACTGCACTATTTCAAATGGCAGAAAGGGTATTTGATTAGATGATTTATTTTCACCTGTCATAAAAAGCTTTCTCAAGAAGAAAAAAGGAATCTCACTATGTATCTAATGATAAAATGGTCAATTCTCATTTCCTGCCTAATGAATTATTTATATACTTCACTGAAGGTCACTTATATTTAATCTACACTTTGGCAATGCTCCAGAAGGTGGCACAATAATTTATAATAACATTTCTTCTAAATTCCATGTATTCTCATTTACTGTGCAAAAATGTTGATGTTCACCATCTTAGAGATGAATGGAGATCCACACACAGGCTTTTCGGTAATCACACACAAAAAGGCAGAGTGAATTTTGCAAAGATGTCATTATTTCAGCAGTGGACACAGACAAAATAGACTGTGTAGAACCGAGAAAGAGCCACTGTAAAACTAAAGGATTTTCCAGCACCTTACTCAGTCTGACATGGTGCCCTGTTGCTATCTCCTGACTAATCCGTATTCCTTCCCCCATGATCCACTTTTTTTCCAGGCACAAACTGTCTCTGAAAGAACGTACATCCATGGAAATACAGAGCAAGTGGAACTCCTTAAATTGGAAATGGTGCTTTTAATAACTTGGAAAACCTCTTAAGTGATAAATTTAGGATGAGTTTAGGGCTCTTCACCCAAAGGCATGTATTTATCCTGTCTAGTTCATTCATAGAAACAGAGGTGTTTTTCCCCCACAGAAAAGCTCTATTTATGCTCCGTACTTTGTTTGGGAGGAAAGAGGCACCTTAAGAGTTCTACAATCTCCCAAATGCTCTGTCCTTCATTAAGACATAGGCTAGGATCCTTGACACAACCACAGTAGCAGCAGATTAATCTCCAGACTCAAGGGTAAAATGCAAATGAAGTAGAGACATGCTGACCTCAGGTGACTCAAAATGCAATCAGTTTTTCATTTCATGTTGCTGACACATAATGGGGAACCATTAAAGAATCAGATGTATAACTGTTTGGGAGAACTTCCCCAAATTTAGAGCACCATGTTGCTTCCAGTTTTCAACTCAATCTTAGCTTTGAAATGCAGTACATCTTGTTGTAAGTAATAGTATTTTCCTTGTTAATGAAAGAAAATATCCAATACCCACAATTTAAAGGAGGAAATATTTGTTTGACTCATAGTTATTAGAAGATTAAGTCCATGTTTTGTAATTACTAGAAAGAAGTAACATGGTAGAGGGGTATAGCAGTGTAAAAGTATGCAATTTATGACAGCCAAGAGGCAGAGAGAGAAGGGAAGATCCCAAGAGAAAAATATGCACTTCTAGGCAATGTCTCTAGTCATTCACTCCAAATAGGCCCTATATCCTAAGAAGATATTCAGATAATAAACTCATCAGTCAATGAATCCACCAATGATTATAGTGCCCCTAGTGACCCAGTCACTTCAAAATACATGAAGTTTTGGGGGAACATGTTAGACCTAAACCATAAAGCTCTTTTCCTGGTCCCCAAAAGACTCGTATCTATGCTATTATGCAAAATGCATTTAGTCCAACTATAGGAGTCACCAAAATCTCAACAGTTCCAGCATTGCTGAAAAGCCCAAAATCTCCTTTGGAGACTCCTCAAAAAAAACTTAGTTGTGATCCTCTGCAAAAATACAAATGAAAGTTAAAATTTTCCATTTATTATAAACACAAGGTAAAAATACATGTTCCAAAAGACAAGAATAGCGGAATAGAAAAGAATCAGACCAAAGCAAGACCAAAAAGTAATCGCGCAAACATTAAATCTTGCAGTTCCATGTCTACCACCTATGGTAAGGCATAGCAGGATGCTAAATCTAAAGGGCTTGTGCAACATCAATTGTAATGCATTTGCCAGTTGCAGCCCACATGGCCTGTCTCAGTCTCATTCAACCTGCTGCCTGTGAATTTCCTTAGCAAACATTCCACATTCTATCTGACTTTCAGTGGCCTCCACTACACTTTTGGAATTATACTTGTAGCTTTGTTCACTATCTTTTCAGAGTCACATGGCCTGGACTGTCAGGCCATCTTTTGAAATCTGGTTTAAAGCCTCCATGACACCATAAACTTTTGCATTCTACATGCCTATAAAATCAGTATCACATGAATAATGCCAATGTCAACTATCAGTTCAAGTAGTACCAGGTTCCCTTGGACCATGGCTCCAGTAATAGTAAGTTAAAGGTGTGTTATTGAAATTAACAGAAATCTGGCAAACTCAAGAATGCCTGGCTGAATAAACACATTGCAGCAATGTACTAGCTTACCACAATTTTCTAAAACCAGGAACCCCTTGGAGAGAAAGTTGGACACATTTTAGCATGTCCAGGAATAATATCTGTTGAGAATTTCATTTTAAACTCAAATTTTATAGTCTAAAATGGGCCTTATATTTGTAATTATGTGATTTTTTTACTATCAACTGTTTTCTTAGTGATAATATTATTACTTTTGAAATCATGAATAAAATGTTTTACTCTTTATTGTAAATAATAATATTTGACTAATGTTCAGAAATATCATTGATTTCTTGGGATTTTACTATCTGGAATAAGTATCAGCCTCTTGGAGATTCATTATACAATGTATTTGCCTTTGTTAATTTTCTTGTAGCTAAAAAATTATTTTAGTTCAGTTTGAAGAGATTTCAGTCATTATTAAGCTGTCTCCTAGGTAGCATGGAATGGTAGACAGGCGTCCCACAGGAAAAGCAGTTCATGGCATGGTAGGCAGAAGGCAGAAAGCCCCAGGGAATCACAAGCAGCAACCTGTCTTTCCCTTTTGTTCTATGCAAGTTACAAGCTTTTTGGGTAGTGTTACCCACATCCAGGGTGGGATTTCTATATTCAGTAAATTCAAGAGTAGAGGATGAAAAGCATTATTTGAGCCAACACTCAATCCTCTCAGGACCCAGAAGGGCTGGGTCTTTGGCATAAGACTGCTGTGGGGGAAAAAGCCAAGCTGAAACATCTGAGGTTATTTACTTGTAACTCAAGAACATGACAACAAATAGACAGAAGGAAAGCCCTTGCAACATTTGAATCGAAATTTTGGTAAGGGGATATGGAAGGAATGGAATGGTTTGTTACATGACACATGTTAACATACTTTAAGCAAGTTTATCAGAGCAGAGGCAAAACAATGACCAAAGAAAATATCTGTGAGAATAACTTTTGTCGATTCTGCTGAGTATGTCCTGAAGATCTGCTCTAAATTTAACCATGCATTCCAAGAGCCTAGAAACTATTGTTCCCAAGTTCCTTTCCTTTTCACATTCACTTCCATCACTCCTTTGGCCAAAGTCTCCCCACATAAAGCCATGCTAATTCCAATCAATGGATTTATTTAGTACCACAACACTTATTCGCAGTATCACACACCCTAGTTCCAGCTCCAAAAGCCACATCTAGGAACTCATGAGGCTTTGCGGGGGTATCTAGATACAGGTTATAACAACATTCCTCTTTCCACCAGAGATAACGTTGGACTTTTAAATGATTTATTCATCTTTTTTTTAATTACATATGATTATAAAAAATTCACTTAAATTTGCCTGAAATTTATATTATTAAGGTGTAATGGAATATTGTTTCATCTTGCTTCTTTTTATCAAAATTATAATTGTGAAAATTAGCCATGGTGTTCCATGTAGCTGTAGTTATTTTTATGATTGAATAATATTTCATAATATTTATAACCCACAATGGTAATTACCTATTTTACTGTTCATAAACATACACGTCACTTATATTTTATGCTATTACAAACAAAGATTCGATGGACATTGTTGTGCATGTTTCCTGGCGCACATAATTATAAATTTATAGAAGATACATAAGTAGATTAATCTCTATATCATACTTTATGACTATATTCAACTTTTGTAAATAATACTAAGGATCTTGCCTTAGCAATTTTACTATTCATATTTCTAGCAGTGGATGAGAATTTAAAGGCTACACATTCTTGGAAGAGCACAGAAAATGTTTCCGAAGCTGCTGATTTTATGATATTTATTTGTGATAGAATTTTGACTTTAGTATAAACTTAACAACTGTTCAGTGGGATATTATTTGGTTTTCTTACTTTTGAGAAGTTATTATTCTAGTTTTTACATCTTTTGTCTATTAATTACATTGTCTATTATCTTTGGCAATTTTATTTCAGATATACATCTCCAACTGGTGTTTTTAAATATTTTTAGTTTGTCCTTCAATTAATAAAAATATTTATTTTCATTTAATGGCTGCCTACTTTTTCACCTTTCTTTAGAGCAATTTTCATGTTTTGTTTAGGTATCTTTTCCTGCTTTACAATCACATTGACAGTCCCTATGACATTTGAAAAAATTTACACGTTGCATGTTGCATAAGTATTTATTTTAAATTTTTTTTATTTAAAGAGAAAAAAGCAGAAAAAAAGGTAGAAATACTACAGAACTTCAAAAAAAATGAAAAACAGTAAGAGATCACATGTTGATAAATTACATATTATCCTTTTAGAAACAGTTGTTCAAGTTACAAAATTAGAGCATACAAAGTAGACATTCAAGCAGTGAGACTGCAAAAAGATCTGTTCAATCCAACAAAAATTTAGAAGTATGCTTAACAATCCTACACACTTAAATATTCATGCAGTTATACGTATTATATCACTTCCTATTTCCTCTTTTTACAATAGCAATTATGCATTTTTAAAAACTTTTATTTAAAGAGAAAAAGAGCAAAAGAAAACGGGTAGCAACAATACAGAATTCTAAAAGATAAAAGAAAAAAACACTAAGAAATCACTAGTTGATAAATTACATATTGTCATTAGTTGTTCAAGTTACAAAATTAATGGATACATGCTAGACATTCAAACAGTGAGACTGCAAACAGTTCTGCTCAAAGATCTAACAAAGATTCAGCAATATGGTCATCTATTTTACACACTCAAACATACATGCAGTTACAGCCATTAGAGCCATTTCATTTCCTCTCTTTTTTTACAATAGCAATTACACATTTTGGGTTTTATTATTCCTATAGTTCTTATCACTTTTTACACTAGAGACACAATGTGATATTTATAAATATTATTCTTATTTATTTCACTAATGAGGATAGTCTCAAGTTGTCTCCATTTACCTATGAAGGCCTCAAGATCATCCTTTTTATACCTGAGTAATATTCCATTGTGTAAAAACACCACATCATTTTCATCCACTCTGCAGTTGATGGGCATTTTGGTTGTTTCCAAGATTTAGCTATTACGTATTGTGCTGCACATATATCGCTGTGGTATGAACTTTTCAGTACTTCTGAGAAAATACTCAGGAGGTAAATAGCTGGATTGAATAGAACTTCCAATCCTAGGCATCTGAGAATTCTCCATTTGGATTTCCACATTGGTTGCAACAGACTACATTCCCACCAACAGTGGAGCAGTGTTCCTTTTTCCCCACAGCCACCACAACATGTGTTATCAGTTGATTTCTTGATGGAAGCTATTCTTTCCAGAGTGAGGTGAAATTTCAATGTTGTTTTAATTTGCATTTCTTGAATGACCAGTGATGATCAACATTTCTTCATGTATTTATTTTCCATTTATATGTCTTTCTCTGAGAACTGTGTGTTCATCTCAGATGCAAATTTTTGGAGAGGGTCTTTGAATTTGGGAAGCTTGATGTTTTTCAATTCTTTATATTTTCTGGACATCAGTCCTTTGTCTGAAGAGTTGCTTGCTAAAATTCCATCCCACTTTGTGAGTTTTCTTTTCACTCTGTTGGTGATTTCCTTTGAAGTGCAGAAACTTTTCAACAATATGAGATCCCAATTGTTGATACTTTCAAGCGTTTCCCATGTAGTTTGCATTTTGTTCATAAATTCTCTGCCTACCCCTATGTCTCCAAGACTTCTACCTACCTTGTCTTCCAGTAGATATAGTGTTTCTGTTTTAATATTTAGGTCTTTGATCCATCTAGCTTTAGATTTGTGCATGGTGATATTCATGGATCTAGTTTCAGTCTTTGGCATGCAGAGAGCCAATTTTTTCAACAACATTTATTAAAGAGGGTGTCCTTCTTCCTGTGGACATATTTAGCCCCTTTGTCAACTTTCAGGTGGCTGAGTGTCTTTGTAGTTGTGCTTGCATCTTCTAATTTGTTCCATTGATCCTCAGGTCTATTTCTTTGCCAGTACCATGATGTGTTTATCACTGTGGCTTTGTAGTATAGATTCAACTCAGGAAATGAGATGCCTCCGGCTTTACATTTGTTGCCCAGAATTCCCTTTGCTATTCTAGGATTCTTCTGTTTCCAAATGAATTTTAGGAGTGTGTTCTCTAGATCTGTGAGGTATGTCAATAGTATTTTGATTGGGATTGCGCTAAATCTGTATAAAAGTTTGGGGAGTATGGCCGTTTTCACAATGTTGGTTCTTCCTAGCCAAGAGCAAGGAATGCCCTTCCATTTTCCAATATCTTCTTCAATCTCCTTTTTCAGTGTAGTATAATTTTCAGCATATAGGTCTTTTACATTTTTAGTTAGGTTGATTGCTAAGTATTTCATTTTTTTACATGTTATTGTAAAGGGCGATATTTCCATAATTTCTTTCTAGGTGAGTTTTTGTTTGTGTACAGGAATGCTATTGATTTCTGAGCATTGACTTTGTATCCAACTACACTGCTGAACTTGTTTATTACCTCTAGCAGTCTTTTAATGGAGTCATTTGGGTCTTCTATATAGAGTATCATGTCATCTGCAAATAGAGATAATTTAACTTCTTTCTTTCCTATCTTTACTCCTTTTATTTCTCTCTCTTGTCTGATTGCCCTGGCTAGTGTTTCCAGAACTATGTTGAAAAGAAGTGGTGATAGTGGACATCCTTGTCTTGTTCCTGATTTTAAAGTAAAAGCTTTCAGTTTTTGTCCATTTAGTATAATGTTGGCTGTTGCTTTGTAATAGATGGCCTTTATAAGGTTGAGTTAGAAGCTGTGTATTCCAAGTTTCTGAAGGTTTTTTACCATGAATATGTGTTGGACTTTGTCGATAGCTTTTTCTGCATCTATTGAGATGACCATGTGGTTTTTGTTTTTGGCTCTGTTGATGTGGTGTATCGCATTTATTGATTTGCATATGTTAAACCATCCCTACATTCCTGGAATGAGCCCCACTTGGTCATGATGTATAATCTTCTTGATGATTTTCCTGCATTCTATTTGCCAGTATTTTGTTGAGAACCTTTGCATCAATGTTCATTAGTGAGATTGGCCTATAGTTCTCTTTTTTGGTTGGATCTTTCTCTGGTTTTGGTATCAGTATAATACTTGCCTCCAGGAATGATTTAGGGAGGATTACTTTCCCCTCAATTTCATTGAAGGTTTTAAGGAGTATTGGCCTCAAATCATCTCTAAATTTCTGATAGAATTCAGCTGTCAATCCATCAGGACCTGGACTTTTCTTTGTTGGTAAGTTTTTAATTACATTTTCAATTTTAATAGCTCATATTGGGATGTTCAAAATTGCTATATCTTCTTTGTTGAGCTTTGGTAGTTCATATGTTTCTAGAAATCTATCCCTTTCTTCTAAGTTTTCCAATCTGTTTGCGTAAAGATTTTCAAAGTAGGTATTCATGATCTTTTAAATTTCCATGGGATCTGTAGTAATTTCCCCTTTTTCTGTTCTTATTGCATGAATTAGGGTTTTTTCTTTCTTTCTCTTGATAAGGTTAGCTAGGGGTTTGTCAATTTTGTTTATTCTCTCAAAAAGCTAGCTTTTTGATTCATTAATTATTTGTATTTTTTTAGTTTCAATTGCATTGATTTCTGCTCTAATCTTTACAATTTCCTCTCTTCTATGAGCTTTGGTTTTAATCTTACTCTTCCTTTTCTAGAAACTTGAGATGGAATGTTAGTTTATTTATTTGGTCTCATTCTGCTTTCTTGATATGACAGTTTATTGCTATATATTTCCCTTTTAAGACTGCTTTCATTGCATCCCATATATTACAGTATGTTGTTTCTGTGCTTTCATTGAATTGTAGGTATTACTTTATTTCTTCTTTAATTCCATCTGTAGCCCACTGGTTGTTCAAAAGGTTGTTATTTAATTTTCATGTATTTGTGTAGGTTTTACAATTTTCTTGCCATTAATTTCCAATTTCAGTGCACTATGATCAGATATTATGCATGGGATGATTTCAATACCTTTTCATTTACTTAAGAATGTTTTATTGGATAATATATGGTCTATTTTGGGGAATATCCCATGAGCTGCTGACAAGAATGTCTATTCTGATGTGGTTGTGTGGAACACTCTGTAAACCTCTACTAAGTCCAATTGCTTGTAGGTATGATTCATCTCTCTTATTTCTTTGATGACTTTTTGTCTAGTTGATCTATCTCTTTGTGATAATGGGCTGTTAAGATCCCCTGTTATAATTGTGTTCTTGTGTATTTGGTTTTTCATGTCCATCAGTATCTGTATTGCATAGGTGGTTGCTCCTGTATTTGGTGCATATATATTTATAATTGTTAGTTCTTCCTTTTGAATGTTTCCACTAATGAATATGTGATGACCTTCTTTATCTCCTTTAATCATTTTAGGTTTGAAGTTCACATTGTCTGCTATTAGAATAGTTACCACTGCTTTTTTTCTGGTTTCATGTTGCATGGAATACAGTTTTTCTTCCTTTGAATTTTAATCTGCATTTCCTTTTGGTTCAGATGTGTTTCTTGCATAGAGCCTATTGTGGGATCGTGTTTCTTGATCCATTCTGTCAGTCTATTTCTTTTTATAGGTGAATTTAGGCCATTTACATTTATGGATATCACTGATATGTACTGGCTTGACTTTGCCATGTTATGTTCCAGTTGTTTGCTTTGTGCTTTTCCCCTTATTTAATTGTTTATCCTACCTGGTAGTTTCTGTCTGCTGCTGTTTTGGGGATTATGGTCATTTTTATCTCTGTGTAGTATGTCTTTCAGTACTCTTTCTAGGGTTGGTTTGGTGGATGTGAATTTCTTCAGTTGTTCTTTGTCATGGAAGTATCTTGATTCTCCATTAAATTTGAGTGAAAGTTTTTCTGGGTACAATAGTCTGGGTTGAAATTTGCTTTCTTTCAGGGCTTGAAATACCTCATTCCAAGGTCTTCTTGACTTTAGGATTTGTGCTGAAAACTCTGGTGTGAATCTAATGGGCTTTCCTTGGTAGGTGAGTTGTGTCTTTTCTCTAACAGCTTTTAGTATTCTGTTTTTATGCTGCACATCTGACATCTTAATTATTATGTGTCTGGGTGTGAATTTATGTTGATTGTGACTGTTTGGCATTATATATGCCTCACTTATCTGCATATCAGATTCTTTCTAGATGTCTGGGAAATTTTCTTCTGTTACTTCTGTGAATATTTTGGCTATGTCATTTGCTTTGACTCCTGCCTCTTCACTGATGCCCATTAAGCTTATATTGTTGCTCTTGGCATCATCTTGAAGCTGTTGGATTGTCACTTCATGCTGCTTTGTTATTTTTAAAAGTTCTATCCTTTCATGATCAGTAATTGCAATCCTGTCCTCAAGGTCCAAAATCCTATCCTCAGCTTCATTTAAGTGGTTTTGCAAGCTTTGAATAGAATCTCTTGTTTCTTGGATATCTCTTTCAGTTTGTTTCATGAATTCTGCATGTTTTCTATATTGTTCATTAAAGGTGTCAATCAATTTCCCATGCTCCAGTGCTTTTTTCTCTATTTCTTCTTTTGGTGCACTCAGCAACTCCTTTACTAAGGTTGTTACTTCTCTCTTTACATGGGAGTGTACTTCTAATTTGATTTCTTCTATAGCCTCATGGAGTTACTTTTTTATTTGCTTGTTACTTTCAGAGGTTCCAAGTGTGTTACTTTTGGGTTTCTATATTTCAATATTTCCTGCACTTGCTTCTGGTGGACTAGATATTTGAGACTGCATTTTGCTTTTTTGTTTTGTCATTTTCACTCTGCCTGATGTTTTCTGTGTGTAGGACGTAGACACCCACACTTTTTTCAGACTCACCAAGGTCTTACAGTTAGTTGGAGGGGGCTGTACTACTGGCCCTATTTACCCAGTGTACATGTCTGTTTTAGGGGCATTCTCACCACACTGGCACAGTCAAACCACTGTAGTCCAAGGTTTGCCACGTGGGAGCTAAATTCCAAGTTTTTTTCCATGTGCCGGCATTCCACCAGAGTGCACAGTCAGGGCCTGAGGTTGGAATCTGGGTCCTGCTGGCTGCTTGGTTGTCGCTGGGCATGTCCCAGTTTGCCCTGTCCCTGTGTGTGGCCTGGGATAGTCTAGGATGCTGCACTTGGTCTTACCACCTGGGAGCAGGCTCAAAGTCCCTTTCACTGGACTTGGATTCTGCCAGAGTGCACTGTGAGGGCCCAAAGCTGGAATCTGGGTCCCACTGGATGCTTGTCAGTCACTGGGCATGGCCTGGTTAGGCCCCTGTCCCTGTGTGTGACCAGGGGTGGTCCTGGATGCAGTGGGTGGTGTAAGTATTTGTTTTTGTGGTCCTGGGCATGAACCCATTATTTTTTTTTATTTTGAGATAATGTATTGCTAAGTACCTAAGTTTCCCAGACCAAGATTAAATTTATCTTCTTCCAGCCTCAACCTTCCAGAAGGCTGAAATTACACTCATGTACCACCACAGTTACATGTAGGCATATTTAATTGAATTTGAATTAATATATTGCAGAATACTAAAAGGAATAAAATTTCATTTTTCTTCATGAAATAAAAATTGAATTAGCACAATTACATGAGAAAATCATTCTTAGCTATTGATCACAAACGTTAGGACTTTTTTGTCAAGTTCCGTTTTTCTCTGTATATTCTGGAAAATAATATATTTTTATACTCTTTGCTCTGTTTCATTATTCAGGACAATTACAAATACTAACATTTTTATTACTGAAGATTTAATATATATTGTCCTGTACTGTCTGAATATACTCTTACTTTGTTTTATTATAAAGAGATATTGATCACTTTTTTATAATTTTTGAAGCAGTTTATCAAATTTCAAAAAATTAGTGTTGGAAAATACAAGTGGTATAATATTTACCTTTTAAACTTTTTTTTTTTATCAGTACCGGGGATGGAACTCATGAGCATGTGCTTGCAAGGCAGGAGCTTATTCCACTGAGCTAAATCCCCAGCCCAATATTTACCTTTTAGAGGACTTGCATTGAATTTATATCTTTAAGACGCCATGTTTTTAAATTCATAAAAAATGTTTATCTCTGAATTTATTTAGGCATTCTATATTTTCTCTTATTAAGGGCAAGTTTTTTTGTGCAGTCTTATACATATTTTATCAGATTTATCCCAAGTTACATGGCATGTCTAAGTTTTACTTCAAATTGTGTTTCTTAATTTTATTTTGAGATAATTTGTGCCTTAGGAATAGAAATATAATTGAAAATTTTAGTGTAATTACAATCAAAATACCAACATAATTCCTCATAGAACAAGAGAAAGCAATCATAAAATTCATATGGAAGTAGAGGACATGTCAAAGCATTCCTGGGCAACAAGTGAAGGCAGAAGATATGAGAATTTTGGATTTAAACTTATACTACTTAGATACAGTAAAGAGAAAAAAAGCATTATACTGGCACA
Organism: Hydrochoerus hydrochaeris; assembly: GCA_004027455.1. Classification (NCBI taxonomy): domain Eukaryota; kingdom Metazoa; phylum Chordata; class Mammalia; order Rodentia; family Hydrochaeridae; genus Hydrochoerus; species Hydrochoerus hydrochaeris. The sequence goes on from PVLA01000497.1 coordinate 323,297, forward strand.
AAAACAGATATGTGGATCAGTAGATGTAACAGAGGAAGCAGAAATAATTTCAGGGACATGCAACCACCTGATGTTTGACCAAGAATCCAAAAATATACACTGGAAATAAACACTGTAGGAGTAATAAGATACAAAATGTGTAATAGTTATTATAAAAAAGAAAGGGAAGGAAAGCGCTCTAAAGGATATAAGTGCATGTATGCTTAAGTGTGTAAGATAGATAACCATATTACTAAGTTTGTGTTGGATCATTGAACAGAACGGTTTGCACTCTCATTGTTTGTCTACTTTCTATGCTTTAGTTTTGTGACTTGAACAACTATTACTAAGAAAACAATATGTAATTTATCAACTAGTGATCACTTAGCATTATTTTTTTTTGAAATTCTGTATTTCTGCCCTTTTTCTCTTTAAATAAAAAAATCTACTGGAGGAAAAACAGCCTCTTTAAGAGAAACTGGCTACACACATGCAGGTGATTGATTCTAAATCAAATGACTTTTCATGTACTAAACTAAAATCAAAATGAGTCAAAGATCTAAATATTAAAACAGAAAAACTTACTCTGTTGGAAGTTAAAATAGGTAAAATTGTTCAAGATGTAGGAATATGCTAGGACTTTTGGAACAGTAACCCACTCACAGAAGAAGTAGTCTCAGAAATCAACAGATAGATTTGCATCAGTTTGAAAAGATTCTGTAAAGCAAACAAATTAAAAAAACAGAATAAAGAGCCAATATATACTTTAAGGAAATATTTTTGTCAGCTACTCTTTGGACACAAGACCAGTATATACACAAGGTAAAAAGAATTGAAAAAGTAGACACCCAAAATAAAAGTCCCAGTCAAAAAAAAGGAAAACTGAAATGAAAAGACCAATCTCAAAGTAACAAGCACAAATGGCCAATAAATATATGAAAATATTTTTCCATGTCTGGACATCAGAGAAATGAAAATTAAAACAACATTGCAATTCCATTTTTTTACAGAAAGTAAGTCTATCCTCAAGAAATAAAATAATAAAGAAATCCTGGTGAGTATGACTAGATAAAGGAACCATTCCAAATTGTTGAAGAGAATTTAAACTAGTATAATAGCTAGGAGAATTAGTATGGAATTACTCAAAAGACTAAAATGATATATTCAATTTGACCTATTTCCATTCTAGTTATCTTTCAGAAAAAATTAAGGACATCATATTACAAGAACATCTGCATACCCGTATTTATAGCAACACAATTCTCACAGCTAAATCTTGGCAGTGGACTATATGTATATCAAAAGATCAATGGTAAAGAAAATTTGATATTCATGTTCAGTAAAATATTACTCTATGATAAAGAAGAATAAACCTGAGTCATTTGTAGGGAAATGAATGCAACTTGAGAAAGTGAAATAAATCAGTCACACAAACTGAACTATCACATGGTTTCCTTTCATGAGAAACCAAAATATAAATAAAATCTGAAATAAAATACAGCTGTAAGGAAATGGAGAGTTACAACTTCTGCAAAAGAGGTGATCAAGAAATAGAGGGAGGGAGAAAGAAGGGAAGACAAAGGGGAAATAAAATGAATTAGGATGTGTTGTTTGCATGTACCAACTCCCCAGAAGGAATGCAACCATTATGCTCTGCAAATATGTACCAATAAAAATAAAATTTTAACAATTAAAAAATTATGAAATTTTTATATCTAGAAAATTCTGATTATTTCTCACATCTTCTTCTTGCAAAATAATCTACATTACATATGTACATTTGGATATGATTTGTGAATGGCAATTTTGTTTCATATTGTATGGTATTCCATATGTTTAGCTACTTTGAATTTCTGGAGGCACTAACATGCAATATATTACTGAAAAGGTAAAGATATTCAAAATATACTCTCGTCAAACAGAAAGTGTCAAACTTCCCCCACAGTCCATAATCTGGTACACTTTATCAAACTCAGTAATTTATCTTATAGTTTTAGCCCATTAAAAGAGTTATTTTTCTTTATGTTTGTTTTGGAAGTACCTTCAACAGAAATCATTTCATACTGAATATATATTTAAATGTATCAAATAGTTTGCCATAAATAGTGATGTGAAATTCATCTCAATTATTAATAACTTCTTTTAACTTTCTAATGTTAAGACCACTTATTCCAAATGTACTGTTCTTTCTGTGCATTAGAGATTTGTTTGCTACTATATTTAAGAATTTATGCTAATGGTCAAGATTGTTCCCTAAGTGGTTCTTCTTGTACTTTCTGACTCAGCTGTTTGTATTGAGGGTCTGGTATAATAAAAATGATATAAGTCTGCCTTTTTCCTTATATTATTGAAAAATATGTGTGATATACTTAGTTGGATACAAAATTATAGGCAGTCAGGCAAGACTAGGCCCTTGAGGGAGTCAAAACATTGGACCAAATGACTTATGACCTTGGAGAAGACAGACACTTACACCTGGGGGCCAGATCTCAAGACAAAATATCAAGCAAATATACCCACATCCTAAAGAGTGATAGTGTAAATAGTTCTCTATCACCCTGAGGAAACCAGAAGTCACCATCCCAACCCCATGAAAGAGGTCATTATTCTTTAAGCATGGCTGCTTGCTATGTGATGTTTCCCCATTTGTTCAGGATTTAATCAATTTTACCTGAGCAATTAATTTTATTGGTTGATCACAGTTCTCTCTCATTTTATACTCGCCTTGCAAGTTCCTATTTCCCCCCACCTTAGACCTGGTTTTGTTCTATAAAACCCATTAAGAAAGAAAGAGTTCTTGGAAATCCACTTAGGACCCCTTCTGTCTCTCTCTGAGTCAAAAGTTTTCTCATAATAACTACATTCTGTTTATAACCTCTTTTGTTCGTAAAATTCATTCTTTGATTTTAGAGGACACAAACTCATACTGGGAAATCTAGTAGATAGAGAGTTTCATTCCCTTATATAATTTTGTGGTCTTACACCAAGATAATTGGACAGAGGTAAGAGATTACTTTTGTGTCATAGATTCAGGATCAGAAATCATATAGGTAACACATTACTATGCTTCAAATTTGCTTTGTCTTTGTACATTGCTTATAATTGCTCATGATTTGCCAATTGTTTATAATTGCTTTGTCTTTTACATAGTTTTATTAAAATAATGATAAATCTAAGTTAAAACATGGAAAGTTTGTAAGGTTATGATATTTAATAGGACACTTGTATTATTTTGTTCTTGTACATGTTGCATTTAAAATAGTTGCTGAGTGTACTCATACTCCTTGCTTGACTGTATTTAGGCAATAGCATTAGAGAGAATATTAGAACATCCCTAACAGACTTTAATATAAACTTCTGTAAAATGGGTTTTAAATGAAATCTAGCTCAGGCTTAGAAAATACACATGCCTACAATAAACCCAGGACTCCTTCCACTGTTTAAACAGCACTAGGCTGGTGGCCAGCCTCAAAGACTTGGAGAACAGATTTCTCTGTGACACACTGGCTCTGATACTCTTCTGTACTCTAGAGGAAATATGAAGCCTGTTCTTCAGTTTCCTTTCTTTGGCTTTACTTCTAATCATTTCCTCCACTTTGTACTTTCCTTTTTAGAGTTATGTGGAATCAGAAAGAAGTCTAGAATGTTCCAAGCTTTTCCTCCTAAGTTAAGTCCATAGAAAATGAGCACTTGCTAATGCTGAAAACAAGGAAGTCATTTTAGACGAGGGACATATACCCTGTCTCTGGGTCTGGCAAAACATAAGAATTTTACCCATCCAGAAGAACACACATAGAAGCCATGTCCCAGCTTAGTGTTCTAGTGAGTCTCTTGTGGAGACTACCTGAGACAAAGTGGAAAGAATCTACTTGTGTGTGAAACCAGAAGTAGCTATTTCCAAAACCAGCACACTTACAGGACCAAAACACATTTAGACTAAGGGAGGCTCTCCAGCCTTTCAAATTTTGGACTTTAAACCTCTTTTGTAAATTTATAAAGTACTAGGTAATGATCTTACTAAGGCTTTTAAATATCCCTTATAGTACTTTGACGTACAGTGGTTACTCTGCCAACTAATTAATTGCTCCTCTTAGCAGCTGCCACTCAAAATCAGAGGACAAGTTTCTCCAGTATCTGTTTGGTGAATCCCCATTGTAACCAGTGGCCAGTGGAATCAATGGCAGAGAGACATTTGGTTATCTTTCTGGAGTCTAATCTCTGTGTGGGCCAATGCAAACTGAGAACAACTAGGAAGTCATGGCCAACAAAGGTTTCTTCAGTAGGAACTGGCTTCCTAACTACAGGCAAATCTCCACTTATCTATCATTCTTATTTCTCTGCTAGTAGACTAGGAACTCTCCAAGCTTTTCAGTGAATTTTAGATAACTTAGAATACCCCTCCTTTTAGAGATTAAACAGGCAGTTTGCAACAATTGCTTACATTTCACAGCAGCTACTAGGGGAATGATTTACATTTGTGCCTTACATATGTTGATTAAAAGTAAATTGTCAGTCTTTTTCTTTTCTGTGTGCCTAGAAGACTGATGTGCCTTTACTAACATATGAAATATGATTGCTAGATGATATTTTATAAATTTAACATGTAAGCTTCAAAGATGTAGAAATTTAAATAAAATATATCCTTGTCCTGTTGATAGGAAAGGTTACCTAGGTAGTAACATGGAAGACACAAGTATCTGGAGACTTCTTTGAGCTAGTGCATGGGGCAAAGCTCCTCCAGTCATTTGTTGTTTTATCTGTCTCTAGAGGTGTGCTTCTCTACAACCTGAGAAGTGCTCTAACTACTTCCAACTCAACTTTCTATGTATGCCCTCTTTCAATGAACAAAAGCAGTAGTTTATTACAAAGTTATACTTCCTTCTTTAAAAATTCCTTTCACAATAACATAAATGTCATGGAAGCAATGTTCAAAAGCTATCTGGGAAATAAAGTGGCATGCCAGTTGGAGGGTAGATAGACTGTTAGAATTTTGTCTTCTACTCTCTCCAAATGGCATCCATCTTCCTTGGAGTAAAATCAACCCAAGGGATGTCTTGAGGACATTATCAAAGAGGAATAAGAAATGGATACCTTAATCATCTCCTTTTTGCACAGATAGGTAGCTCAAATTCTCTTGAACTACAGGGCTAGAGTCAGAACTCAGTAAAATTCCTGAGTTTTATTCCTGGCACAAAAAATGTTTCATAGCCTTACATGTTGCTTTTTACATTACAGACATGGACAAATTAATGTCAAAGCTCCTTACTCCTTGGGAATGAATTCTTAAGCACTGGAAGATGTTTGATCCTTCCATGCTGAAAAAGAGCCATTTGATATTTCTCCGCGTGTGTGCATGGCCTACTTACACGGTAGAGCCAAAATGGAATGCAGGGGGAAGTATTAATTATAATGTTATTTTTCAACTATAGGCATAATGTAAAAAAGAGGGAAAATAGTCAGAACTGTCTTATGCTCAGACTTTCTTTGCATTTATAAATTGTCCCTATTTATATTTTAAATGTAAGTGTGAGCCATAGGAAAACTCAGCACTTCAAGCCCTTAAGGCATTTACTACCCTGGATCCTGAGATTGCTCCTCCCAAACACTTGGAACCTGAGGAAAAGACAACCTTAATCAAAACTGCATCCAACATTACTGAACCTAAGTCTTCTCCTACTTGTCCTTCCAGTCTTAACGATGGATCTTCTACACCAGCAGTAATCCAGGCCTGTACAGGGACATACTCACCCCTAACTGAGTTTATCCAACCTCCTCAAGGGCAATATCCTTTCAAGAAGTACACCAACAATTTGGGACTTCCAGAATTAAGGTGCCTTTTTCTCTCAAGGACTTAAAGTAGATCAAGTTAGATCTCAGAAAATTTTCAGATGACACTGATAAGTATATTGATATTTGTATTGTGCTAAGAGGACTTTAGTCAGACCTATGAGCTAGATTGCAAAGATATAATGTTACTCTTAAACCAGACATTGATTTCTAGTGAGAGATGAACAGCATTGCAAGCTGCTATTGCATTTTGAGTTGAATATTATATTGTTAATTTTAAAAGCCCAGAAGACAGTAAGCCAGTGGAGCTACCAATTCCATGGTTCCTCAGCAGTTCCCAACCAAGTCCTCTACTGGCCAAGCAACTAGACAGGAGATTGGAGCAGGAGATATTTTTAAATGTGCATTCTTGAAGGTCTAAGAAAGACACAAACCAAGCCTTCAAATTATTTTAAATTGTCAGCTATTTTTCAGGAGAAAGATGAAGACAACTCTGACTTCTTATATAATTTATTATTAAATAATTTATAGACCCTTATTCAATAGAGGGACAGATTTTGATTAAAGATATGCACGTTACCCAGTCAACCACAAATATTAGAAAAAATTACAAAAGATAGCTCATATCTTGCTGCAGATATCTCACTTGGTATTTTATTTAATATTGTCTTCTTGGGGCTGGGGATTTAGATCAGTGGTGTAAGTGCCTGCCTGGCAAGCACTAGGTCGTGAGTTCGATCCCTGGTACCCCCCGCCCAAAAAAAATTAGGATCTTAAAACTGTCTTCTTAGTATTTTATAATCAGGACTGGGAAAAAGCCAAAGAGAAAAACAAAGAGATCAAACAGTGGCTGCCTTTGTTGTGGCTTTAAAAGGAAGAGACCTTAAGTCTGATTATCAGGGTTCCATGAACTTGAAGGCTACAATGACCTGCTATCACTGTCACAATCTAGGTCACCTTAAGAAAGACTGCCTTAAGAGGTCCCACAAGTCATACCATAATTGCAAAGATGACCACTGGAGGTCAGAGAGTAGGACTAAAGGGCCTCAGGACACTTGTCTCCTCCCTCTGGCCAAACTACCATCTCTGTCTGTCATCTCTGCAAAGGAGCCATGAGCAATCATTACAAGAGGGTAAAAACCATCTGAGTGTTGTACATCAGTGCATGTCTCTTTGTTTTTCTCAATTCTGGTCTTCCTTCCAGGCGTCATATCTCAGTATAGTCACCAAAATATATATTGCATAAATGGTAACTGGGGTAATTTTCTCTTCATTCATTACTTTTAGCTGTGCATCAAAGCCCAACTCCAATCCTGGAGAGATTTTATCCTATCTAAATACTATAATATTTATTCAGGTTGCCAACTAATGAAAATGATGCTGAGACTGGCTTTTACAAATGCAGTAATGCTGTTGTTCATGTATAAAACCTTAGAGAGTTTTTCATTTGTCAAAATAATGTATTAATCTGATTCTCCTACATTATCAACAATTTAGAGATAATTATAACTAAAGCTGGAGGGATTTATGACAAATGTCAAACTCCATCATTAAAAGGACCTTAGTGCCAAAAGGTTACAATTACTACACCTTTGGAACAGTTTCTAAACCTGTTAGCTCTAATGCTTGTGCTTTGGTTATACATGCCTTTGCATATACACTTTGATTATACATGTTTTGTTTAAAATTTGTCCTTGTTGAAAGGACATCAAATCCAAAGTGATCATACAAATGAAACAAAAATCAAATATGATATTCTTTTTATATTCCTTTTAATGAGATCCACCAGATATTGTCCAGAGAATGTTGTGTGATACATATCAAGTTCTTAACTATACTCAACAAACCTTAAATGACATAGTACCTTATCTTTCTCTCTTAAATGAAGAAGTAAAAATGGGACAGAGAATCTTCCAAAATTGGCAATGCAGGAAGCACTTAGGAAGTATAAATCCTGAATGTTATGTGTGCATTCTTTCCCTTTGCTAATACCTTAATAGCTGTTCAAGCTATTAGATAACTAATCAGTGATATGTCAGATTCTAAAATTCCCTGACCCTTACCCTTATACTCTTTATGGGAAGCCATTACTAGCTCCCTTTGGTGGAAATCTTTATTAACTGTACTCATAATTATCTTGTTGATTCTATTATTTGGCCTAAGCATATTCAACTGTTTCTTTGGCTTTGTCGCCTTCATACTTAAAGCTGTACACCTAGGCAAGATGAAAGTGTCTGGTGTCTACTAAGGGCCTTTAGATAGAACCTCTGCAGAGCATCCCTGACTGCTGATCAACAACTACCACTTTCTTCAGTGTTAAGAAGCCAGATAGGTCATCACCCGTTAGCTCCTCTTGGCAGTTTCTGCTACTTCTTCAGTGGGGCAACATTATAGGCAGCTGAGTTAGAAATATTAGAATCAGTCAGACAGGGCTGGGCCCTCAAAGGAGAGAGCACAGAGGACAAGATGTCTTGTGACCTTAGAGGAGACAGACACCTCCTGCTGTGGGGCAGATCTCAAAACAAAAGATTAAGCAAATACACTCACATCCTAAGGATTGATAGTCTAAGTAGTTCTCTATCACCCAGAGGAAGCCTGCAGTCACCATCCCAACCACCTAAAGGAAAAATCATTAGTCTTTAACTATGGCTGTTTGTGATGTGACTCACTTCCCCATTTGTCCCTGACTTGGTCAATTTTACCTAAACAATCTTACTGGTTAACTATAGCTCTGTCTCACCTCACGGACATCTGCCTTGTGAGTTCCCATCTTTTCCCCATCTTGGACCCATTTCATGAGTTTTCTCTCATGAATTTGCTCCATAAAAGTCCCTAGAATAAACAGAGTCTTTGGCAACCCACTCGGGATCCCCTTCTATTTCTCTCTCAAGCAGAAGTAGCTTTTTTTTCTCTCAACAAATATGTTCTACTCTTAAACTCCATTGTTCCTAAAAGTCATGCTTCAATTTTAGAGAACACAAATTCGTCCTGGACATCTAGTAGGTTGGAAGCTTTGGTCCCCTATACCAATATTGTAATATGTGGGTTTATTTCTTTTAACACTGGGACTACTTTTGAAAATATCTTTTCCTCAGCATATAGGCAACACTCATTACAGTCAACTGAGAGTGAGTATAAGGCAGGTTTACCACTGCTTCTCCCTTCCTGGAGCTGTGGATTATATCATTAAAATGCAGGGTACATTTTTGAGGACCATGAGTTATAAACTGAATCTAGGAGAAGTTCGAGCTTGTCCTCATCCTGCCTTTTGAAACATGGAAACTCCCCTCTTCTGGCCACAGAGCCTGAAACTTTAGAGCTAATGACTGCTGTGGCACTCACAGGTAAATATAAGAACTGCTAATTAGGATAGGTCACCTGGGAAGCTACAGTTGCCCTATTGAACATCTGTCTTGTTTTTGTCCTTGCCCTTACAAGAATGTTTTGATCTTCCTAGCCCACCATAGTCACCATTACTATTCCAGAAACACCCTCTGCCCTTCACCCATGATGGTAAATATTTGCATATATAGTGACAAAATTCATTCAAATTTAAACAGAACATGAATTATTACATGGAAAATGTTAGTGGTACTTCCAATAGTTTTTCTGTTGTGCTCAAATAGCATTTAATGTCCTTTCCTTATAGATTAACACTGAAGCAACTACTGAAAACTTGTTCAAGATTTTTAGTACTTAAGTCAGCAATTGAAGGAATTCTGCTCCTCAGCTATCATGTTTTATTGATGACATCTCTCCCTCACAAAAAACTATCATTTCTGTTTACCACATATAATTTAAAGAATCTTTGGGTGATTTTTTAAAGCATTGAAACCATCCTTTAGTTTTGAAGAAAAGTTTATCAAAATTAGTTTTGACTTTTAAATCATTCATGGAGAGAATGCTTCTTTCTTGTTCAGAGTTTTCAGTATCACTTTTGCATTAGGATTTTGTAAAGTGAAAAAATAACTGTGTTATTATTTAAAAGCATCCGTTAAACATATTAAAAAATAATTGATGAGATATGCATACTTTTAAATGTTAAGGATTTTCAACTGTACTGTTATTTGCTCCAAACCTTGCCTGGGTCACTTTCTGGGTCACTCCCTGCAGGCATCTCGCAGCTCTGCCAACTGAAGAGGCCTCCACTAAAGCCAGCTCACCGCTCCAGTGAGTGGCTGTGGCCGGGCAGGCCGCAGTCAGCCCAGAGCGAGAATCATTGGCATTTCCTGAGCTCCACGCCATGTTGGAACTTGGGGCACTGGGAAAACAGGCAGCCAGCTCACTGCTCTGGTAAGTGGCTGTGGCTTAGCAATCCGCAGCTGCCCCAGAGTTAGAATCATCAGTGTTTCCTGAGATCTGCACCATGTTGGAACTTGGGTCGCTGGGAAAACAAGCAGCCAGCTCACTGCTCTGGTAAGTCACTGTGAGCCTTCTGGTGCACGGGCTAAGGATCAAACATCCATCCCCACCCTTTAGCAAATGGGAGCCAGAGATCTGAGTATCTCTTGGGAGGATCAACGTATGCAATATAGCATCCTTCTAACATCTCTTTGAAGGCAAATATCTTTATCAGTGTTTTGCTCTGTTCTGATTAATGGTATTGCCCTATTCAATATTCTGTTTTTGTAAGTTCAGTTTTTCCTTCCATTTTGCTGTACCTGATTGAAAGAATTTAAGAAAATGAGATATATTACTGTATGCATTACTATCATCCTGGTAACCTCCTGTGAGGTTCTGTTCTAATTTCACTACACTGCCTCAATTGGCTTTGTTCTGTCCTGTTCTGCTACATTTTACTACCTTCAAAGTAATAATAATAATAATAATAATAATTCTTAAAAAAAGAGAGAGAGAACAAAATAACAAATACCTCCAAAAACTCCCAACTCCCCCAAAGCTGATCCATGGGGGGTTGATGAGGAGAAACTCAAAAGCAAAGCAACAGAATTATATAAGTTGATTAAAAAGTAAATAACAACAATGAAACAGATCAGTAAGGTACTGAGCAAGGTGAAATATGATATAACAAAACAGGTAATGGGCTAAAAAGCAAAAGGAGGAAAAGAAAGTGCTCTAAAGAATATAACTGCATGTATCTTTAAGTGTGTAGGATTGATAACCATGTTGCTGAGTTTTTGTTGGATCATTGAACAAAACTGTTACAGCCTCACTGTTTGAATGTCCACTTTGTATGCTTTAATTTTGTAACTTGAACAACTAAATCTAAGAAGACAATATGTAATTTATCAACTAGTGATTTCTTACTGTTTATTGATTTTTGAAATTCTGTACTGTTTCTACTGTTTTTTCTGGGTGTTTTTCTCTTTAAATAAAATTTAAAACAATAAAAAATAAATAAATGTTAAGACTTTTCTTAAAAAGATCATTACTTAGTAACAGGAAAGAAATTCTGACCTGAAGTGGAGTTACCACAGACTTGCCATGACTATCAAATGTATTTCATTGTTGAAGAACTTGATTATTTAACAATGATAATACTATATACCCCTAAAGCATGGACAGTTAAATAACAATGCATAATGTTAAAGCAAAAATGATTTAAAAATCATGAAAATGTTCCTTTTCATCATTGAGAAACAATGAAATAACTGACAGTTAATAGACACAACTCAGTCTGCAAGAATAAAAAAGCAAATTATGCTATGCTTTACAAATCACAATTTAAGAGACATTCTCAGACTTGCTATCTTTCTGCTAGTACATTTTCAGTATACTTGTTCATAATGTTAATGATGAGCATATGTTCTCATTTATGATCCCACAGTACACAAAATAATTTAATTATTTTATAATAGGTTCTTTAAACTGTATTTGATAAACAATACAAAATGAGAGCTGAGGAACAAAATTCCTTCAATTGCTGAGATAAAACAGTATAAATCTTGAAGAAAACAAGTTTTCAGCAGTTACTTCATTGTTAATCTATAAGGTTAGGACATTAGATACTATTTGAACAGAATATGCAAACTATTGGAAGTACAACTAACATTCTCCATAGTGAACTTTTTCACTATGTGAAAATATTTACCAATATTTGTGCTTATGTTACCTTTAATAAAATAAAATATACACTTTACAATTTTCCCTTAACTAAAAAATGGAGCCTATACACACACACACACAATCTTCTGTAATTGAGCATTCATTTGGGAGAGATTTTCCCTGCAGTAGCCTTTTATTAATTTTATTTAAAGAGAGGGATAAACAAAACAGAAAATAGGGTAGAAACAATACAGAATTTCAAAAAAAATAAACAGTAAGAAATCACTAGTTGATACATTGCATATTGTCTTCTTGGATATAGTTGTTTATGTTACAAAATTAAAGCATACAAAATGGACATTCAAACAGTAAGGCTGCAAACAGTTCTGTTCACCGATCCAACAAAAACTAAGAAACATGGTTATCAGTCCTACACACTTAAAGATACATGCAGTTATATCCTTTCAAGCACTTTGTTTTCCTCCTTTTGCTTTTTAAGTCCATTATCTGTTTAGTTATATCATGTTTCAGGTTTGCTGAGTACGTTACTGATCTGTTTAATTGTTGTTATTTACTTTTTTAAATTTTTTCTTATTTATTATTTTATTTATTTTGAAGGTAGTAAAATACAGCAGAACAAGACAGGACAAAGCCAATGGAGGCAATGCAGTGAAATTGGTACAGAACCTCAGAGCAAGTTACCAGGATAACAGCAATAGGTATAATAGTATATCTGGTTTTCTTCACAATTGTCGTTCCTTCAATCAGGTAGAGCAATATCAAAAGAAATACTAAAATTATAAAAACAGAATATTGAATAGAGCAATACCATTGCTCAGAACAGAGCAAAACAGAGATAAAAATACTTGCCTTCAAAGAGATGGCAGAAGAAAATCCCCTTTATTTGCTATATTGCCAATAGTCAAACTCACAAGAGATGCTCAGATCTCTGGCTCTCACTTGCTAGCGGGGGTGAGGGGATGAGATGGATGTTTGATTCTTAGCCCATGTGTCAGTGGGCTCACGGCCACCCACCAGAGCAGTGAGCTGCTGCCTGTTTTCCCAGTGCCCCAAGTTCCAACATGGCGTGGATCTCAGGAAACGCTGATATGGTTCTCGCCCTAGGGTGGCTGTGTCTTGGGAGGCCACTGCCACTTACCAGAGTGGAGTGCTGGCTGCCTGTTTTCCCAAGTTCCAACAAGGTGCATATCTCAGGAAATGCTGATATCAATGAGAAAATTTTTGCACCGTCAAACAAAAAATGTTTTTCTGCACTGTTCTTCCTTGAAACTGTGACTATAGTCTAAAAAGTTTTAGATCTTTGAGCATAGATAATCTAAATTTAACATTTAGGTGTTTGATAATCTCTGTAAGAGCAAGTGGAGCTGTTGCACATGTCACTACAGTAGAATTTATGCTGCAATATTGAGATTTGCCTGAAGTTTTCAAATTAGAAAATAATTCATATAGTAGTACACTCCAAATGTTCATTTGAACTGAAAGAGCAGTGATCATCTATACTGTTATAGAATATTACATCTTATTCTCTTACTGTTTTATATTCTTCATGAAATTATTCCCTGAAAAAAAGAGTTGTTTTCCCACTATTTTTAGTATGAGGAAGAGCTAACCAAATCATAATCTGTTGGAGTCTGAACCCAGAGACCCTTAGTCATCCAGGAATTCACAACGAGGCCCACAGAGACTCAGAAACTGTGCCTAGTGAAATGCCCACACCCAGGAACTGTAGGTGAGGTTCCTGGAGACCAAAAAGTTGCACCCAGTGACCTGAAGTCATTCAAGAAACCTCCCCGAGGCCCACAGGACTTGGACCTTTGTACCCATCAACTCGCCCAAACCTAAGAAGTACCTCTGATGGCCATGGGGACTGGGATTCTGCATTCAGCAGCCTGTGGTCATCTGTGAACACACAGTTAGGACTTTAGGGACTGGGAAGCTGTGACTAGTGACCTGCCTACAACCAGAAACTGTAGGTGAGGCTCTTGGGGAGTGGGAAGCTGCAACCAGTGATCTATCCACACATGGGAAATAACTCTTAGGCCCAAGGGAACTGGGAGTCTGCACTTGGAGATCCTCAGCTATCAGCAACCTTCAGTGCAGCCCCAGTGCTTGATGGGTTGCCAGCATAGGAAGAAACTAGAATTTAGCATTGAACTGAATTGGAGGAACATGCTAAAATGTAGCAACAAAATGAAACCTCAGACTTCCAGTCTGTCCAGATCTAGTACAGGAGATATAGATGTGAATGAAATTAGAAACCGCACACTTGAAATTTCTGAAATGATAGCAATGGAATAAAGAAACAACTCCATATACCTGTAAAGGAAATCAGATCAGAAATAATCTGTCACAAAAATGATAAACATGATGAAAGACTTGGTTAGTATATCCAAAGAAGACATGGTTTAAAAAAATAGAAGAGCATAGAAAAATAATAGAAACTTTGAATGAACAACATGGGAAACAATTAGAATACATGAAACATTCAAAGAAATATACAGGAAATCAAAAGTTCCATTGAATGCTGGCAAAGCCACATAAATGAAATTGAAGACAGTCACAGAGCTTGAAGACAGGATTGCAGACAGTGATCATGAAAGGAAAGTTCTCTTAAAAATAACAAGGAATTAGGAAATAGCAATTCAATAGCTGCAAGATGATGTAAACAGAAAAAATATAATGCAAATAGATGCCAAAAAAGGAGGAGACAACACAAACGACATGAAGACTATTTGCAGAAGAAAAGCAGAAAATTAACCAAGCATGAGAAAAGAATCAGACATAGGGTTAAGCAAGGCATTTAAAACACTAATTAGCTACAAGGAAAATATATCTACACCTTGATGTACAATAATCAAGATCCCAGAAATTCAGCATAAGAACAGAATATTAAAATCTGCTAGAGGAAAGAAACAGATCAGCTACAAAGGAAAGCCTATCAGATTCACAGCAGACTTCTCAACACAAACCATCAAGTCAAGAAGACTATGGAGTGAAGTACTTCAAGTACTAAAAGAAAAAAAAAACTTACAATGCAGATTGATGTGCCCTGCAAAACTATGCTTCAAAATAAATGAAAAAAATAAGAAACTTCCACAACACAGAACAACTGAAGGACTTCATGCCCACATAGCGAACCCTACAAAGAGTACTGAAAGACATTTTATAGAGACATAAAAATGATCATAATTCAAAGAATAACAATAGAAAGAAACCAATAAATAGGACAAATAATCAGAGGGAAAAAGTAGGGAACTAACAGTAGAAAGACAACATGGCAAAGATAAACCAGTGCATATCAGTTATTACCATTAACATAAAAGGTCTCAGTTCACCAGTCTAAAGATACAGACTGGCAGAGTGGATCAAGTAACAAAAATCTAACAATATGCTGTACATATGAAACACTGAACTCAAAACAAAATTCATAGACTGAATGTTAAAATATGAAAAACATTACTCCATGTACCACGAACCCCCTAAAAACCAGGAGTAGCTATTCTGATTGTAGACAATGTAAACTTCAAACCAAGAATGATCAAAAGAGATAAAGAGAGTCACTACATCCTTGTTAGAGGAAAACTTCAATTGGAAGAGATAACGATCATAAACATAAATCCATCTAATGTTGGAACATTGAACTGCATAAGACAAAAATAGATATGAAAAATCAAATAAGCAAAAATGCAGTTATAATTGGGGACATCAGCACCCCAATGACTCAAATAGACAAATCAACCAGAAAAGAAATAAGCAAGGAAAAGACAGAAGTGAATGAAACTTGTGAACAAATGGACTTAGCAGGTGAGTACAGAGTGTTCCAACTAATAACATCAGAACACACATTCTTCTCAGATGTACATGGGATGTTTGCTAAAATGGATCATAGACTAAATCATAGAACATGCTTAAGTAAATTCAAAGAAATTGAAATTTTCTATGAATAGTATCTCACCATAGTGCACTGAAGTTGAAATCAATGACAAAAGAAATTTCAAAAGTTCAATAAACACATAGAAATTAAACAGCACTTTACCAAATACCCAGTGAGTCACAGAGGAAATTAAAGATGAAATTAAACAATGTATGCAATCCAACAAAAATGCAAATACAACTTACCAGAACCTGTGAGGTTAAACAAAAGCAGTCCTTGGAAGGAAATTTATAGTAGTGAATTCTCATATCAGGGAAATAGAATGAGCACAAGTAAATGACCTAATGCAACACCTCAACTTTCTAGAAAAAGAAAAGCAAGTCAAACCCAAAGCCTCAAAAGAGAGGAAATTATAAAGATCAGAGTCAAAACTAATACCACCAAACTAATAAAACAGTACAAAGAATTAATCAAAATTTGGTTTTTGAAACAATAAATAAAATTGATAACCCCCTAGAAAACCTTATCAAAAAAGCAAAGAAACAACTCAAATTCATGCAATAAGGAATAAAAAACATGAAATCACTACATATTTTGTGGAAATATAGATCATCAATACCTACTTTGAAAAGTTTCACACTTATTAGCTGGAAAAAACAGAAGAAATGGACAGATTTCTGAAAACAATACCAAGATTGACTGAGAACATATAAAACTTCTGAGCAACCCAATATCAATTAATGAAATTGAAAATATAATTAAATATTTACCAACAAAAAATGCTCAGGTCCTGATGAATTCACTGCTAAATTCTACAAGATATTTAGAGCTGATTTAATACCAATGTTCTTCAAATACTTTATTGTAATTGAAAGAGAAACCATTCTCCCTAATACATTCTGGGAAGCAAATATTATCCTGATATGAAAAGCAGAGAAAGACCCAAACAGAAAAACAATTTACAGGTCAGTCTCTCTAATGAACATAGATGCAAAAATTTTCAGTAAAATACTAGTGAACAGAATGCAGCAAATCATTAAGAAGATTATACACCATGACCAAGTGGAATTCATAACAGCAATGCAAGGTTGGTTTAACATATGCAAAACGATAAATGTAACATATGGTAGTAACAGAATGAAATAAAAATCACATGACCATCTCAACAGACACTTAAAAAGCTTGTGATAAAATCTAACACTCATTCATGGTAAAAACCCTAGAGAAAATAAGAATAGGTTTTATTTACCTCCATTTGAAAGAAGGCATCTATGACAAATCAAGAGCCAACATCGTATTAAATCATCAAAAACTGAAAGTCTTGACTCTAAAATCAGAAACATTAACATGCTTGCCCACTATCACCATTCTTATTCAACATAGTTTTAGGAACATTAGCCAAAGCAGTTAGAAAAGAGAGAAATATTGTTATGTATTAAAAACTTCTTGTCAATTTAATGCCATCTGAATTAATTCAGGAGGGCACTGAGAATAGACATTCCACCTGAGGAAAGTTGCCAGCATAAATAGAACTTGAGAAGGAGAAGCTGTCGTATTAGTGCTTTAAGGCGTTAGTGTATTAAGGTGTTGTGGGTTCTTGTACGAGTTGCTGTTTGAGCTGTCGGTTCTCCTGGAGAAGCTCTGGTCCTCACATCGAGTATTGCTTCCTGGCTCTAGAGGGGAAAATGTGTTCTGCTTGGTCTCCAGAATGAATTCATCATGCTGGCATACTGGCATGTACTTGACTATGCTTGTCATCAAAGGAGCTTGGGGCCTCAGTGTCACTGAGGATGGCTATGGTGCTTTTCAGGACAGTCCTGGTCATTGTTGTGAGTGTGACTTCTCAACACCAGCATAGAACCCTCAAACTATCAGTACAGCTCCTTCACCCCACTGGCATAGTCTTCCTAGTTTCCACTGCTGACCTTTGGGCCTTCCCAGCATGGATCCATAAAAGATACTGGCGTGAGTCCTTTTTGTGGGCTCTAGACCTCCAGTTGGACTCATGGGAGGCATTGTCGTGAGCTCTGGGTCTTCATCTAGACTCATGTGGAACATTGCTGTGGGATTCAGGCCTTTGGATAAATATTCTATGTTTCTGGTGTTGTGGATATATTTCCTGCAATTTCTTGTGTTAAACCTGGGTGACCATCATAAAAATAATATTATAAACCCTATGTCCTCATTCCAATTGTTCTCTGCACAACCCCTGACTACGACAGAAATAAAAGGAATAAAGATAGGAAAGAAACAAGTCAAATTATCATTATTCACAGATGACATATTACTCTACATAGAAGACCACAACCCCCCCAACATGCTTCTAGATCTAATAAGCAAATTCAGCAGCATATCTGGGTTCAAAGTCAATACAAAAAAGTCAATAGCATTTCTGTATCCAAAAAACAAACTCTCTGAGAGAGGAATTAGGGAAATTACACACTACGTGATAATATTAAAAAAAAACAATACTTAGGAATCAATCTATTGAAGGATGAAACATTTAAATAACAGTACTCTCAAAAAAGAAATTGAAGATGAATTGATAAAATAGAAAGATACCCCTTGCTCATGGAAAGAAAGAACCAACATTGAGAAAATGGCCATACTCCCGAAACTCTTATACAGATTGAACACAATCCTGACATAAATAACATTAGCATATCTCACGAGTCTATCAAAAATATTCCTAAAATTCATATGGAATGATAAGAGACCTACAATAGCAAGGACAATCCTGGGCAACAAAGTTAAGAAAGGAGACATCACAGCCTTAGACTTCATACTATATTACAAAGCCAGTATAATAAAATCAGCATGGTACTGGCAAAAAAAAGACCTACAGGTCAATGAAACAGAACAGATGACAAAGACAAAACTATAGCTATACTTGGGTACATTATCTTTAACAAAGGGTGTCTAACATGTTCACTGGAAGAAAGATAGCCTCTTTAACAAGTGCCGTTGGAAAAACTTGTTTTCTATTTTTTGAAGAATTAAACTAAACCCATGTCTATCACAATGCACTAAGCTAAAGTCAAAATAGATCAAAGATCTAAATATTAAAACACAAAGACTAAACCTACTGGAAGATAAATTAGGTAGAAATTTTGAGGACATACAGGTAGGCTAAGAGTTCATGAACAAAAACCAAACTGCATGGGAAGTACTTCAGGAATCAACAACTGTGATTTTGTCATATAGAAAAGTTTTGGCATATTGAAAGAAATAACCAACTGAGTGAAAATAAAACTCAAAGATTGGGAAGTTACTTTTGCCAACTTTCTTTCAAAGGACTATTATCAGTATGGTTAAAGAATTGAATAAAATCAAGGCCCCCAAATTTAAAGACCCAATCCAAATTGGGCATCTGAGATGAATATGCAATTCTCAGATAAAGAAATTCAAATGGCAAAAAAATATGAAAAAATGTTCAACATTGTTAGTCTTTTAATAAATACAAATTAAAACTACACTGAGATAACATCTCACTCCAGAAAGAATGGCTAACATCAAGAAATCATTGATTAACAAATGCTGGCTGGGCTGTGGGAAAGAAAGAAACCATCTCCATTAATGGTGGGAGTATAAACTGGTAGGACCAATGTGGAATTCAGTATGGAGATTCCTCAAAAAAACTAGGATTAGAGGTTTCAAAGGACCCAGCTATTCCCCTTCTGGCTATTTTCCCAGAAGAATTGAAATCATTATACTACAGGGATATAAGAGCACCCACGTTTAATGCAGCACAATTTGTAATAGATAAATCTTGGAAACAACTCAAATGCCCATCAACTGAGGAATGGCTTTAAAAGATATGGTATTTTTATATAATAGGATATTATATATCAGCCATAAAGAAAAATAAACTCAAGGCTTTAATAGATAAATGGATGCAACAAGAAAGCATACTCATAAGTGAAATAAATCAGACTTGCATGTATAAACACTGAATTGTCTCACTAGTGTAAAACATGGAAATAGTTAATAACATGCAAAAATTGTAATAGATATTTTAAAATTAAAAAAACTGTTGAAAGTGAAATTTACTTGTTTGAACAATCTTGCATGCCTATATCTGGTAGCCTGAGCAGTTACTTTGAGGATAACAATATGCATTAAAACAACCACTGTTAATTTCCTAACATCTTGTTTTGAAATCCTATATTGCTATTTTTTTGTTCTCATTTTCCTTTTGTTGTAATTTTTTATTTTTTGCTTCTTGAGTTTTCAGTTCTTTTTCTATTTAAAAGAAAAAACATAATCTATTTTGTACAATTTTTAATAAATACTTCTTCATATACAATTTTCACAATTTTTGCATTAAATGGACAATTGCAGAGTGCACAAAATTCTTTAAATGGATATTTATTATTTAATAATACTTCCTGTCCATAAAATTCACAATGAAGTATTACTGTCATAAAAAAGGACAAACTTGAGACATTTTTAGTTAAACAGATGCATCTTGAGACCATAATCTTAATGAAATTGACACAAAGATTTAAATATCATGTGATTTCTCTTGTGGGAGAAATGCAAAGGTCAAATAAGGTAAACATAAAGGGGAAACATGTAAGTAACATTTGTCTTTTAGAATTTTGAGCTTTGAATATTCACAAAAATGATAGTAACTACTGTGAAAACTGAAAAAACTGAATTTGAAAAATCTCACTGCCATTTAAGTGTGCCTGTCAATAGTAAGTCCAAAGAAGTTTATAAAAAAATCTGGATGATTGAAAGGCAATGAATTTTCAAATAGACAATACATTGAACTAGATTTTTGCAGCAAAAAACTGCTAACTTACAGTTTGTCAGAAAGAAGAACTGTACTACCTGACCAAAGCCACAACTTATCCTATATGAAATTTTGGTGACACTGAGGAGAATAGAGATTGGCAGACATCTGACAGTATTTGAGACTCATGGATTTACAACTATGTCTTCTGCTCCCTTGTGCAAAGTCTGTATAAACATGCTGACTTTCAGAAGCAAGGCTAGTGGAAGGAAGGACTTGCCAGTTGGCTACTCTCTAGAAATGTGAGGCTGTCACTCATTGGCTGATATTTAGTACTTGGGCTTCGCAGATGACTACCTTGCTTTCAGAAGCTCAAACATCTTATTGATGGGGGATACCAGATTACTACTTTAGTCTTTGACAAAGAACAGAGTTTTCCTTTCTTAGATAGTTATTTTGTTAAATTTAAAGGCCTTGTACTTAATGCCAGAGATAATCAAACTTTGGGATTGGCATAGTTTAGATGGATTGGACTGAAATAGGTCTTAAAATTTTCATAAACTTACCACACTATTTACTACATCTCTGTCCCTAAACCACACTTCATGTGCCTAAAAAAGAAAAAGTTTTCTTTGTCTGAACTTTTCTGTTATTGCAATATTTAACAGAGTTTATTGTTTACCCAGGAATATTTCAGCCTTCTTTTAATTTTTTCATAGCCATCTATTTCATAGTGTCTGTATAAAATAGCTGTACTTGTTCATCTTTCTCTGAGACATTGTTACCATATATTATTAGCATCTCTTCATTAAAATAGACCCCCCAAAAAATCTTCCCTTAATTATGTATGCAAGTGTTTTGTTAAACTTTGGTAATATCTTGACATGACTTAGACTGACTGATTGGTGACCTTTGGAAACTACTGCCTTAAGTGTAGGTATTAATATCAGCTTCAGGACTTGTTTATTTTCCTGGCCTCAGGGATATTAATGTCACTTAAATAAGCAATAAGATATAAAATAAAGACATTATTTTCCAACAAATCTTCAGGGTCATTAATCTGATTCTGATTCAGAAAAATTAGAAGACAAAGAAACAAGTAAATAAGGAGTAAAATGAGGTCAAATTCTTACTATGGTGAAAAAGGCAACTTTCTGGCACATGAGATAAGGAGCTGTGATTTCCATTGTGGATCTTGATTCTCATCCTAGTTACTTTTCTCTAATTGCTGGGCCAAAACAACCAACACTCAAAATGAGGAAAGAAATATTTTATTCAGCCCACCATAGAGGTTTCAGTCCACAATCAGCTGACACCAAGTGAGGATGGCATGGCACTGGGGCTGGACTTCAATGCAGCAGCCAGAGCAAAAAGGGGGAAACAAGCTTCTTCTCCTCCATTATATTGTACATAGGCCACCCCACTTCAGGACGGATGTAGCACCCACAAAATTTCTGTGTCCTTCTCTTGCACAGGATGAGGATATTTACAAAATAAGTCTCCCTGCTGAGTCTCTCAGTTAAACTTGTAAACTTCTCAAGTTGACACATTATATCATATATATATATATATATATATATATATATATATATTTGCACTGGGGATCGAACTCATGACCTTGTGCTTTCTAATCAGGCATCGTGCCAATAAGCTATATTCCCAGCCCTATGAATCTTGATATTTTGCCAGAAAAAGAAAGATGTTGAATAAACTACTTAGTGGAAGGTAAAGCCAGCTTTGAAGATAACCTGTCAATAAATACATGGGCAATTGAACATCCAGTCTAAGGGAAATGCAGGAGGATTTGCATTAATGGAGGTTTCAGGCCTCCCAGAGGAGTGTCCTTCAGACAATGCTTATGTGTAGGTAGCTTCCACCTTAGAGGAAATTTCTGTAGCAGGTTTATGGATAGAGTGTCATGCTTGGTACACTGTGTCAAGTTAAGCCATTTAGAGGTTTAACTGAGAGACTCAACAGGGAACCAGGGTTGTTACTTTGTAAATATCCTCATCCTGTGCAAAGGAGGGCAAGGAGATTTTGTGAGTGCCATATTCAGCCTGAAGGGTGGCCATGGCCTGTGTACAATATAAGGGATGAAAAGAGGCTTGCTTTCATCTTTTTGCTCTGGCTGTCTTTTTGCTCTGGCTGCTGCCTTGAAGTGTTGCCCCTGTGCCATGTCACCCTGCCTTGGAGCCAGCTGACTATGGACTAAAACCTAAAAACTGTAAGCTAAAGAATTCATTTGGGGTGCTGGATTTTTTGTCCCAGCAATGAGAGAAACATAACCAGACAGAGGGAACAGTCAAATTATGAGAGAAAGTAAGAGTTGAATGAGTGGAGGTAGTCAATCTACGGAAGGTTAGGACAAATGATTCATGAATGAAGAATGCTGCAAGTCTAAGGGAGGGATATGTGGAACAGCATGAATGGAGGATTAAACAATCCCAGAAAGAACATGACAGGAGATGATTGGTTGGAGGAAGTAGGCAGCCTATAGAGTGACTTTGGAGTGTGTTACAGAAGATGCAGTGACATAATGTAACTTCAAACAGGAAGTTTTTGAGAGAAGCATCAGGTTTAAGATAACAGACACCAGAAGGAACATGGATATAGAAAGCATTCTGCTAGAGGAGGAATTCACAGGAAATCCATAAATGCAGGATGCAGGCATTCTAAGTATGGTCCAACAGGAATTTCATGGGTATAGAAAGTTTCTAACCTAGTGAACCTTAAAATAGATGTACAGAGAGAGTGAGTGCAAAGTAGTGAATGATATGGTAGGAGCTGTATGAGTAGAGAGGGCATTCAGCCCAAGGCAGGGTATTATAAAAGTTTATTCTTGGAGTGTGCAGCCTGCCTAGGGGAAGAGCTGGTATGATGTGCCTAGGTGAAACTTGTAATGAGCATGGAAAAGGACATGACATGTGGGGCATGAGTGGAGGATGCATAGTGAAGCATATGATGGAGGTGTGGTGCTGGGTACAGCTCATCTAGAAGACTTGGAAAAAGCTGGACAAGTATAATTTTAAGCAGCTTAGGAGAATACAAGATGGAAAATGAATACACATAAATATCATCAATCTTAGAAAGAATTTTACAAGAGATATATCTGTTAAAGGGTGTACAACCTGATTAGGATATGATCCAAAATGAAATATATTGGAGGAGGGCAAAACAAACTACAGAGAGGATATGAGAAACAGTCATGGTTGATACAGCCAGTCTAGGATGTATTAGGTTGCAAATACTTAATTGAAGAGCTCATACCAATAGCGGCATTCGAAGAAAGAGTATACTCCCTGCAGCACTGCCCAGCAGGAGGAACAAGGGTATAGAGTATTCTTTTACTAGGGAACAAGCCGGGAGGCAGTACAAGCCTAAGGGATTCTATCATTAGGTATCTGGAGCTATAGCAGTAGGTACATTAGTGAAAAGGCAGACAGTCCAGGGACAAACTCTGAAAGGTGTATATAGATGGAGCATCTAGTCAGTCCAGTGTATACTTTGAGAAGAATGATTGAGTGGGGAAGTATTTAGGCTATGGAGGCCACAGCTAGAAATGCATAAGTGAATTTTGCAGTCAGCCTAATGGAATTCCAACAAGTACACTGATGAAGGGTGCACCTGTCTTAGATGAGCTCCATAGAAGATATATGTGCAGAAAACAAATCTTGCCTAAAGGATATAGAAAGAGCTGCACAGATAGAGATAAATTCTGCATGAAACATAGGTCACAGGTTACAAGTTAAAAAGGGAAGTACATTACATAAGGATGCCAGAAGATTTTTTTTGTGTATGTTTAAATCCAGTCTAATGATTAACCAGGTCTGATGCATCTTTTGTAGGGAGCTTCCAGCCCAGGGAAGAACAGGGAAAATGCTCATAAAAGGCATCCAGACTAAGAGAGGATTTAAAAGATATAGATTAGTGAAGGGTGCAACCAGATGAGGTGTGTCACCATGACATGATAGAATGTACCTGGGTGAAAGATATGGCTAGCATACAGAAAGATTAAGAAGAATTGTGGGAAGTTAATTTAGCATGTGGAAAGATATGGTAGCAGGTCATAGGAGTTAAATGCAGCAAGTCTAGGAAAGTGGCAGCAGGAGACACATGAGTACTTTTTCAGCCAGCATTGGGAAGAATATGTCAGGAGATACATGGGTCGAATGTACAACTATTATATGGTAGGGCTTGGTAGAGTTTGCATCACTAGAGGTTTCAACCAGCTTGTGCATGAAATCAGCAGGAGGTACATGAACATTCAAGCTAGGTGAGTGAACATTCAGGCTAGATGAGATCTTGGCAATAACTGCAAGGCAAAATGGAATGCTCAGCTTATGGCATGCAAAAGTAGGTTGTTAACTGGCAAGGGGATCATCCAGTTAAGTAGTAGACCAAAACGAAGCTCATGGGAGGAGGGAGAAACTAACACAGCTGGAGACTTCACAGCAAGTAGTGTGGTGGAGGTTATATTTAGCAGAGGAAAGTCTACAGGAAGCCTATAAGTTAAGTGTAAACCTAACCTAGCAAAACACATTGAGGATAGTGAATGAGTGGAGAAAGAATCCAAACTGGATGAGTATTCTGATAATCGCATATGATCAAATTGTGCAGCCAGAGATGCAGGACATGGTTCGTGGTGCGTGATTCTTGGGTGGAACAACGACCCTATGGATGATCAGGCTGGAGGTGTTATAGAAAGATAGCGTAGAGGATAACTAAGCAGCAAATGCATGAGTGTGAAGATCTTCATACCTAGGGGAGAATTAGGATAATGTTTACACATGGAGGGAAAAACCTCCAAAGAAAAGTGTGGCAATGAGTCCTATGTGAGGAGCAGCCAGGCTAGGGAAGGGTTTGGGTGTAAGTTAATTAAAAGAGGTTGTGACAACTTCACAGACGGACATGGCATGGCAAGATATGCATAAATAGAGAAGGCATTGACCTTATGTTGGGAAATAGGAAGACATGCATGATTAGGTGGTGAAACCGGCCTAGGGCACACAAAATATTAGAATACTTGTATGCGTGCAAAGCACAACTGTCTTTGGGAAAGGTAATCTAGTAGTCAGTGGTGGAAAGATGATACAATATACAGAGAGATATGGCTGCACAATGTAGTCTCCTTAAAGAAATACTGGCAGAAGATGTACTGGTGGCATAAGGAAGTTTCAGCTGGCATAAGGAAAGTTATGGTAGGAATTGCATGGATGAATAATGTAGCCAAATTATCAAAAGATCATATATGATGTGTGTAGCTAGTCCAGCAAGTCTGAGTGGCACCATGCATTATATGTTAATCAAAAATTCTTACAAACATTAGAAATCCACCAGGAGATGCATAGAAAGAGCAGACATCTAGACTAAATGAGATCTGACTCAGTGAGGTCTCCAAAAAAGGTGCAAAAAAGGAGGGAACAGTGTTATGGATTAAAAACTGGTGGTCAACTTATCACCAGCCAAATTAAATCAGCATCGTACTGAGTATAGATGGCCCACCTGAGGAAAGGTGCCAGCATAAAAGGAAGCATGGAGAGGAAACGTTGATGTTGTGGTTTATCCTAAGCATTGTTGTTTGGAGTTTTTGGTTCTCCTGGAGGAGCATCTGGAGCTTCTTCCCTGAAATGAATTCAGCCATTATCACTGAAGGAGTTTGCAACCCTGTTGCTGAGGATGGCTGCAGTTCATTTTGGGGAAGCTCTGGCCCTTACCTTGAGCACCACTTCCTGGCCCCAGAGGGGAAGATGTGCATTGCTTAACCTCCAGGAGAAATTTGTCATGCTAGCTTCCTGATAGGAACTCAGCTCTTTTCATCATCAGAAGGGCTTGGGATCTCATTGGCACTGAGGATGGCTATGGTACTTTTCGTGGGAGCCTTGGTCTTCGTTTTGAGTGTTACTTTTGGGCTCCAGGGTAGAACCCTCAACCTACTGGCACAGCTCCTTCACTCCATTAGTATAGACTTTCTAGCTTCCACCACTGATGTTTGGGCCTTCTCAGTGCAGATCCCTAAAGCAATTTTGCATGAGTTACTGTTGTGGGCTCTAGGCCTCCATTTGGACTTGTGGGAGGCACTGTTACAGGCTCTAGTTCTTCAGATGGACTCATGCAGGACATTACTGCAGGATCTAGGCCCTCAGATAAATTTTCTTCGGTCTTTAGTGTTGCAGATGGATTTCCTGCACTTTCTGGTAATTAACCCTGGATGACCATCATAAAAGAATGCAAGAAATTCTGTGTGCTGCATATAATTGTTCTCCTTGCCACCCCTGACTACAATAAGCAGCTTCATAAAACTGAGTATTGAGAAAATTTGTAGAGGGGACATCTAGATAAAAAAAAATCAAGAATAAATTTAAACCAACCTAGACTAGAATGTATCAGGATCTGTAGATGTGTAAACTTTGGGCACCATAGGGGAGGTACTAGAAGATGATCCACAGGTGAAGAGTGCTACCATTCTATGGGGTGACATAGTTTGAAGTTCATGTAAGAGAAAACATGTAACAAAAGAGAGAGAGTTGCCAAAATGCAAGGGTGGAAGAAACATCCAGTCAATAGTAGGATCAGGTTGGCAATACACTGGTAAATAGAAAACCCATCCAACTGTAGAAAGTGAATGGAGTTACAGCATAGGAAGGTGACATCATCTTAAGGAAAACTGTAAAGGAAATACACAAGTGAAACATGTAGTTGGTTTAGATTAGAATAACAAGAATGCATAAGTGCATGTGGAATAAAAATCATTAACCATAACAATGGAGGATTCAGAAAGACTAAAAATTCTGAGCAGAATATGCATGAGCAAAGGAAGCATGAAGTCAAAGAATGGACATAGCAGGAAGTGAAAAGATTGAAGGAGCATAAGCATTTCAAAAGAAGAGCAGCATATGAATAATAAAAGGATATAACAGGTACATGGGAAGAGGCAGAATTTAGGTTAAAATAAAATTAGTGGGTTTTTCATGTTTGTGGGAAGAAGTTATTGAATGAAAGTCCTCAGGAAGTTCTACATATGTGAAGGATGCATTCAGATCATAGGAAGAATCAAAAGTGCCTTCAAACATTGAGTATACAACAGAAGAATTGGTTGAAATTGCACTGATGGAGGATACATACAACCAATGGGAGGAATCTGCAGAAGGTTTATAGATACAGGGTAAAGCAACAATACTCATAGGTAGTGAGAACAGCAACTGCAGGGAAAAACTCAACAAGAATTCCAGGAGCAAAGGTTGTAACTATGTTTGATGAGGATGGGGCAGAAGGTGCATATGCAAAAGGTGCATCTAGCCTAGTAGTGACACAAAAGGAAGTATATGTATATTAAAATTTTTTAGAGGAATCTATTCATTTAAAATACATGTATGCTTATACAAAAGATTTATTAGGTAAACTTACAATTTCAGAGATGGAAGAGTCCAATGGCAGTCTTCTGGATTGCCGGTGGAAGATAGAATGTCTGACTGTGAATTGAAGAGCTGGTGGATCCAGTAACAGTTGAAAGTTGAAGATCAGAAAGATCACTGCAGAGTCACTAGTGTCACTCTGTGCTGGAGAGCCAAAGACTCTGTTGAATCCAGCCTAGGAATCAGGCCATTAGGAAGTACATGGTGGAAGACAGACTCAATTCTGGACTAGGACTTAGCAAGAGATGTGCAAAGAGAGGGAGCATTCAAATTAGGGGTAGACTTGAAAAAGAGTACAATATTAAGTGATTGTGCCAGTCTAAATTAATAAATAGAAAATCATTCTCAGCTGAAGAGGGCAGTAAAGCTAGCTGAAAGAATAGGAGATATTTAGGGGGAGGGATCATCTAGCAAGAAAAAAACTCTGCAGAAAGTGTATGTCATATGTCATCCTACAAGGGAACATAGTGTCATGGTGTGTAAGAGTAGAATTTGCGGAGAGGAGATTTAGGCCTGCACAGCTGCGAGGGAGTTCCAACTCCCTGACCTTCACTCCAGGGAGTTTGGGACATCACTCCTGGTGCTGGGGTACCTGCCCAGCCCCATAGGACAGTGAACTAGCCTGCAGAGGTTTCTCGGGCTTGAGTGGACCATGCCCAGTGACCTTTATTCAACCGGGGGAACAAGCCAGCTCCGAGGGCAGTTAGGCCCACTAGGCTGTGAGCAGCGTTCTAGCTCGTGAGGCAGAAAGGGCACGTGAAGTCCCAGCTCACTGGCGTTAGCTCAGGGAAGTTTGGGGCATCACTCCTGGGGCTGGACATCACCCCTAGGACATGGGACTAGACAGCAGAGGTTTCACAGGCTTGAATGGACCATGCCCAGCGACCATTATACAACCAGGGGAACAAGCCAGCTATAACAAGGGACTTAGGCACGCACGGCTGCGAGGGAATTCCAAATCCTTGGCCTTGGCTCTGGGGAGTTTGGGACAACACTCCGGTGCTGGCATACCCACCCAGCCCCCTAGGACACTGGACTAGCCTGCAGAGGTTTTGCAGGCTTGTGTGGACCAGCCCCAGTGACCTTTATTCAACTAGGGCAACAAGCTGGCTCTGAGGGCAAGTTGGCATGCTCAGCTGCAAGAGGAGTTCCAGCTTGCAAGGCTGCAAGGGCACAGGAAGTCCCAGCTCACTGATGTTAGCTCAGGGGAGTTTGATATCACTCCCGGTGCTGGTATGCCTGCCCAGCCACCTAGGTGAATGGGTTAGACTGGAGAGGTTTCGCCAGCTTGAATGGACCACATCCTGTGACCTTTATTCAAACAGGAGAACAAGCAGGCTCTGAGAGGGGATGTGAGCCCGCACAGTGGCTAGCAGAGTTCAAGCTCCCTGGCTCTGGCCTGGGAGAGTTTGAGACATCGCTCCCAGTGCTTGGGTACCAACCCAGCCCCCTAGGACACTGGGATAGCCTTGAAAAGCTGCACGGGCTTGAGTGGACCATGTCCTGTGATCCTCATTCAACCAAGGGAGGCAAGACCCATGAGTTTCAGGAGTTGAAGGCAAAAGATGTGATTTTCAATAGGCTGAGGGAAAGTTTTGGAACATCATTTGAAACATGGAAATATAGGAAAATGACTAAATGAAAGGTCAAAATGCAATCTCAAACATCCAACCCATCCCAAGAAAGCCTGGGAGCCACATACATAGAAGAAAATACTAGTGATAAAGCTGAAGTACTTGAAATGATATCAACTGAAATAAAGAAACAAGTACGGGAAGCTATAAAGGAACACAAATTAGAAATAATCTCCCAGGTAAAAGAAGAAATGATAAAAGAAGTGAAAGAAATAGTGAATGCATCTAAAGAACACACAGCTAAAATATTAGAGGAACAAAGCAAACAGAATCCCTGAATGAACAGTATAAGAAACAAAGAGAATACATAAAGCAGATTCAAAGAGATATACAGGAAATCAAAAATTCTATTGTAAGCTGCTAAAACTGCCTCAATGCAAGTGAAGATAGAATTTCAGACCTTGCAGATAAGATTGCAGCCAGTAAACAGGAAAGGAAAGATCTTTTGAAAACAACAAGGAATCAGGAAATAACAATTCAAAAGTTGCAAGATGATAGAAAGAAAAACAACATAAGATTAATAGGGATAAATGAAAAAGAAGGGGACAACACAAATGATATTAAGAGGCTATTTAAAGAAATAATAGCTGAAAATTTCCCAAACATGAGAATGGAAACTGTCATTCAGATTAGAGAAGCATTTAGAAATCCAAACAGCCATAACAAAATAAAACTACACCCTGACATATAATAATCACCATCCCAGAAATCCAATATAAGAACAGAATATTAAAAGCTGTTATAGAGAAAAGACAGATCATCTATAAAGCAAAACCTGTTAGAATCACAGCAGAATTCTCAACACAAACAATGAAGTCAAGAAGAGCATGGAGTGAAGTATTTCAGATCTTAAAGGAAAATGACTTCCAACCCAGACTGCTGTACCCTGCACAACTGGCCTTCAAAATGGATGAAGAAATAAGATACTTCCATGATAAAGAACAGCTGAAGAACTTCATGATCACCAAACCAACCCTGCAAAGAATACTGAACGACATTCTAGATACACATAGGAAAAAACCACTAAGCAAGACAGACAATTAAACAGAAGGGAAAGATAAAGATACAACATCAGAAAGATAACATGTCAACAACAAACCAATATATAACAGTTATAATCATTAATATAAATGGCCTCAATTCACCAATGAGAAGAAACAGACTGGCAGAATGGATCAAGAAACAATGTCCAACCATATATTGTTTTACAAGAAACCCATCTAACCCAAAATAAATTTAATAGATTGAAAGTCCAAGGATGGAAAACAATACTTCATGCAACAGGAACTCAAAAAAAAGCAGGGGTAGCTATTCTGTTTGCAGACAATGTGAACTTCATACCAGAAAGGTCCAAAGAGATAAAGAAGTTCACTACATACTAGTTAGGAGGAATCTTCAAGAGGAAGAGATAATGAACTTAAATATATATGCACCAAATTCCAGAGCACCCAGCTATACAAAGCAAGTATTAAGAGACATGAAAAATCAAATAAGCAACAACACAATTATAGCAGGAGACCTTAACATGCCATTGACACAAAGGGACAGATCAACTAGACAGAAAATCAGCAAAGAAATAACAGAACTGAATCACACCTGTGAACAAATGGACTTGATAGATGTATACAGTGTGTCCATCCAACAACATCAAAATATACATTCTTCTCAGCAGTACAAAGGACATTCTCTAAAATAGACCAAATACTAGCTCTCAGAACATATTTAAGTACATGCAAGAAAACTGAAATTATCCCATGCATGATATCAGATCATAACACCATGAAACTAGAAATTAATAATAAAAGAAACTGAAAAAAACCCACAAACACATGGAATTGAGTAATACATTCTTGAGCAATCAATGGGTCACAGAGGAAATTAAAGAAGAAATTAAACAATATCTACAAGCAAGCAAAAATACAAATACAACTTTCTATAATCTGTGGGATGCAATGAAAGCAGTTCTCAGAGGAAAATTTATTGTGGTGAATTCCCACATCAGGAAAATAGAATGAACACAAATAAATAACCTGATGCTACACATCAAACATCTAGAAAAAGAAGAGCAAGATAAGCCCAAAGCCAAAAGAAAGGAAGAAATTATAATGACCAGAGCAGAAATTAATGCAATAGAGACTAAAAAAATATACAAAGAATCAATGAATCAAAGAGTTGGTTCTTTGAAAGAAGAAATAAAATTGATAAGCCCCTAGCCAACCAAATTAAGAAAAAGAAAGAAAAGACTCAAATTCATGCAATAAGGAATGAAAAAGGTGATATAACTACAGACTCAGTGGAAATACAGAAGATCATTAACACCTATTTTGAAAACCACTACTCTCATAGGTTCAATAACGCAGAAGAAATGGACAGATTCCTAGAAACATATGAACCACCAAAGTTGGATCGAGAAGATGTAAAACTGCTGAATAACCCAATTTCTATTAATGAAATTGAAAATGTAATAAAGTCTTTACCAACAAAGAAGAGTCCATGTCCAGACGGATTCATTGTGGAATTCTACAAGAAATACAAAGAAGACTTAACACCGACATTCCTCAAGCTGTTCAATGAAATCTAAAGGGAAGCAATTCTCTCTAAGTCATTCCTGGAAGCAAATATTACTCTAGTAGCAAAACCTGAGAAAGACCCAACTAAAAAAAGAGAACTACTGGCCAATCTCCCTAATGAACATAGATACAAAAATTCTCTATAAAATACTGGCAAACAGAATGCAGCAAATCATCAAGATTATACACCATGACCAATTGGGATTCATCCCAGGTATGCAGGGATAGTTCAACATACATAAATCAATAAATGTAATCCACCATATCAATAGAATCAAAAGAAAGAATCACATGATTATTTCTATAGATGCAGAAAAAGTTTTAGATAAGATCCAACATCCATTCATGATAAGAACCTTACAGAGAATTGGAATAGATGTTCTCTACCTCAATTTGATAAAGGCTATCTATGACAAACCAACAGCCAGCAGAATATTAAATGGCCAAAAACTGAAAGCCTTTACCTTAAAATCAGGCACAAGACAGGGATGTCCCTTATTACCACTCCTACTCAACATAGTACTAGAAATACTAGTCAGAGCAATTAGACAGGAGAGAGAAATAAAAGGAGTAAAGATAGGAAAAGAGGAAGTTAAGCTATCATTATTTGTAGATGACATAATACTCTACATAAAAGACCCCAAAAAATCCATTGAAAGACTCCTAGATATAATAAATAAATTCAGAAATGTAGTTGGATACAAAGTCAATACTCAAAAATCAATAGCATTCCTATACACTAACAACAAATTCACCGAGAGAGAAATAAGAGAAAACACACCCTTCACACTAGCATCCAAAAACATGAAATACTTAGGAATTAATCTAAGAAAAGTAGTAAATTGGTACCCTTTTTTCTGTTTTGATTAATTTCTTCTCTTCAAATAAAATTTTAAAATGTATAAATGCTATTGTAAAAAAAGAGGAAATAGGAAGCACTATAAAGGATATAGCTGCATGTATGTTTAGACATGTGGGATTGATGACCATATTTCTTGGTTCTTGTTGGATTGTTGAACATATCTGTTTGCACTCTCACTGCTTTAGTGCCCACTTTGTGTGCTTTAATTTTGTAACTTGAAAAACTATTTCTAAAAGAACAATATGTAATTTATTAACTAGTGATTTCTTACTGTTTATCTTCTTTTCTTCAAATTCTGTAATCCTTCTGTTATTTTTCTGTTTTTTTCTCTTTCATTAAAAATATATATGTAAAAGAAAGTTATATATCTATTCAGGTTACAAGATTTAGAAAAGAAAACATGTCATAATTTAACTGATAAATCAGAACAGATACAGTTACTTTCATTAAGTATTAAAGATGAAGATTTTTGTGAAGCACTTAAATTACATAAATTCAAACTCTTAAATCTGATCAGAGTTAGTGTCTAAGCAAATATATATGTATATATATTTTAAATGATCATATGTAAAGGATCAAATACCTATTCAATTTTCTTATTTTAAGGTGTTTTAGAACTAACCCATTGTTTTAAGCAATTATTTATCACAGCATGTTAATCAAAACAGAGCTTCTTTCATTTTAAAAAATTTCAATGCAGTAGATTAAAAACATATGGAGATAGAAAAATCCTATTTATTCCCTATATTAGCTTTTCTACCACTGGGACACATTATATTATGCACATAATTTAAAGTATAAAATGTTTAGGTTAGCAACAGTTTCAAGGAATTCAGTCCATGGCCAGCTGGATCCAAAGAAAAATCATGGTAGGAGCATGTGGCAGAGAAAAGATGTTAGTTCTTGGTGGCTGGAAAGCACCACAAGGAAACAATGCCAAGGAAAAGGGGCTAGGTACCCTAGATCTAGCCTCATATTTCACCTAGATACATCCAGAACTGTGTTCCACCAATCCCATGGGAAGTTCCCACACAAATCAAGTAGCCACAATCAAGTTTAGCTACCACACTTACATAATCAGAAGTGAAGGTTAACTAAATTACAGTCTAGTAGATACTTCGGTACAGAGACATAGTGCTTTTCACTCAAGTTTACAAATTTCAGCCATCACTTAAGAGTAAAAAAAACAGTAAAACTCCTTGATAAAGGTAGCTAATAACTGCTCTCCTTCAGACAGCATAAAATTCTTTTTATATTGATCCAAAAAATAGACAAAATGTAAAAACCTGACAAAACAGATTCAGTATTTTCTCTCAAACAGTGGAGAACAAATATTAACCAAATATCAACTATTTAGAGAAACATCCCAAAGGACAGATCAAAAAACAAATTCTAACCTTATAACCAAGCAGTTGTACTTTTTATTATATATGCATAAAACTGAAGACATACAGTCACACAGCAACTTGCACATGAATGTACATGACAGTATTACTTATAATACCATAAAAGGAGAAATAACAGAAACATACATCAACTCTTAATGAATATGCAAACTATGATATAATGCATATAATAGAATATTTATAACCACAAAATAATGAAGTCCCCATATACACTGTGATGTGCATGAATCATGAAAACATTATTCTAAATGAAAAATAAAATAAAAAATCCCAACCATCGTAGTCAGCAATGAAAAAGAACTAATCAGCTGTAAAAGAACTAAAACAAAGTAGGAACACTAATGTCTTAGATAGGAAAACAAAACTTGAAAAAAGAGTTCATGAAGTTCTATGGGTGAAAACATATTTAGAAAAGTAGGCAAAGGATTTAAATATGCTTGTGAAGTACCAATGTGATTGAAGATTATATAGTTCCAGTTAAGTTAATTAATTTGACGTGTCAGGGTATGTTCTCAAATATATGTAAAGATGATTATCAAAATTTGTAAAATTATGACACTCTTGTGGATATGATTACATATTAAATACTAATCCATAAATACATGACAGGTATTAAATAAACTGGAAGATATAACCCATTCAAAGGAGATTTGAAAACATAAATACAAAAACATAAATACAGGAGTGCTGAGAAGAATATACAAGTGAAGGCAAAACTTTGATTACTTGTAAGATATGAGGGCAACCAAAACTCTACTAGATGTTGTGTGCCTATTAATGACTACAGAGGGATATAAAGTACTTCAGAGATCAAGTAGATACATAACCGAAAACTGTGTTCTATCGTCCAAAAAAATGTCTCCGCTGAACAATGTTTTCGTTAGAATTTTAAAGACTTCAAGAAAGTTAGATCTCCTTGAAAAAGATTGAACACAGAGTTTACCTCATGAAAGAGAATTTATCAATGTTATAAGCATTTAAAAGGACAATGCAAAGAAAAAACATAAAAAAATATTTACCATGAATATCTGAGTAACTCTTTAAAATGAAATAAAATTGATTTTACTACACCATAAGCAGAAAGACAAATGTAACTCTACTTACCTGACAAAGGTGTCTATATTTCTTTCTGTGAAAATGGCTCACAAAGGAATGTCAAGAGCTCAAACACAGTGCAAGGTTGGGATCAGAACACATGAAGTGTTTACTAAACACCAGGTAAAGATTTCATTGAAACAGACATTTTTCTAGGGTGTTAAATTTTAGTAGAAATTTAGAGTTCCCTCAAAAACTGCATGCAGCTACTAGGATCAAACAGTTTCATATCATGGACATGATTGGCCAGAGGCTTGACCTGAGCTCAGCGGCCACCAAAGACATCACAAAGCCCAGGATGTCACAAAGCCAACTCTTGACCTATAAAAGGCACAGCAAGTCAAGTTAGTGGCCATAAGCACTGTTACATTCAGGGGCTGAGCCCACAAGCAACATCAAGCTGGGGCAGCTGATTTGAAACACAGCAACCATCATGACTGGGAAGAAAAGCAATTGGAAATCCTTCAAGCCTAGGAAGCGGTCAGTGTCCCGCTCTACAAGAGCAGGACTACAGTTTCCTGTTAGCCGCGTGGAGCGTTACCTCAGAGAAGGTGTTTATGCTCAGCGCCTGTCATCCTCCACACCCGTTTTCTTCGCTGGAGTGCTGGAATACCTGACAGCCAACATCCTGGACCTTGCAGGTAAAGAAGCTCATGGCAAGCACAAGAAACACGTTGCCCCACAGCACTTGGAGATGGCAGTAGAGAATAATCAACAGCTTCTTCCCCTTTTTGGGGATAGCACGAAATCTCTGCTGGATGAGATGACCCAAGCCAAGAAGAAGTGATAAGACCTGTGTCTCCAAGTCTGAGGGCGTCTCGTGAATAGCCTAATCCTGCCCTCACAGCACCATAGATGAGGGAGCCCTGTCTATTGCCATTAGACTCATTAATAAAGTGATTGAATCAATGCCAGTGGTTCTCTTGGTTTCTGTCGTTTTGAGTTAAAGGTGTCAATGGGCATCCAGGAGGATCTGCCCATTCAAGGTGGGAGGGATGGAAGCTGTTGTCAGCATGGGGCCTTTGAATCAGTGATTTCAGGGGAGGAATTTCAAAGGGAATGGTGTGGGTAGTGGCCTTGGTGGGGAGCTGGCTTGGCAGGAGAAGGCCTCCAGAAGGGTGCTGAGGATGGACATCGCTGAGAGCTCAGAAGGATGACCTTGGGCCTATGTTGGATTCTCAGTTTGATGCAACTGGGGAGGAGCTGAAGACCATCCCTTAGATAGAGAAAGTTTTATTGATCAGAAGTCAAATGTAATGACAATGGATGTGAATAAAAAGTAAGTGTAGGACAGTGGTGTAAGATTTGAAAGAGACAGGTGAATTTACATTAAAAGTGAATGGTGATGGGGAAATGAGAAACAAAACTACAAAATAAGAATCATACTCATACTGATTTCTTTTGTTATTTATCTATACACTGCCTAATTCTAAAAAATGAGTGTTTGCATTCATAGTGAATATAATTTTCTATCTTCCGTTGTTGACAATGCTAATAGCAATTTTATTTAAAGTATATCAGCTGGCCCAAGATGGACAAAGCAAGCAATTATGAATAGTTATTAATTATTCATGAAAAGGTGTATTTACAACTGTATTTTACTTGAAATACAATCATCAAATCAATTTCATATTTGTGTACCATCATTTATCAACCAGATATTTGAAAAACAGAGATGAAATTCTAGTGAGTAAATATATCCTTTGAAAGGATTAATGGGAACATGTTTAATTTGTTCCAAATAATGAACACAAGGTACATGCAATTTCCATAAATGTGCTCCTGTGCAGTTTGAAATATGTCATAGAATTAACATCAAATATTTTAGGAATTGACCCTGAGAGTCTCCATTTGTGGAATTCACTGTCCATTGGATCTTGTATGCCACCCTCTGCTGCCTGTTGTCCTTTCACACAGGACTGCTTGACAGATGACCACTTGGCTTCCACAACAGAAGCAGAGGACCTAAGTTTCATATTCTAGTGTACCACTGTACGGCCATGTAATCTTGGACATTCTTCTGCACCATCTGAGCATTAGTCAGTTTTTCCTCATGTGCAAGTTGAGAGATAAAAGTCCTTCCATTTTGGGAGTTTCTATAACTATTAGTCCATTTGTACCTTTAAACCTGCAACTCCACCATTCTGTGGTACAGAGTATCCTTTAGTAACAAGCTGTGTCTGCCCCCACCTCTAACTCAAGTGCTCAAACATTTTTACCCACAGTGCAGCAGGGCCTGGTACTCAGGAAATTGCTGGGTTCTGGGACACTGACTGTGACAACCTCGCAGTTTTGCCTCTTTAGAGGAAACAGGCAATAGCCAGTCAAAAAAGAAAAACAAGAGGAGATAGCTACACCAAGCAGTTCACTCTATATGTCAATTAGAACAGAATTCAATTAATTTATATGATATTATAATTTATTAATGCCCTCCAGAAGTAAGAAAACTTTACATTCGGAATCAAAAATAAATGTCTTTCTGAATTACAGAAAGCTATACACAGAGAAATTGATTTCATAGTTTCATCTGTACAATTTAATCATGCATCAAGTATAAACAGAAAAGGATAAAAATCTCCTGTTGGGTATCTAGGAAAGCTCTTATCTACAATGTGTGTATGAAATTCTTAATTGACTTGATGAAAAAAAACAAATACAAAAATAAAGACTGGAAAACACGATTCTTGCCTTTCACCCAACACAGACTAGATATCTACTAATCATTTTAGAAATCACCAAATGGTCAGATCCTGAAACCAGATTCCCAACCATTTTGCCGACAATAAAAATAACAGGTTGGGAACAAGGGAATAAACACAAAACAAATATAAAAACTAGTAGAGGGAAAAATTAAATTATAAAATTAAACATAGACATAACATTCAGAAAAGGCAGAGGCAATACAATCCAATTGTGCTTTGAACATAGACAGAAGAGTCAGGAAAAGGGAATCTTGGGTTTTCACTGAGGATGAAGAACACAGTTCTGCTGTGAAAGTTTACAGGTAAATCTACTGGAAATATAAGGGTGACATCCAAAAACATTGCATGATATTTATGAACAGGAAAATCATGATATTCCTCTAGATATACAATGGAAATATTTCAAAAGAATCTGTTTATGTATGATAGAAATCACAGATATTATAAGTAGTTTGAAAAACTTCACAGAGCAGATAAGTATTTATCATGAATGTTTAAGTAACTCTTTAAATGGAAATAAAATTGGTTTTACTGCACCATAAGCAGGGAGACAAGTGCAACTCTACTGGATAAAGGAATCTGCATTTGTTTCTGTGAAAAATGGCTCACAAAGGAACGTAAACAACTCAAACATAGTGCAAGGTTGGGATCAGAGAACATGAAGCAATTACTAAACACCAGATAATGTTTTCATTGAAATAGAAATTTTTCTAGAGTGTTAAAGGTTAGTAGAAATTTAGAGTTCCCTCAAAAACTGCATGCAGCTACTAGGATCAAACAGTTTCGTATCATGGACATGATTGGCCAGAGGCTTGACCTGAGCTCAGCGGCCACCAAAGACATCACAAAGCCAACTCCTGACCTGTAAGAGGCATAGCAAGCCAAGTGGGTGGCCACTAGTACTGTTACATTCAGAAGCTGAGGCCACAGGAAAAAACAAGCTGGGGCAGCTGATTTGAAACACAGCAACCATCATGGATGAGAAGAAAAGCAATGGGAAATCCCCCCAGTCTAGGAAGCAGTCAGTGTCCCTCTCTACAAGAGCAGAACTACAGTTTCCTGTTAGCTGCATGGAGTGTTACCTCAGAGAGGGTGGATATGCTCAGCACCTGTCACCCTCCACACCCATGTTCCTCACTGGAGTTCTGGAATACCTGATAGCCATTGGCGTGGACCTGGCATGCAAAGAGGCCCGTGTCAAGCACAAGAAACGCAATGCCCCACAGCACATTGAGATGGCAGTAGAAAATAATCAGCAACTTCATCCCCTTTTGGGGGAAGCACAAAATCTCTGCTGGATGAGATGACCCAAGCCAAGAAGAAGTGATAAGACCTGTGTCTCTAAGTCTGAGGGCACCTTGTGAACAGCCTCATCCTGCCCTCAAAACACCATAGATGAGGGAGCCTTGTCTATTGTCATCAGACTCATTAATAAAGAGATCAAACTGATGTCAGTGTTTGTCTTGATTTGTATCATTTTGAGTTAAAGTCATCTATGGGCATCCAAGAGGAGCTGCCCACTCAAGGTGGGAGGGGTGGAAGCTGTTGTCAGCATGGGACCTTCAAATCAGTGATTTCAGGGGAGGAATTTCAAAGGGAATGGTGTGGGTAGTGGCCTTGATAGCGAGCTGGCTTGGGAGGAGAAGACCTCCAGAGGGGCACTGAGGATGAACATCCCTGGGAGGGCAGAAGTTTGACCTTGGGGCCTATGAAGCATGTTGGATCCTCAGCTTGAATGTTGCAATTGGGAAGAGGCTGAAGGCCAATATTGATAGTGTGCAGATCTGGAGTCAGAAAGTGACTATGAAGAAGGGAGGTTGAAGGATGGCACATTGTTGGCATGAACGTAATGATAAGGGCCATTTACATGAAGATTGAGAAGTGATGGAGAAGCCACGGTGAAATGTACAAAACATTAATAATTCTGGTGATTTAACTCAATATTTATTCAACCTTGTACATCTGCTTCATTTTTTATAGGATTTATACAGAGAATACCAACTAGGGCTGCAATGGCTTATATTGAATGTGTTCTCTCTTATAGACACATTAGCATCCCTCCATGTGGGCGCTTTCCCAACTACAAGTGCATGTATGGCCTATAAACTTACCACTTCCCCCAGTTTGTGGCACAGCCTAACTCTAGTAGTCAACTATGTCAATTTGCACTCCTGACTCATTTGCATAGGCTTGTAGGTGTTGGGACCATTGTTTGTGACAACCACCTCATGAGGCTTCTTGTCAAAAGACAGGATTGTTCTATGCAGTGGAGAGAGGCAGGAAGGAATGAATATATTCCACCACATTCTGGTTTCCTCTGTATTCCTTCTGCCTTCTGATTTACCATTTCTCTGCCTTTGTCTAAGCAGAAAGTCCTGGTTCGGACTTTGGGTGATCATAGGAGTGTCTGATAAGAAAGAGAATAGTGTCAGTGTTGTGCTTAGTGAACTCTGGGAGCTGTACTTGTATACCCTAGAAGACCTCTGTGCCACATTACATCCAGCATACATGGCATTTACAGAAAACTCACTATCAAGATATCTACCCCATACATTTGTGATTTGATCAAGAATTATGAAGTCTTCTAGACTTAGCCAACCTCATCTCTTCCACCTTGTTCATTGTAGTAGTAATTGGGTCTCTCTCCTTAGAGATGATAGGTAGAAGTTCAGCTCATCACACGGTGAGGACACCTTTACCCACTTCTGCCTCTGCAGGAGGATATATGATAGGACCTAACATCTCCTAGTGAACTGTTTTCCAGTGAAAAAATGATGGCTTCTAGGCTAGGCAAAGCTAGAGATTCTATCTTACTTAGAACATGACATTTTGGTTAAATAGTTATGTTATTTAAAAATTATTTCACTTATATATATATATATATATATTGCTTATTGTAAACTAAACATAACATGTTGGATATGTACAACTTTACCCTACATTGATCTTTAATATTTATAAGCACAAATCCTCAGGGCATAAGGCTATATATATGATGACAATTTGGTTATATTGGATCTCTGTCATATTCAGTTAGGAGCACCCACCACTAGGACCACCCAGTATTCCTTATCATGATTGACAGATATATGGGTCTGTTGCTAGCCTTTCCCTCCAAGCATGATAATTCTCAGTCTACTACTCAAGGGCTTCCTAAATTATTTTATTACTCATCAAATCTCCTAATACTCACTCTAAATTTCCCATAACATTTTTTCAACAATCCAAAAGAGAATTACAACAGGACATTTATTGGAACTTTCATTTGCTCTGTAGCCACAAGCAGCTGCCTTAAATGAAAGATGCAATGTTTTTCTCAATTGCTGTTAAAGTTACAAACTGAAAATAGAGGTACAAATTTACCTCTTTCTTTCCTCAAGCTTTTATTATGTTAAATGCTCAGAGCATGGTTCTTCTACCCCTGTACAAAAATTAACTCCCTCTCCACATCTCCACATCTCCACACTGACCATCAAGGAAAATTATTCTTTGGATGTTCAGAGGAATGATTATTTTTATACTATATGTTTGTTGGCTTTCCATCACTGTAACAAGATACGTAATACTATTAATTTGTAATGTGAAAAGGTTTGCTGCAGCTCATCATTTTGGAGATTCTAGCCTAGTCCCTGATCAATTATTCTCATTGCTTTGAACCTTTAGCAAAATATCACATTGATGCTGGAGCACATGTAAGAGCAAACCACTGATCTTATCAGTCAGAAGTTAAAAAAGGAATAGGATAGGCCATGACACTACAATCCTTTTTTGAGGCTATTCCTTTAAAAATCTAAGGAATCCAAAAGGCTCCACAATCTAAAAATTTCCTCCAAACCCCAAAAGCATCTTGTATATCACAC
This sequence comes from Hydrochoerus hydrochaeris, assembly GCA_004027455.1. NCBI lineage: Eukaryota > Metazoa > Chordata > Mammalia > Rodentia > Hydrochaeridae > Hydrochoerus > Hydrochoerus hydrochaeris. The sequence continues at coordinate 365,243 of PVLA01000497.1, forward strand.
AAGGTCTTTTGAAAGGCATTCAACATTCAAATTCTAGCTTTATCATTCTTCCAAAACCCTGTGGAATATGGAAATACGATTTTTCTCTTGAGTCACATTCTGCACAAGGATGGCAACAAGGTCAGTAATGCATAAGTTCATATGATTATTAGGTAGATTAAAGAAATTCATAGCCTCAAAATTTGATATAAGTTCATTGGAGGAATAAAACTTAGCTACTATTGGAATTTGAAAATTATAAAAGATTGTTAGGCAGGTAGTTAGATGCCAGTGGGCCTAAAGGACAAAGAGGAGATACAAAACAGTATGCTTTGTCAGTTATAGATAGGTAAAAAACAAAGAATTTAATGCATAATATATTTTAAATCATTTTTAGGCCTCAGACACAAAACCATTCCACAATATACAATGTCATTTTAATGTTACACATTGTACAACTTCTTGTACCTGACTATCTGGTCATCTAACTCTAGAATAAGGAATAAACACATTCCTCAATGTCATAACCAACAGCTCAATGCTATAAGGAAAGAAAATATTCTTTACAGACCATCTTGGCTTGGGCAGGGTCCTGGTTTAAATTAATAATTTATATTTATTTTAAATTTCTCCTGTAGTTTCCTTACATAACTAAAGCCCTTGATGAAATGCTGACCATCTAAAAAGGACCAGAGGACATTTTACAATTCCAAAATAACTTCTAAGTAAAAAACGTAAATAAATATCATAGTTATCCCGGTTCCTGAACCCCAGGAGTAATTTTTGTGTTCATGAAAATATATTCAAATTGCACTTGGGGCAGATGCTTTCATGGCACTGATTGAAGAGTTTCACCAAGAGCACAGAGATCAAAGAATGAAGACAGTGACAAGCTAGTTTCTCCCTGTGCTAAAACCAAGCTTTCTGGTGACAGGATGACTCATTAACTTTGAAGTTCTTACCAGTCCTTTATGAGACGAGGTTAGTGCCCTAGGGCCAAACAGCATGAATTACCAAAAATTGAAGAATATGTCACAGTTGGGGAATTAAAACACATTAGAAAATGACAAGTCGCATAAATCTCTTCTGAGACTCACTTGCCACCAACTGGGTATTCTACAATGGCTCAGCAACTCAGAAAAAGCATCACTCTTATGACAAAACTACAGTTATAGAGGAAACTCTTGAAGAGCTGCATAGAAATCTCACATCCTCTAAACACCACAGCTGCTGACATCTTTAAAATCAGGTCATTTTCCATATTATTAACTACATTCACTCAAACAGAATAATGTTGCTTTAGCACATGCCTATGCAACAATATTATATATGGTGCCTTTAGATTGTCTGAGTATTTTGCACAAGTTCAAAACTCATGTGGCCAGTAATCATGGCAACAGTAGCCACACTGTGAAGATCAGTGGTACAAGGTAAATGAACCTCTTCCCCAGTCAGCACACAGTACAGTGAAAGGTATGTTATCAGAAACAAGATAAAAAGCGTATAACTACAAGTGGTGTAACTGGAATAGGCTACAAACAGACTAATGTCTACAACTATCAGCCTTTAGTTCTAGTGATACAAGCTGTCAATTAACCAAGAGGAGAGTACAGTGTCATCTCTCAGCAGACAGTGAAGATGGGGTTTGGGACACACATGTGCAATTAGTGAATAGAGGAAGATCCTTGATCAGTAACTTCAGGGGTGTAACTTGCCCAAAGATGTTAGCAGGGCAGAGAAGAGCAAATACATAACTCCAATATAGAGGTGTAACTAAACTGGGGATGTGAAAAGCTCAAAAACGAGCATTTGCAGAGAGTCAGTGTAGTGGGGTCACTGAGTGCATTGGGGTCACTGAATGTAGCAGGGAATTTGAGCAAGGCCAAGAGAAGGAGTCCTGGCCTATCAGTGCACTAGTGGATTAGCATAATTGGCTAGAGAGTACTACCTGTGCAAAGACAAGCAGGCCTGTGACACAGTTGTGATAGTACAGCTGCACAGAAGATGAGAACAAGACAAAGAAGATTGTAATGCCCTCTGTGAATTCATGACATCACTGGGCTGGAATGTAAATATGACAAATTGAAAGACCCACACAGATTTTGTGCACCAAGATGCACTGAAATTTGAATAAGTGAAAAGTAGAGACTCCTGACTTATCAGTACAAAGATGGAACTGGATGCAGGCTGTGAGAAAGACATGGAGGATACCTAACTCAAGAGGTTGGGAATGAAATGCTAAAAGAGATGTAAGCAGGAAAACAGGAAAATTCTCATGCCATTAGTATGAAGGACAGGGTACAGGAAAAGGACAAGGTGAAACAGCCTTAAAACATCACTCCAGTGGTGTATTCAAGCATGGTTATGCGAATGAGGCAAAAAAGAGGGATACTGCCCCATCGGGTATACCATATCTTCACTTCAAAGGGCAAGGATGGGACCATAAGCAGCACATCCAAAGCACAGTGAGGTGTTGTGGGCCAGTAATGGGAACAAAGTCAAGGAAAACAACATCAGCACCAAGGTGAGAGTGCACAGGGAAACTGAATGAGCAAGGGGAGATTCTCACATCATCATTACTGTGTTGTGCAGATACAGCATCACCAGGAGCAAAGAGGAGGGTCACTGTACCTTCAGTGTAATTCGATAACAGTATAGAATATGAACAGGAAGAAGAGGAGCAGCTGGACACCATCAGGGAATCATCACATGAAAAGACAAATGGAAATTTTGAGTAGCGGCAGCCTCAAATTTTTTACGTACTTGTGTAAATTACTAGACAATGTGAACAGAGCAAACAGAGAGATCCTTGTACCCAACTATGTCCTGTGTTCAGCATCATATAAGAAACAGGTGAACACATCTATCAGTTCAACGATGCAACCAGGCCTGATGTGAGCAGGGAAAAGGGGGCACAAACTGATTGATTAATGTGATGTTAAAACTGTAAAGGGAAAAGGAAAGGCTTGAGTGGTAGCTTCTGTGGAGAAACCGCACAGAAGCTATGTATGAAATAAATAAGGCAACAGATCATTGGTGTCATGGTGTAACCTAGAAAAGAATGTAACAATGCAAAGAGGAAGGTTCTAATGTGAGAAGGGTCTAATACAGATGAAATAGTAGGAACCCCAACCCATGAGTTCAATGGGTATTTGGGAAGGTAATGTGAAAGGGGCAGAGAAGAAGAGATTGGCTCTACAAAGTAACCCATGCATTGAAAAGGAAATGTGAAAAGGGAAAATAGCTATACCACTATTAGACTTGCATATCTGGACAAAGCTGTGAACAGCGTAAAGAGGATGAACTCTATCCTATCATTGCAGTGGTAGATCGATACCTAGGTTTAAATGGAGCAAAAACAAAACATTTCATTAATTCAAGTTGAAATGTAGTAAGCAGAAGCAGAGAGACAGGGAGGGAGGGAGGGAAGGAGGGAGAGACAGACTGAGATCCAGATCTGCACTTTAGGAAGAGTGGAACTTGGGGACAAGGAACATGCATAATAAAAGAGAAATCACTTTGAAGTGATGTAATTATACCACAGTATAGACAAAGGAGAAGCCATAAACCATCAAGGTAGTGTTAAAATGGGAAAGAAAATGTGAACAGGGGCACCTGACACCATCAGTAGTGTGCAACTGGACATAAGATGTGAATCAGGAAAAAAAAGGAACTCTATAACACTAGCACAGTGGTTCCTGGGACAATGGATCTGTATGCAGCCGACATGGGAGTCTGCACTTTCACAGCAGTTACAGTATTGGATGGGGCATGTGGATAGGGTGAAGAGAGTAACATTACACCATTGCAGTGGTTGCCTGGAGATGAACAGGATGTAAAGGTATAACTAAACCAGGGATGCTAAAAGCTCAAAAATGAGCATTTGCAGAGTCAGTATACAGGAGGTGAACAGGATGAACTGGAAGGGGCCAGCACCATCAGTGTAGTTGTGTAAACAGAAAAGTTAAAGAGCTTGCCAAAGCAAAGCATAGGGACTTATTAATGTACTGGTGTAGGTGGATAGGCTATGAGAATCAGGAATAGTAAAGGAGCCTTTGGGCACTAGGTCCTGAGCTTGATTAGCAGAAAAAAAGAAAGAAAAAACAAAAGAAATATGAAAAGAAAAAGAATCTTAATCAATCAGCCTGCTCAGAATGTAACTGGGCTGAAAGTGTAAGGAAAGCAGGGGTATATTTATAAATGACAGTGTGAAGCTATAGTTGTGACAGGAATGTGAATAAGATACAAAAATTCCTCCCTACATGGTCAGTGAGGTGGTCTGTGTGAAATTCATGTAAGAATGGTGCAAAGAATAGAAATCTAGCATCATTAGAGCAGTGACGGAAGTGAACAACAAAAGTAAACAGGGTAAACTATCATTGCAGAAGTGACTAAATAAAAAACGTGAACTGTGCAAGAAATGTAGCTTTTCAACATAAATATAAAAGGTAAGGAGGTGAAAACTATACGTAAAAAGTCTACTCCATCAATGTAGTGGTTAATTGAACAAGGATATAAGTAGAGTAAAAAGGAGGAACCCTGCACCATCATTATCGTAGTGAATCTGATAATGGACATGGACTAAATATAAGTATAGCCCCACATGATTATAGCAGTGGTACAAATGGAAAGCCTAGGTTAAAGGCGCAATCCAAGTGAACCCTGTCTCATTCATGCAATAATATATCTAAGTGAACAGAAAAAAAGATCAGGCTCCCCTATGGTCATTACAGTGGTATAACAAGATGGAGGATAGGGCAAGGCAAAAAGATGCAGCCACATACAATCAAAGCAGTGGAAAATCTTTTGGAAGTTTAAAAAGGTAGAAATCTTGAAGATATTGTTGTAAAAAAGACTTTAGGAACAAAATACATATCACACAGAAAATATTACAAAGAAGCAATAACTGATCTCATCTTATTAAAAACCTTTTGCACCACAAAACAAGCCAGTGACAAAGTGAAGAGACAACCCACTGAGTGGGAATAGATTTTACTATCTGATGTTAGTCAAAAGACTAACATCTAGAATATATAAAGAACTCAAAAAAATCAAAGATCCAATCAAGAGCATCTGAAATCAATAGGCCCTCCTCATGAAATAGAAACTGCAAATAAATATATGACATCACTAGTCATTCAAGAGATGCAAAATGATACAGTGCTGAGATTTCATCTCACTCCCAAAAGAATGGCTATTATCAAGAAATTAACCAGTAACAAAAGGTGTTGGATCTGTGGAGAAAAAGGAGCCTTTCTCCACTGTAGGTGGAAATGGAAACTGATGCAATCGCAATGGAAATCAGTGTGCAGATTCCTCAAAAACTAAAACTTGTGGTTCCATTTGATCTAGCTATCCCCTTTCTTGGCATCTTTCCAAAAGGAGTAAAAGGCTCACACTACAGAGATATATGCACACCCATTTTATAGCAGCATGATTTGTAATAGTTAATTCCTGGAAACAACCCAAATGCTGATCAACTGATGAATCAACAAAGAAGATTTTTTTAAAAAAAATATAGTACTACTCTTCCATAAAGAATGATAAACTTGAGACATTTGTAGTAAATAGATGCACCTTGAGACCATACTCTTAAGTGAAATAAATTAAGCACACATGTTTAAATGTCAGATTGTTTCTCTGGTGTGAGAAATTGAAAGGATAAATAAGGACCAAAATGTTTAATATCCATCAGAAAATAGAAAGAAAATATTCAAGTAGGGGGGGAACAAAGGAGGATAGAGGGGGGGAAGCAAGGCAGGGAAAAGAAAAAATAGAATAGACAAAAATAGAAACAAAACTTTTGTAAATAACGAGATGAAGGGTTGAAAGGGCGTTGGGGAAAAAAGAAGAATCAATATATATCAGGTACAGTACAAATTACCAATGATGAAAGTGATTCTATGAATATATAAAATGTACCAATAAAATTATTTTAATAAAAAAAATACAGTGGAATGACTGAGAGGCAGGTGGAGTGGCAATAGATATAAAACCCTCACAGTGCAATGGCGTGTCTGATAGAGGATATGAGTCAGGAAAAATGACAGGTTATGCCACTTCAATGAGGAACTGTTATTGGGCATAAGTGAGTGAAGCATAAAGGAAGGGCTGTCCAAAATTAATGGCAGTGGAACTGCAAGGAACTAGATAAAAAGGAGCCCCTTAGCTTCACTGTGGGGCATAATTGAACAATTCATATGAGTGGATTGACCCTCAAAACATCAGAGCTGTTCAACATCAGACATGCATAGTTTAAGCAAGAAGCTCCCCCAACCATCAGTGCTATGCTGCATTTGGGTAAGGGAACTGAAAAGGGCAAAGAAAATCATCTCCACACCAAGAGTACAGTGGTATGACTGGAAAGGAGACATGGATGATCCAAGTAATAGTAACCCACTTCTCCATTACAAGCGGTTCCAGTGGACGGGAGGTGTGAAAATGATAATAAAGAGAAGCTCCACACCATCGGTGTATTTGTATCATTGTCATCAGTGTGATCATAAGAGTATGTCCTCCTTATCCTCAAGAGTAGTGGACTCAGAAACTGGAAGGATGAGGTACAAAAGGAGGTAAAGCCCTAAATCATCAGTTTTGTGGTGCAGTTTTGCAGAGGTTGTGAATACACAAAGGGGATCCCCCCTCATGCCATGATTTCAATAATGTGACTGGACATAGGATTTGAATATATCAAAGAAGAGAACCACAAGTCATTTTTGCAGTGGAATAATGGGGCAGATTGAAAGAATGGACCAAGCATGACAATGTACCGCCAAGACTACTGAATGTGGGACAGAAAGAAAGCAGAGAAGAGCACTCCCATGCCATCAGGATAGTCATTTAACTAGAAAGTGAAAATGAATTGTGTGAGAAAGAACAACTCTGTGTTGTCACTGTGTTTGGGTCTGTGGAGACTGAGGTTGTGATCAGGCCAAAGAGGAGAAATCCCTCACTAACAGTGCAGGTATTACTGACACAGAGAGTGGACAAGCCAAAATGAAAGAGACTTTGGCCATTAGTCAGTGGTGTAACAATGTAGTATTTGACTAATGCAAGAGGATCCCTGCACTATCAACAAGATGGTGTAAACAAAAAGATGATGTGAGCAGTATAAAGAGAATAGTTTCCTTGGCAGAGGAAAGGAATAGGGCAAATGAAAGCTTCTATGAACTATAACTTCATCTCTACATTATCAATTGTGTAAATATAAAAGGTAATAAAATGGTTTAGAGAAGAATAGTACCACATCATCAGTGTGGTGGTAAAAATCAGCAAAAGACTTGAAAGAAGCAACCTGAGGTATCTACTTACATTCATACCACGATGTCACTGGGCATGTATATGGCTAAGACAATGAACAGGGGCATCTCACATCAGTACATATGGTGCTTATCTAGGCAGGAGTTGAAAATGGAGGAACCATGAAACTTCAGGACACTGATGTAATTGTGCATGGCACATAAAGAGTTCTAATGTGGACATTCACATCAGTAGGTTGATATACCAACTAAAAAATAATAAACTGTGTAAACAGGAACCTCTGCGTAGCATCACTTCAGTTTTAAGGGTTGTAAAAAAAAGTCAAACTTTGCACATCAGTCAATGTGGGAGAATTATATAGAAGAGCCTGACAAGACCTAGAGATGAAGCACTTCCTGGTCAGTGCACTGGTGAATCCCACATCTATGCAATGGATTAACTGAATGACTGACATAAAACAGGCAGAAAATAGGAATCCCCAAGACACTTGATGCTAAGGGGACATTTAAAAGCATCCTCAGACCATAAAATAGTGTTGTAACAGGAATGGAATGCACAATAAGAGGAGTTTCCACATCAGCTGTGTGGTTGTGTAATTAAGCAGAGAGGGAATGCAAAAGTAAAGAGGAGAAAACTACACCATTATGCATCATACAGCATACAATACAACATGGATTGTACAAACAGTAAGATTCTGTGTGACTGGTATACAATACAAATGAAAAGCAGATTAAAAGAAGGCATCTGTGCAGTTGTATAAGTGAAGAGAATGTGCAAATAGAGTGAAAAGAGACATCTCTCAGTTTGCATCTCAGTGATACAACTAGTCAGGAGATTTGTCATTGTCTAGCGAATATATGCACACTACCAATGCAGGGCTATCATTGTCCCAAGCATGTAAATGAAGCAAAGAACAGAAACACTTCATCACCAGAGCAGAGTGACTGGCCAGTAATGTGGGCACAACAAACAAGAGGATACAATCTATTCAGTGTGCCCCTTATTTCAATGGTGTACCTGCACAGGCTAATCAAAACTACTGTAAAATCATAAGTGTCTTGCTATTTATGGGCACAGTGTATGTGTGGGAAAAATATAAGGAGCCCTGTCCCACTGATGCATTAAGTGGCAGAGTAGGAGATATAAACAGGACAAATAAGAGTTCCACCATTTTAGGGTATGGAGTAACTGGGAAGACACCTGCCTATGAAGCACTCTGACTGGCTCAGTCTTAGTGATTTTATACTAGGTGGGTGACTTTGATGCAAGCCGTGCAGTCTCTCCCAAATCCATAAGAATTATAGTGCTGCTGTACCATGCCCCAGGATAATTATGTGTCTGTTTTCAAGATAGTGTGACTTACAGTCACAGTGTCATAAAACATTTCACCTGAAAGAGACTTATCTGCTTTCCAGGGTGTGAGATGACCTACTGGACACTGGGAAGGTACTTAGTTGAAAATAATTCTCTTTCCAACTCATAGTCTATCGTGTGCTTGTCTCATGATATATATCTCTGAAAACTCTCAAAACACAACTCCTAAATCTTCAGATACTTAATTTTCTGAGATATACAGTTTGATGTAAATATGTGCAATGCTTATTACACTGGAATATTAGATGACTCACCTAGAAATCAAGTCAATGAGCCAAACCCAGCCCAGATAATAGTGGCTAAAAGTGGCCATACATCATCTGGAGGTGTGACAAATAGAGGCTCAGGAGGAAGAAGAATGGGTCATAAGATGAGCCTTGCCACAACTGGCAACTTATCGATAGCTTCTGCTGCCATGATTAGGAAATCAATGGGCTGTGAACATTGAATCGTCCTCTTAACTCTGGAAGTGATTCTGTAGGCTGACCTCTACAACATTAGCAGAATGATGGCAGGAGCACACATTATTCCTGAATGCCTCTCTTTTTGCTCTGGAAATGAAGGGGCCACTTTAAGTTCAAGATTGGTAACCTGACATTGCAAAGCACTCTGTTTCCACAGAGTGATCCATTTAGTCACTTGTCTTTTTCACTTCTTTGCTGTGCTGTGTTAAATGTACCAAAGGTAAAATGAGTATAAAATATATAAAATTATATGACAAATCAATTTTCATGAAAGTAAAGTCTAAAATTTTAACATATTCAATGGGGTGGAAGCATGATTCTCATAGTTTAGGGGGCATGGTACGGTCACCTTGAGAAGTAGAGCCAGGATTTAGCAAGGTTGAATATTTGTGCACTGCACAGAGAGCTCATTCACAGGAGCATAGAGAAGCAGGCATCTAACCCATATGCTTCCCATTAACTACCAAGACCCTGTGCTGCATCTGACAGTGGAGAGGTGCATTTTTTTCTAGAGTCTTTTTCTCACAGAAAGGAAGGACTTTTCTCTGGGTAGAGTAAGAGGTTTTCTAGTTCATTCTCATAAGACAGCACAGTTTTATTTAGGAGGAGCTACTTCCATCTAAAATTCATTTCCCCAAAGGGGAGTCTTTCATTTCTTAAAAGTCTTCTGGCTGACAGCCTCATCTTCTCACAGGGAAGCCAGAAATCTGCTCTCTCTGACCCAAAGCAGAGACTTCTTTTCCCTAATCAAAACAAAGATGCCCTATAATTTGCTGGAGAATTCTTTGCAGTAACTGGAGGGACCTGCTGATGCAAGGCAACTGGATCACTCTGGGTGTGTCAGACCAATTAACAAACCGAGGCTACTCTGCATTAACTAAAAATTCTGAAAGTGACCCCTGTTGCCTCTACCACATTTGCCCCTTCCCCAGGATCCAGCAACCATGACATCAGTGCCTCACACAGCTCGGCACTAAAACACTCTTCTCTAGCTGAGCTGGTTGATCAGTGCTTGCACAGTATTGATTCTCAAAGATGTCTAATCAAAGCCTCAGTGGCAGGCCCAGAAAGAATCCCCTTCAGTTTCCAAGGCTCCTGAATCTCCATTTCTGTCTCTCAAAATATTTTGTTGACTGTCTGACATTGAATTAGTTCAGACTTAGAATGCACAACTATTTGAAGGCCAACAACTGCTCTCTTGCTCCCCAACCCTTTGATACCTAAGTCACAGAAGGGAATTATGCAGGACAGGTATAGAAAAGCTAATGAACAAATTTTGCTGGGGAAATCTGTTCTTTCCTAAAAGATTGCACTGTCAGTAGGGAATGGAAGGGAAAAGTAAGCCCCTCTATGAACAAGTGTCTAAGGTCATCCTAAAAAGGGACTGTCACACTGTTCAAAAGTGTACCACAAGCATTCTTTTCCCTCTCATGTATTTCTGTTTTCTAGGTCTCACTGAATTATTCCTCTGCTGCCTGGTGACCTGATTAGTGCTCTGTGCTGCTGACTACAAGGCAATTGTTAGATGAGGTCTTTGGTTTTAGGATCATTTACTATGTTTTGGATATGTTAAGACCTTGATGCACTCTGCTCACCCAAGTACTGGCTTCTGAGCACTCCTGTCTCTTGCAGAAACACAGTTCTTTATAAATACACCTAGTCCTGGGTATCAGGTCTTAATTTTCACAAAATTAACCTGAAATGTAAAAACAAAGAAACACTCCTAAACTACAAAAATTCTCACAGAGGGTCCAGGTATCCCACCCAGCAATATGGCACATGAATGAAAAAAAAAAAGACAAAGGGAGAAAAATTTGCAGTTGAAGGGGCTCTGCGAAAGACCCAGTACTCTCAATGAAACAAAAGGTTCAAGAATCAGAGCATTCAAGGCTTTTTTTAGTATCAATCAAGGAGGTGGGTGGGAGTCATGGCAGAGTGCATGAAAAGAGAAACTTTTGCAGGAATGACTGTGAGGAGAAACAGAGCACTCTTGCATAGGGCACAGAGGGTCTTTAATTAGTGATGTAGCAGATAACTTGATCTATACAAGACTGACACCTTTATGACCAGGAAGGTATAATTCTTTTTGGGTCTCAGGGCCTCAGCTGAGATGTTATCTCATGTGTTAGCCTTGAGATTTCACAGGCTCTGGTTCCAGCCCCCATTCCAGCAGTCAGTGTGCGTGTGTGTACGGGGTGGGATTCTCACCCATGTGCTGCAATGAGACACATCGGCGCCTTGTCCCAGATGGGGTCACATTCTTTTGGCCAATTAAGGGAATATCTGCTGCAGTGTAGGCAGCTCTGCATATCCCAGTGAATAGGGTTGAAGTAAAGGTCAGGTAAATGTAGAGGCAAGAGGCTTTATTTCTCAGGGAAATCCAGTTTAGTGGTCTCCCACACTAAACTATAATTTATTAGACAATTACCCCTTGTGATGAAAAGAAAAGGCAGAGAAATTTTCAACTTTGGGTAAAGATTCTTAGCCACAAAGACAAATGATGATACATCTCATTCTCCTACTCTAAGCTCTCTTCACCAATATCCTGTAGTCTTTGATCACTTCACAGTGCTGCTTAAGTGAGATGTATTGATCCTTCTCCTTCCAGGCCCTCTGAAAAACTGTAATTGCAGATTTCCGCTGAAACCTGTGCTTGCTGTGCATAGAAAACTTTGTCTATGCCCACTCTCCATTTCTTGCTGCCTTTCCACTGCTGTAAAAGCACTGAGACTTCTGTTTGATGATCTTCCTTGGTAACTAAAGCCCACTCTGCTTGAGAACCAGAGGACTCACGCCTATAATGTAGCCCTCAATCAATTTCTGACAAGATTGTTCCCTTGCCTCAGAGAGGAGATAATTATGAGTTATGATGCAGATTCTATCTTTGGCTGGTCTCCTGTGAGCTCCATTTTTAAAAACTAGAACACATACTTAGGCTTTATATCCTGCATTGTTGATTCCAGTTTTAGTAAGGATCTTGCTAAGTCATTTAACCAAGGAATTCTTGCCCTCTCTATCTGATAATCCTCCACATCTGATCAAATTTCTCATTCTCTTTCCTTGGTATATGACCACTTTGGCCTGTCTCCAGAAAGACTTCTGTTATGTCTACCAAGGAAGAATCATCACTCTGACATTTCCTCTTAATAATTTTCCTTCCACTGGTTTCTATCCCTTGATCATAACTTCCCATCTGTCCATAGTGTATTCGAAAATGAGCCCAGTTGTATACTGAGGTCACTTTCCTATTATTTTCAATGATTTATAGGTAAAAGTATCTTCACTGTTTTAATTTTTATCTAGCTCTAGTTTTAATAGTTGTGTGTGGACCACACAAACTCCCAGAGTTCCCCAGAGAATTCAGCTCCAGTCATCAATTCACAATGCTAACTTGGTTTATAGTTGATGTTTATTAGTTGCATTCCCTTTCATCTCTCCCTGACTCTTGTGTCTCCTGGGATCACCACAAATCCAAAGATAACTACTGTACTTGCACTTCATTTCATCTCATATCTGTTACTTAGGAAAGCAACATGAGACCCTGCTTCAACATCCTCATCCATTGTTAGATAATCAGTCCCACTGTTGATCAGCACCAGCTTCCTACAGGCGTGATATTGGGGAATTTTCCTCGAAAAAGACTTGAATCACACATTTGAAAGTCTTTTTCAAATGGGAAGTATTAATAGGATGTTGCATTTGTAGGATTATTTCTGCTCGTGAATATCCAGCACAGATAGCACTTATATATTTTCTAGGCCCACCATAGAGTGAACACACAGACATTTGTTTCCTTTAGTTTTTTGATTGACATTACACAGAAAAGGGCCAAGTTCATTAAGAAATGGCAACAATCCTGATAACATCACTCTATGCAAAGGTCACATTCAATGATCCTATCACAATTCAAGGTTGCTAGCCCAGAAGTATTTCTTGTTCCTCTAGATCAAATCATATTGCCATGACTTTCTTTCTCAGCCCACTGATAACTATAGTTATATTGGTAGTGACCAGACAGAGATCTCTATTTCAGCTGTGCTTACTAGAATTATTTGTGTGTGTGAGTGTGTGTGTGTGTGTGTGTGAGAGAGAGAGAGAGAGAGAGAGAGTTTTACTTTACTGAGGATTGAACCCAAGGTCTTTGAACTGAGCTATATTCCAAATCCCCTACCTTTTAAAAATATTTTGTGATAGTGGCTAAGTCACTCATGCTGGATTCAAAATTGCAGTCCTCCTGCTTTAATCACCCAGAGTACTGGGATTACAGATGTGGCAAGCACATTGGCTTCTGGCAATATGATTTGGGCTCAACAAACTCAAAGATCTTGTTTTTAAATATGAAACACTATTTAATCAGACTTTTATACTAATCTATATTGTTTATTAATTCTTCTCATTCTTGTCCTTTACAGAACTTGCGGTGTTTCTTCCCTCATCTATGTCTATCTAATTACAGATAACAACCAATTTTTACTACAGAAATATTTCAGATTTTAGATTTTTCAAAAAAGCAACAACACAATAGAGTGGCTTTTTCATAGCCCAAGTAAATATCAAATATTTAGAATATATTAGTGATATAGGGAAATTAAACTCCCAACCTACTGTAAGTATGTCTTGTATGAGTTTATATTCTGTAACATCAAAAAATGAATTTTAGGAACAATAGAGGTTAAGATAAGAATATATTTATTGAATGAAAAAAGTTGGCAGAGAGAGAGAGAGAGAAAATAGTTGCCAAAGTTCCATCTTTTCTAGGGAGTTTATAGAGGTAAACCACAGAGTGAGGCAGGTCTAAGTTGGGGAAAACATGACAGAAATATGGACAACCAATAAGATTAATTGCTCAGGTAAAATGTATTAAATAGGGGCAAAATGGAGAAGCGAGGTGTCATGTTGCAAGCGGGCATACTTAAAAAACAATGACTTTCCCTGCAGGGGGGTGTAATGGTGATTCCTGGATTCCTCAGGATGATAGAGACCTAGTTAGAATATCAATCTGGGTGTATTTGCTTGATCTTTTGTCTTGAGGACTGGTCCATAGAGGGAGGTGTCTCTCTCCCTCACAGTGCAAGCTATCTGACCTTATGCACTGGTCCCTGAGGACCTTGCCCTATTTGACTACCGATAATATTTTTATATAACTGAGTTGCTTGTAACATTAGGAAGTCTAGAATTTCTAAGTAACATTCATTCAGATGCATATTCATTCCATTTAAGTACCAGGTGTGATAGTAAAATACAATGAATGTTTAAATAAAACTTGTTTACAGTAAAAGACACATTGTCATTAATCTCCCTCACTTTGAACAGACTTATTGTCTTTCTTGTCTCTTCTGAAGCAGTTCTGGAAGTTCTCTTCAATGATTATTTTTAGCTGCATTGCTGTGACTGCCTCACGTCTGGCATCAACTGAAACATTTAACTGTTATGGTCATTTAGATTTTGGGAAAGAGGGAGAATTTGTACAGTATCAGATTCTGATTTGGTCAATAATACTGAGGGGAACACACTCTACTGTTTTCAGAAGCTTATTTTCCCACTAGATGGCACTCAGCAGGAGCATTCTGCATATTTTTTATCACAAATCATAAAGACACCCATGAAAAAGAACTTTGAGTACTGCTTTAGAAGCTAGTATAAGTTACATATATTCAAAGAAAATAGCAGTATTTTGAGGGGAAATAATGGCAATATGTCTTTTACTGTAATATGTTTTTGTAAAATTTGCACTATATTTTAATCCTTCTATTTAACAGTGCTCAAGGCACTGTTCTAAGTACTGGCAGTTAAACAAAGATTGAATCTTTTTGGGAAGTTTACATTCTAAGCAGAGTTAGATACTGTTACAAAAAAAAGTCAACACATCCATTCAAACAGATTTAAGTAACTGGAGAAACAATACCTCAACCAAATGAAGAACCTGATGTCTTAATTGATAAGCACCATGATGCCTTTCAAATTTCTATTATTCATATACAATTTAGAAGGGAATTTTATAACCAATTTGTTTTTTTCAAACAGGTTACATTTGATTTATTTTAAACATTTGCAGTGCTTTTTTATTTTAAAACAAAAAATCCCCAATGATATAGAACTTCAAAAAAAATAATAAGTTACTGTTATCATCAAAGTAGTTGTTCATATTATAAGATATAGGCATGAAAATATGATCACACAATCAAACAATGAAAGTACCAATCATTACCTTTGATGAACTAACAGATTAGTAGTGTAGCTATTTACCATATATATATATATATATATATATATATATATATAATATTTAACATTCTTGTTTTTCTCTTTTCCCCATCTCAGCCATACTTACAATAACTATTAAGAATTTTTATATTTAAATGATATGTTCCCTTACTCCAGGAATTCTATTATGCCGTTCTACTTCATAACTTTTAAATATGCTTTGAATTTTCACAAATTTTTTCAGAGATAATGTAATCTTCAGAGTCCACATATAAGCAAAATCTTTACTGTTATGTCCAAAAATGACTCAATATAAGAATATTGAGTCTTGTGCAACCTTGCTTCTCAACATATTACATATGTTTTCCCTTTTTTATTCTGTTATTCTGTGACACTCAGGAGAAGACAGATTTTGTATTTTTGTGAAAATATTATTTTCCTAAAAATTTGTACTATTCTTTACTTCTGAATTCAAAATTATATACATTCACATTCAAATACTGGAGAATTTTTGGTAATTTTACTTGAGAATGACAAAATATTTCATGTAAATATAAATGTTTCTTCAGTTCAGAAATATGTATTCTTTTTTCTAAATATTATTGCTCCTTCATTTATTGTGATTTTCATTCAGATATGCCAATCATCCACATATGAGATATTTAGTCTATGTATTTAATACCTATCCATTTTTCTTAGGTTTCTGGTACATCAATTTAATGATAAATATCTTTGTATTTTCAATGAAGAATCACATGTATGCTATAGTGATAGCAATTGTGCACCACTCCTAAGTGAAATTCCATGCCTTCATTCATGACTTCTTCAGCATACTTTAATTATTTAAATGATTTTCTCAAAAGTGTGACTTGTACAGTTTAGTTTCTTCTTTCAAGTTTAATGAAAAATCCCGGCAAAATTTTTGCAAGTTGTAAAGGGAAATTTTCAATACTTCTGATTTTAGAGAACTGTGGAAGCACCAAGAAAATTTCTTTCAATATAAACTGCAATTTGCTTCTCATAGAAATGACCGTAAGACTCACAAAGCTGCTATATAGTAATTTAAAAAGTTAATACATGTAAAATGCCTAGGACAGAATGTGACTCCTGATCTGAGCTCTGCATAGTCAGAAACTGTGATATCTTTTTGGTCCTACTACTGGTAGTGATCAGTGAAAAAGCAGGGGAAAGCAACCAGGTTGTTGGAAGGAACCCAGGAAAAATGTCAAGATGAAGGAGCAAAAGGCAATCTCACACCACCAGTTCACTCAGAACAAGTCTGGGAGGTATAGACAAGGAATTCAAACACCTGAAATCTCCAAGAGGATAGCAACTAAAGTAAAGAAACGACTTCATGAGATCATAAAAGTAATCAGATCAGAAAAAATATCACAGGTAAAAGAAGAAATCTCAAACATAATGAAAGAATTACTGAGCATATCTAAAGAACATATAGATAAAAAAAGAAGAACATAAGGAAAATGATGGATACCTTGAATGAACCATATAGGAAGGAATTACAATTCATGAAACAGATTCAAAGAGATATCCAGGAAATTAAAAGTCCAATGAAAGCTGTAAAACAGTTTGAAAGACACTGAAGATAGACTTTCAGACCTTGCAGACAGGATTGCAGCTATTGTTCATGAAAGGAAAGTTCTCTTGAAAATAACAAGGAACCAGGAAATAATTCAATGACTGCAAGATAATGCAATAATAATAATTACAATAATTTAAGAGTGACAGATATCAGTGAAAAAGAGAGAATCAACAAAAATGAGGTTAAAAAACCTATTTACAGAAGTAAGAAAAACTTCCAAAATATGGCAAAATGATCTGGCATATAGATAAGTGAGGGATATAGGACACCAGCTAGCCATAACCAAAATAAATCTAAACCCAGACATATAATAATTAAGATTATAGAAACTCACTTGTCTATCAACTGCATAATAGATAAGAAAGATAAGGCATTTTCATACAATGGAAAGCTACTCAGCTATAAAGTAGAATTATCTTGAGGCTTTTGTAGGTAAATGGATGCAGCTGGGCATCATGCTCATGGGTGAAATGGTTTGGACTCATATGGGTGAATAGCAAGTTATCTTCCTAGCATAAAAACCTGAAAGAGTTAGCAGGATCCAAAAAGATAGATATTATGAAAGTCATAGGGTAATAAACATCTAAAAAAGGAAATTGGTAACCACTGTTAATTTCCTATTTTCTTGCTTTGAATTCTTGTGTAATTTTCAAAATTTAGTTAGGTTTGGCTTTATTCTATCTAGTTAGATTTTACTGTGTCTGATGATATGGGAAACTATTTTGAAGATAACCAGATGTAGTATTGTAACCATCATTGATTTCCTATTATCTTGTTTTGATGTCCTATGATGCTTTCATTCTCTTGTTTTGATTGGTTTAATTCAGTTTTTTAAATTTGATTTTATGATATGTGATGGTGTGGACAGCTATTTTGAAGAAAGCAAGAGACATTATGGTAGCCAGTGTTGATTTCCTATCATTTTGTTTTGAAGTCCTACAATGCTTTCATTTTTTTGTTTTGATTGGTTTTGTTCTATTTTGTTTTGTTTGATTTTATTTTGTGTGATTGTCTGGACAGATATTTTGAAGAAAGTGAGAGGCATTATGGTAGCCATTATGGATTTCCTGTTGTATTGTTTTGAAGTCCTATATCACTTGCATTATTCTGTCCTAATTTGGTTTATTGTGTTTTGTTTTGTTTCATTTTATTCTTTTTAAAATAAAATTTAAAAAAGAAAGAAAGAAGTGTTTTAACAGCTAGAAGTTATTAGCCTGATTTGTATATTATACAATATACACATATATCAGAATGTTGTATGATACCACATATGTTTTGTTATGGTTTGTGTCTGGATGTCCCCCCAAAACTTCATGGAGTCATGGTGAACATGTTTTTCAGAGATGTTTGAATTTAGAATTTGTAATTGGTAGTGTGAGTGATATAACCGCCCAAGGGCAGGTAGACTGCATACAACATAAGGGAAGGAAAGAGGCTTGCTCTCTCTTCCTCTCCCATTGCTTTTGCTGTTTTCTGCCACCATGAACTGTTGCCCCTCTGCCACACCACCCTGCCTTGGAGCCAATGGATTATGGACTGAAACTTCCACAAACTATGAGCTAAATAAATTTTTTCGCCTTTAGCTTTGGGTGTCAAGTTTTTGTCTCAGAAAAAATAGAAAAGTTAACAAAGAGAACCACTAAAATAAAAGACTCTTTAGTCATTATGCAGTATTCATTTCCCGAATTTCCTTTAAAGAATTAACTTGTTTTACTGAATTTCCTAAATACCAAATTTCATATGAATAGAGATACATTTATTATACATAAGTTTTTTTTAAGTAGGTGCTTAGCTTTTCAAGGTTCATTCATGTTGTAATATAGATGTATCAGTACTTCCTTCTTTTATGACCAAATAATATTTTATTAGATAAACCCACATTTATCTATCCACTCACTTATCTAAGGTGTATATCAGTTGTTTTAATTTTTTAACAATTAAGAATAATTCTATGAAATTTGTATAAAATATAAGAGACAGAATTAAAGCTAATGAGTTGTTATAACCATAAATATTGTTGGTCTCAATTCCCTAATCATTAAAAATAGACTGAAACAATGAATAAAAATCAAGCTGTGACAATATTCCATGTATAAGAAACACATTTAACTAAAAAAGAAATGCATAGATTAAAAGACAAAGAATAAAAAATAATACGCCATGCAACAGGAACTCAGAGGAAGTGACTGCTACTCAGAGGTTTCTTTCCAGTGTAGTTGGCTCCTGTGTTTTGAATCTCTTTCACAATTCTAACTCTTCAACTTGCTAAGGATGATAAGTTGCTGTGTACTTAGTCCAACACATTTTTTTTCATTTGTGCTTTTTTGTTTGTTTCTTGGCACTGGCCTATATTGTTTTTTATGACACAGGCAATTTTAGTTATGATATATTAAGAAGAACAATTGGTTAAAACAATTATGTTTAATACCCCAGATAAATTGGTACAATCTGCAATAACAATAGTGTTAAACACAGCCTAGGAAATGATAAAATGTGGTAGCTATTACCTTTACTTACATTTATCATTGCATAACAATCTAGAAAATCCTAAGCAGTAAATAAGCCCTCAAAATGGAAATTTTACTCTTGGTGTAGAAAATTTAGATGGGCTTAGAAGAAAAATGAAATAGATGAAACAGAAGAGATTAGAAGCAAGGCTGCAGGACAAAGACAGGTCTTGCAAACTTTGGGAAACTGATGCGGAATATGAGAGGAAAGGGAAAAGGAAGAAATAAGAACAAGATCAGAATAAAACAACAACAACAAAAACAAAAACCCTAGAAGCCATGATCACATGCATACAGAAAAAAACAAACCATGAGGAAAAAACAAGAAAACATTAAGAATATCCAAGAGAGAAAGAAAATATAACCAAATTAAAAAGCAAAAAAAAAGAAAAGAAAAAATAATCCACTGTAAATTTCGTCTCTGCTGCCAATTGATGTGGGCGGAGTCCAGACCCACATTGATCAATCCTAGCAGCTCCATGGCAGGATAGACAATAATCCCAGCAAGTCTGCATCCCTATTTTCTCTGCTGGTCTCTGGATATGAGGCTGGAGCCAGACCTGCTCAGCCTACAGTAGTTTCCATGTCTCCTACAGTCTTAATTGTGAACAACTAGGTGGAGCCAGCAGTCATTTGCCGTCTTGGGCCTCTCTCCAAAGTAGTTCCCAGCTGTTTGCCCTTTTTTGTGGGAAGTCCCACTGGGCCAACTCATACTAATACTATCTTCTCCCATTGGTGATCACCAGACTACTCCACTTGTGTGCTTTTCCAACGGGGTCTCTGAGATCACCAGCTTTTGGAGTCATCAGTCTATATGGTCACCAGTAGTCAGAGAGTAACTGCATTTTCCAACTACCATTTCCCTTCAATGATTCTGGACTTGTGTAGAAAAAGTTGCCTGCCTTCTCTTTTTGCCTTAATGTCTGCTGATTCACTGTCCACATGGGCTTCAGCTTTTTCTTCAGATACTTCTTGGGAACTGGGGACCTACTTCCTTCCATCTTGTTTCTTTATCTAGCTATATTCCACTATTGGGCCACTGATTCTCAGAAAGCCATTCTCTACTTCTTAACACTCCAACATTTTCCTCACCTCTCTTCTCTGCCATTATTATTGTAAACATGTTTTTCATGCCATTTTTGCTATCTTCTGATTTTTCACTAACTTTAATTAATCTTAGATCAGTCTTATATTCACCATCCCTCAACTGTTAGATCCATTTTTCATGATCTGTTTATGATTTTTAATGTGTCTGTGGATAGCTTGCCTTTGAAAGCATTCCTATTTGCTATTAAAAATTCTGACCTCATATTTGGTCATTTATGCTACCCATAATTCAATATAAATTTAAACTCCTGGGTTTCACACTAAAACCTTTTCATGGTCTCTAATTCTTTGCTAAACTGTTTATTCATATTTTATACATTTTGTTTAGCTCAGCTAGCTTTGTACTAGTATCTTCTGAAAATTTGCTGATCATGTTTATTACTTCCCTTATCTTAGTTTTATCTTCTATAATCTTTAAGAGCTCCTTTTTCATCTTTTAACCTCCTTTTCAATCCTTTCTAATCATTTGGATGGGTGGCTTTTGCTATTGTCCTTGTCAAGCTCTCTGGATTCCTTTGCTGGGATTTGGGAATTTTGGGAGACATGTTCTTGCCTTGTATTCTCAAGATGGTCTTCCCTTTTGTTTGCTTTGTTGTTGTTGTTGTTGTTGTTTTGTACTGAGGTTTATGGACATTTATAGCAGAAAATCTTTTTTACTAGTTTGGTGCACTCTTTAGTTCATTTGCTTTTCAGTGATATACTTTTGGCATGGCTAATTATGGGGAGGATACAGACCGATTGGCCCAAAACACAGTTCTCTATAAATGGTTCCTGGTATTGTTAATGTCACACAGGTAATATGTATATCAGTATATAGTTATAATCCATGAATAGCTGTAATCATTCGACCTTGGCAATATCAAGGAAATCTGCTACTGTAGTATCATCCAAGATAAATTTGATATTAACATTCCATAAGAACCAATAATATATGACTTTAACCATAGATAAGAAATCCACAATTATTGTAGAAACACTAAGATAATCCATACATTAACATATAGTTAATATTTAATAAGTGTTATAGTTACAACTCCATTAATGGTAGAAAAGTATTCAGCAGTCATTATATAAAGTTAACTAATAACCCAATGATTAATAGAACTTTATATTCATATTGTTAAACACATAGAGGCTTTAGAATGGAAGAATACAACAAGACAAATTTGAAAACTTAAGTTATAGGATATGAGAAGTGGGGAGAGAAGTTAGACAAATCTTGTTTTGTTTAACAAAAACAAGAAATCAAAGAAAAAAGATAAAAAGGGAGAAAAAAGAAGTGATATAGAGAATGAAAATTTAAAAATTAAAGGAAAAATGGAAAAAAAGAAGAAAGGAAAAGAAGTGAAAAAGAAAAAAAGATTTTAAAAAACCTAAGGATAAAAAGACACAGGAAAATGCCCCAAACTCAGTAAAAAGAAAGAAGAAGAAGAAATAAAGAGTACAAAAATTTTCTCTGTGTTTTTGAATGACTGTTTTCTTTCTAACATCTTCAATTTTGGGGTACAGTAAATGTCAGTTTTCTCTACCTAACCATAAGGACTGTGGATTTTATTTTTTTCCAAATCCATTTTATTCATAGATAAAAAGAAAGGAAAAAAGGAAAAGAAGAAGAAAAACTATAACAAAAATTAAAAGTACATCAGTCTGGGGGCAACAATGGTACATACATTGCACATTGCTATCACAAAATAATTCGCCTGAAGCACAAGAAAGACTGTGGATTTTCAAGGTGCCCCTCATTCAAATGTCCATTGGTTTATATAGATTGTTATTGTATCCAAGTCAAAATGTGTCTTAACTCACACCAGTAGATAGGGAAGGCAGACAGACACCAGATCCATGATAAATGCAGGCAGTAGGGTATAAGTGTGAATTATCAATGCTGACACTTTAAATCCAGAGCAATTGAAGCCAAGCACAGCCTCTTGCTATGGAGGAATGAGGCCTGTACCCTCCCTGGCCCAAGCTCAAACCCCTCACGTGGATTCTTTCAAGCCCACTCTTTATCCGTGGCTATATCCCATGGATTCCTCTCACTCAGTCAGTGAGAGTGTAACACTGGGAAGACTGAAGTGAATCCTCCCTGCAACTGTTATGAGTGTCACATTCAGTCAACCTTTTCACAGAATAGAGCCCAAAACACACTGTCCAGGAATATAGCAGATGCCTGTACTATGATCCCTCTTCAGCTGCTGACTGTGGAAGGACTCCTGCAGCAGCATAATTCAGTGCCATCTCTCCAGATCTTAACATCTGCCAACCCAGCCTACCACCATTTTTCCTTGAAGTTCCCTGGAGTCCCCAGGATATATCTTGCTTTGACATGTCAGGCTTGGGAAAAAGTTCAGGCTGTTTTATTTCCTTTTCTGCATTGTGGTCTGCCTCTTCAACTTCTCTGCAGCTTTTAATATGTCTGTCAGTTCCTTCCTGATTTCTAGGGACCTACTTCTCTCCTTTTTCTTCCTCAAGTTGTTATTTTCCAGTGTCTGGATTCTGAATCTCAGACAGGCTGATTACCTGCTGCTCAGTGCAACAACATTTTGAATCATTATAATAATATATTTTTCAGAAAAACAAAGATAATGTTTTTACAAATAAGTGAAAAAATTTGAAACTTCTTACATTACTAGTGGAAATATAAAATGTTGCAGCCACTATGTAAAAGTTTGTTGATTCCTCAAAATACTAACAGCATTACCACGAGATCTATCAATACTACTCTTGAGTGTATTAACCTACAGTATGAAAAATAAATCTTACAATAAAATTTGTTCAAGGTTGTTCACAACACAAAGTATTCATACTAAGTTACAGCTAAAAGCAGATACTAGAAATGTACTATGAATATATAATAGAATGCTATATAGCCACAAACATGAATGTAACATTGATATATGTTATAACATTGATGAACCTAGAAAATATTAAGCTAGGAGACAGAAGCTTGAAAAATGAGGGTACATGCCGCACAGTTTTATTTATGTGAAATATTCAGTATAGGTAAGTCTGTAGTCAGAAAACAGATTGCTGATTTCTAGGGACCGCATTACAGTTGCAACCAAAACATTGCTTGGTTTATTTGGACTTCTTTTCTGGGCAGTAAACATATTCTGTATCTGATAGTGATTTGTTGACATTTTCACAACGTTGTGAATGAACTAAGTTACACGAATTATTGCACTTCAAATTGGAAAAAGTGGTAAATTTTATATCATGCTATGGTTTTAATATATATATATATCACATATATCACTTTATATATATTATATATATCACATATATCACTTTATATATATATTATACATATATCACTTTAATATATATATATATATATATATATATATATATATATATATATCACTTCATAGTGTACATATTTCCAGGAAGTAATTAAGTCATGAACACTCCACTTTTATGAATGGTTTTAGTGCTTGTATAAAGAGGTTGAAGAGTTCACTCCAGTACATTTTGCTGTTTTGTCTTCTATCATATGAGGACATAGCAAAAAGACAGCATTTTATGAACTGGGAAGCAGGTCATCATCAGACTCCATATCTGTGGCATTATGATCTTGGAATTTCCAGTTTTCAGAATAGTGATAAATATTCATTGTTGATAAATTAGTCTATTAGTTATATTTTGTTATAGTGGCAGGAACATAGTAAACTATGCATTTTACTATAGTACAAAACAGAAGCAGTAAACCCTATCTCTTAAATTCACTGGATTGTAGGGCAAGTGTATACCTCCTCATTCTGACAGAAAGTAGGTCATTTACCTTTCCAGTGAGATGTAATTTGAGAAATTACAGCATGAATAAACAAACATAAAATAACCTGATTATGAGCTCCTGCATATAAACAAGTACATGAAAGAAATATCTATCTAGAATGACAGAATTTTAAGAAAATATACCCTTAAGACCCTACTCACTTTCCCAAATTTGGTAGGCTATTTTATGGAGGAGGACTTAATTTGAGGAAATATCATGCCTACAAAAAATAAAATTATATAGCTGGTGACAATCACGGGTTCAACAAAGATGTCATTGTTATTGTCCTTGATTTACTAAAGGTGAGACCCAACAGTCTAAAAATCCTACCAGAACACAAAGTTTATAACAGGTCTTTTAAAATATAATCTAAAATCAGCAGAAAGAATTTATAAGGAATTTTTGATGAAATGAAAGTGAAGGATCAAAGCCAACAAAAATGAGGGATAAAAGCAAGAAAATTTGCATAACTGGCAGAGGAAAATTTGCATAATTGATATCTTTAAAGTAATATGAAATATTATCTCTTACACAAAATGAAATAGAATATTTAAAAGACAGCATCATTTAGGAAAAAAGAAATAATAGCCATACCTCAATACATAACTACTTGAAATTCATTTAATTTGATACTTAGTACATTTTGATACAAAAACATTGTCCTAGTCCTAGTCAATTGTTTGTTAATATATGTACAAGCTAAATCTGGTCACTCTCTATTGCCTTGTGATATGCTATGCTTTCTAGTCAAAAACATTTTTGGTACTCATTATTTTGCTACTCATTGTGCCTTTTGGGTCAATTAACTATGAGTTCTGAGGTACCACTGTATTTGGAAGTTTATGATAAATAACTTTTTGAAAAAAAAGGTTTATTATTTTATTTTTAAGTTTATTCTTGCAGTCTGGATATGCACAAATATCACAGTTACCATAGGGGATTTGTACCTGTACATAGTTTCTCTTTAGTTCCTCTTTTTTTCCACATTCTCCAATTCACTTTAACTATTCTTCTCTTCCTTATTTACAAAGATTTGTTTCCATTTTATCCTTCCTTAATCTTTTGTTCTTTTCCCTTTCTTCCTTTCCCTTTCTCCCTAGTTCCCATTTTTTTAAACAAATCCTTCCTATTTTCTAATACCTAATATACACTTTGATTCTTTATTTACACTTTGGGTTTCTCACACCAGAGAAACAATATGATATTTACACATGTTTATTTTGCTTAAAAATGTAGTCTCAAGGTGCATCAATTTACCAGGAAATATCTATTTATCATTCTTTATGGCTGAGTAAATACTCCTCTGTATAAAAATATATATATATTTATCCATTCTTCAGTTGATGAACATTTGAGCTGTTTTCAAATTTTAGCTATTAAAAACTGTGCTGCTACAAACATGAGTTTACATATATTGCTGTTGTATGATGTCTTTAGAAAAAAATCAAGGAATATACCAAGAAGGGGTAGAGCTGGCTTAAATGGAAATCTAATACTAGTTTCTTGAGGAATCTCCACACTGATTTCCACAGTAGTTGCATGAGTCTACATTCACATCAACAGTGGGGAAGAGTTTTTTTTCTTTTCTTTTTTTTCCCACAGCCATATCAACATTTGGAAATTAATACCAAAAGAAGCCCCCAAAACTTCATAAACACATACAAATTAAAGAATATCCAGAACAAACAAAGGGTTACAGTGGAAATAATAGAAAAAATTAATCAATATCTAAAATTAAATGAAAATGTCAATAAAACATATATAAGCCTATGGGACACAATGAAAGCTACATCAAAGAAGACAATTTATAGCAACGAATTCTTATATCAGGCAGACAGAACAAGCTAAAATAAACCACTTAATTCTACACCTCAAACTTCTAGAAAAAGGGAAACAAATCAAACCAAAAACTTACACTAGAAATGAAATTGGGAAGCCAGCAGCAGAAATTAATGATGTTGAGACTAAGGAAACAATACAAAAATATATAAAAGAGTAGGTTCTTCAAAAGATTAAATAAAACTGATAAATACTTAGCCAATTTTACCAAAATGATGGAAAAAAGACGCAAATTCATGAAATTAGGAATGAAAAGTGTGAAAGCACAATATATCCTGTGGAAATCCAGAAGACCATCAACAACTACTTTGAGAAACTATAACAAGATGGAAAATACAGAAGAAATGGACAGATTATTAGATATCTATGGATTTTGAAAACTGAATTAAGAAGATATAATGATTTAAATAACCCAATATCACTGAATGAAATTGAAGGTGTAATTAAAGTCATACCAACAGAAAAAAACTCAGGTCCTGATGGATTCATGGCTGAATTGTATAAGAAAATCAGCCAGGCCAAAGCAGCCTGAATTTGTGACTAATGCAGCCACAATCCGATGGAGCTGTGACCTGCCAGAGCCATGACCCGAGGGAGCCATGATTGGCCGAAGCAGCCCGAACTTGCGACTCGCACAACTGTGACCCCCTGGAGCACCCAAAATGGCACTGCTGTGACTGGCCAGTAGAGCTGAAGATGGAGGTAGATAAGCTCAACAGAGAATGGAGCCTGCGAGGGACCTCCATTAACCCACAGTGAGTGCTGGGAATAAGACCCTCCCACATGGGAAGGGGGCCACCAACTGGATGACATGTTGGAATTGGGCAGGAGGAGCCTGAACTAGGAATGACTGGGACTTCAGTTGGTTGCTCCCTTCCCAGCGCAGATTGGTGGGATATGCTTCGCCTGGGTGACACCCCTGGCCAGGACCCAACGAATTGCCCCAAACAGATTCCCTACTTGCAGCACACACTAATGCAGTGAAGGCCCCTGAAGGTTGACTGGCATGGTGGGGAGGGGCCATCATACACATCCCCTGCTTACACCTCAATGACCAAGAGCAAACAGGAGAGAGCAGTAATCCCTCATCAGTGTACTTCAGAAGAACCATAACCAACAAGGAAAGGGAGTGGGACCTCCACTATACACCTGTATGGAAGAAACCAAAAACATGACAAGAGAAAGAAACAAGAAAAATCCTCCAGCCCCAAACCCTGAGAACATTGATCCAGGTGAAGGAAATACAAAAGATAGCAAACAGGCAACACCAGACACACTATCAATGGACATGAAGAGATATCTTGAACACCTCCTAGACAAAGAAAACTGAAATATTAAATCAGGTAAAGCAAGATATAAGTAGATTAATAAAAGAAATGCTAAGTATTTTCAAGAAGACACAGATGGATGAAGGGAGGGACACAAAAAAAGAGAAAAATTCAATAAAGAGTATAAAGAAATCCTAGGATAAATGAAGCAGATTCAAAAGGATTACAAGGAAATTAAAAACCCCACTGAATGCTGGCAAAACTGATTGAAAGAAACTAAGGATAGACTATAAAATCTTGAATACAGGATTGCAATGTGTGATCATGAAAGGAAAGATCTCTTAAAAATCACAAGGAAACAGGCAGTAAAAATACAAAGGCTAGAAGATGACAAGAGGATGTATAACTCAAGAATAAAAAATGTAAGTGAAGAAACAGGAATAAAAACAAAGGAATTACAAAGGCCATTCAAGAAAATAATTAAGGCAAACTTCCCAAGCACAGGAAAAGAAAATGATATTCAGATTTATGAGGGATACAGAACTCCAGCCACCTACAACCCAAACAGAGCTACACCCAGGCATATAATAATCAAGATACCAGAAATTGAATATAAAAACAGAATATTTAAAGCCATCAGAGAAAAGAAACAAATCACCTATAAAGGAAAACCCATCAAGATCATGGTAGACTTCTTGACACAGACCATTAACTCAAGAAGAGCTTGGAGAGAAGTATTCCAAGCCCTAAAGAAAATGACCTCCAGCCCGGATTGATATACCCTGAAAAACTGTCACAAGAAATTAATGGATAAATAAAATGCTTCCATGACAAAGAGTAACTGGGGGAATTTGTTACCAGTAATCCAACCCTACAGAGAATACTGAAGGACATTTGAGAGAGAGAGAAAAAAATAACACCAGATTTTCAGGAACAGTGGCAGAGGCCTCAATGAAAGGGGCAGGCAGTAGAATTAAGGAGAATAGGAGATAATCAATGACAGAAAAATAGCACAGCAGAAATGAGGCAGAGAAGGTTGGCTATTATCTCTAACTTAAATGATCTTGTCACACTAAAAAAAAGAAATACAGGCAGAGTATTTCAGGAGGTAGGGTCCATCAAAATGCACTGTATAGGAAATATGATTAACCTGAAAGTGGGTTTGTGGACTGAAAATTAAATATGAGAAAACAATGCTCTATATGACAGCGAACCAGAGAGAAACAGGGGCAACTCAACCACAACTGCAGATAGGTTGGAAAGATGGGATACCTATGTGCAGTAGAGAACTACTCAGCTATAATGAAGGAAAACCTTGAGGCTTTTGTAGGTTAAGGAATACAACTTGAGATCAAATCCAGGAGTGAGAAGGTTTGGAACCACTTAGGTAAATAGCAGGTTGCTCCACCCAATCTAAAACGTGAGGGATTGCTGGGACCCAAAATGCGCAGCACGCTGTGGGAGTGAAAGGGAAGGAATAGTCTAATAAAGAAGGTAGAGGATATTCTTAATAGTATATCAGGATTTAAAACCCACATTACTCACACTGCTCTGTTTAGATGGATTACATTCTATTCCAGTTTGTCTATTTGTACTAGATTTGAGGGCACAGACAGATCTATTGAAAATAGCAGGATATAGTACAGTAATCATCCTTAATTTCCTATTAACTTAATCTGAAGCCCTGTATAACTTACAGTTTTACTATGACTGATCTTAATTGAATCTGGTTTGTTGGACTGCTGTTTTGTGTTAACAGATTTTATTCAAAGCTGTTGTGATTGATAGTATCAAGTCTGTGAGTATAGGCAACTACACTGAAGATAAGATTCACTAGGATACCCACTCTGGTTTGATTATTACCTGCTTTTCAAGTTTTACACTGTCTACAATGATCTGTTTTTGTTAATATTGTTATATACTGCTATATTCAATTATACTGATGCATTCAGTTATTCCTTATGATATGGACAATTCTACTGAAGATAACAAGAGACATCATATTAACCATTGTAGATCATCTTGGACTGTGGTTTTATATGACTTTTTTTCATGTTTTTATAGGAATTTGTTTTGTTTTGTCTTGCAATGTTTTGTTTTTCCCTCTAATACAAAAAGGATAGATATACATGTAGAGACTCATGCATGCATAGAACCTATAGACAGTTTATAAGAACTGATTATATAATGCATGATGAAAAGAGCAACTGCTTCAAAGAAAAAGAGACACTACAATATTCAGTTCTGATTCTATAGTGTCATGATGTGAAATCCAACAATTCTACTATTTTTTGCTCAGCGTGATTTTAATCTGTTTTATATTGTTTAGTTTCAACATACATGAAGGAATGTACAGCTATTTTGAAGAGAATGAGAGACACTATGACAGTCATTGTTGACTTCCCTATTGTCTGGTCTTCAAGACCTAAAATACCTTCGTTATCCTGTTCAGATCAGTTCTATACTATGTTTTCATGTCAATTCTCTGTATGTGAAGATATGGACATCTAGTTGGAAGAAAGCAAGAAACAATATAATAGATATTTAAGAGCTCTGATGGTCTTACTTTGAAATTTATGTCTCTTACAATGCTTTTTTGTGTTCTGTTTTGATCTGCTTTGTTGTGTTTAATTTTAACCCTTTTAAAATATAAAAAAGCAGAAGGTGGAAAAGAAAGTTCTCTAAGGGATATAACTGCATACATGTTTAAGTGTGTAGGATTGACAACCATGTTGCTAAGTTTTCGTTGGATCATTGAACAGAACTGTTTGCAACATTATTGTTTGAATGTCTACTTTATATGCTTTAATTTTGTAACTGGAACAGCTATATCTGAGAAGACAATATGTAATTTGTCAACCAGTGATTTTTACTATTTGTATTTTTATTTTTTTTGAAGTTCTGTGTTGTTTCTACTCTTTTATCTGTTTTGCTTTTTTTCCTCTTTAAATAAAATTTAAAAAAAAAGAAAAAATCAGCCAGGGATTTAGTGAGGTTGTGAGTTCAATCTCTGCTACAAAAAATAAATAAATATAAGAAAATCAGAAGATTGCATGCTACTACTGATGAAGATCTTTAACAAAATACCAGGAATAAATGATCTTTACCTTAATCTGATAAAACCAACTATGACAAACCAACAGCCAGCATCATATTAAATGGTCAAAAACTGAAAACTTACACTCTAAAATCAGGAACATGACAAGGATGTCCATTGTCCTTACTCGCATTACATATAGTTCTGGAAATATTAGCCAGAACAGGTAGACAAGACAGAGAATTAAAGGTATAAGGATAGGGATAGAAGAAGTTAAATTATCATTATTTGCAGATGAAATGATACTCTATATAGAAGATCCAAAAAACATCACCAAAAGACTTCTAGATTTAAAAAGTGAACTGAGTAACCCATCTGGATTTAAATTCAACACTCAAAAATAAATAGTGTTTCTGTATGGAAACAACAAATTCACTGGGAGAGATATTACAGAAACAAAACCTTACACAATAGCATTCAAAAAATGAAACACTTAGGAATCAATCTAACAAAGTTAGAAGATCTATATATTGAAAATTATAGTAGTCTGAAAAAGGATATCAAAGAGGATATCAGAAAATGGAAAGATTTCCCTTGCTAATGTGTATGCAGAACCAACATATTGAGAATGGCATACTCTCAACATTGTTGTACAGATTTAATGCAATCCCAATCAAAATACCTTAAGCATAACTCACAAAAATAGAAAAAAAATTATTACTAATGTTTATTTCAAACCAGAAGACATCTACAATAGTAAAAACAATACTGAGGAAAAAAGGCAAGGCAGGGTGCATCACAATCCCCAAGATAAAATCATGCTACAGAGTTGCTGTGATTGAAACAGCATGGTACTGGCAAAAAATGAGATCTGAGGATCAATGGAATAGATCAGTAGATGCAGAAACAAATTCAAGCCATCTTATCTTTGACAAAGGGGCCAAACATGTTCATGTTGGAGACCACTAAGAAGCAGCTCTGAGCAGGATTTAAATTTAACTAATTGGCTTTCTATATTTATCTATGAGTCTGTCCTATGCCTCAGCCCCGTGCCTGGTGATGGGAGCTGATTAATTGTAAGTGAACCTCTATGAATCACTGGTCCTGGCTGAGGTCTGTAGTGGCCTGTGAGGCCAGAGACACCTCACAAGACAAGATTAGGCAACAGCTGAAGACATCTTGGCTCAGACACTAATTAAGTAAATAGAGACAGCAGCTGAAGGAGTTTTACTCCTGCCTTCACACTTCTACCATAAGTATTATCCTGGAGATAAAACAGTTCTCCTAAATTGGCATAATTTAATACTTGAAGAAGTCTTTGAAGGACTTCCAAGGTCTTGCTCATTGCCTGTGCTTTCCTCAGTTTCTCGGCCACTTGTTGTTGGACCTATTAAAAGTTAGTGGTCCAGAGAAGTCTTTGTCTTAGCCCTCAGAGTCTCAAGCTCAACTAAAGGGTTTTGACCCTCCTAGAGCCCTAAAATCATAAAAATTGTCTCATTTTATTTAAACCTTCACTATACACTCATTTGGGAGATTGGGAATCTAGGTCAGGACCTGATACATTCAGTCAAAGAAAGATAGCCTCTTTAATAAATGCTGCTGGAAAAAACTGTCTTTCTACATGCCAAAGACTAAAACTAGATCCATGTCAATCACCATGTACTAAACTAAAATTGAAATGGATCAAAGATCTAAATATTGAAAGAGAAACACTAAACTTGCTGTTAGCGAACATAGGTGCAACTTTGAAGACATATATGTAGGCAGATATTTCATGAACAAAACCCCATAATTTGGGAAATACTAAAAAGAATCAATAACTGAGTTTTCATTCTATTGCAAAGCTTTTGACAGGAAAAGAAATTACTAATAGATTAAAAAGATGAGCCACAAATGGGAAAAATTAGTCAGATGTCCCATTGAAAAAGGACTATTATCTAGAACGTATAAAAATTGAAAAACATCAGACCACCAAAATTTATAGAATCAATCCACAAGTGGACATCTGAAATGAAGACACTTCTCAAAAGTATTTATGACAGATAAACATGTGAAAATATTTTCAACATCATCAAACATTTGAGAGATGCAAACCAAAACAATGCTGTGATTCTATCTCACTCTAGAAAGAATGGCTCACATCAAGAGAAATAAATTTTAAATATAGAAGGATAAATTTGAAGATAATGTCACAGAAGATGGAAAAAAGAAAGAGAATACATAATGACATTAGATGGTTTTGTAAAACATTTCTCCATAGAAAAGATGAAAGAAAGAAAGAAAGAAAGAAAGAAAGAAAGAAAGAAAGAAAGATAGAGAAAGACATAGAGACAGGCAGAAAAGAAAATGTATAAGAAAGAGTTTAAAATAATATAAGAAAATTTCTTGAAATAACCATGACTTTGTTGAATGAAAGAATCTATTTAAAGTCAAAAACACTGGATGAAGTAAAATCACATCAATTATAACCTCAACTAGCCACCATGATATGGACTATTGATCCATTTACACTTTTAGCACCTGTCTTCCAGACTACATAAACTGTATTTGTGTGGATCCACTCAACAGGAATCTGAGAATCATTTGGTAGTTCCATATAGCAGGACATTAGTAATGAAGATCTCAGCAAATAGATGTTTGAAAATTATAAAATGTGCAATGGAACCAGTTGAGTGCTTTAGTACCCTTTTAGAGTGTTTCTGTAAAAAGCTGCTATAGTACTCCTAATCTGCAAGGAGGTAAAAAAGTTTTTTACCATCTTCAGTTCTACTGTTAGCATTACTATCCATTAATAGTTCTGTCACAGTAACTAAATAAATTTTCTTTACTGGAGTGAAGATTCTCCTAATCAATTTAACATCCTAATTAATCAGAATGAAAGAGAAAGCAGAGGACATTTTTGCCACATAGTTCAATAAATAAATAATGGTTTGTATATGATGTAAAATCTGTGTATGATGATTAATTTTAGGGTTCAATCTGACTGAAATAAGGAATGCCCAAGAAACTAGTAAGATACTAGTTGTCTGTGTATTATAGAATGTTTCTGAAAGACATGAACATTTGAAAAAAATACAATAAGTAAAGAACATGGCCCTCAACTATGTGAATGAACATTATCCAATTTTTGATGATCCAAATGAAACAGAAAGGAAGAAAGATACCACACTGGCTCTTGCTGCTTGGCTCTAAACCATCTATCATCTTCTGTTCCAAGAAAACTGAATGTCTATACAGACCTCAGGCTATATTAGTCAGCTTTTTCATCCCTGGACAAAATACATATCACTTACAAATTAGAGGAGGAAAACTTAATTTAGCTCACAGTTTGGGGAGTTTCATTCCATACTCAGCTATCTCAAAGGGAGGGACATCATGGTGGAGGAAGAAATGGCAGAACAAAAAGACTTAACTCATTGTAGCTGGGGAGCAGGCCAGAGAAACTTAACTAGGGAGGAAGGTCTTGCCTCTGTGATCCATCTAGACCTACTCAATAAATATGCTTTAGTAATGTGCTAGGAATTCATTAATACATTAAATTAATTAATGAGCACAGGCTCTGATTAACAAACTATTGGCTTCCTGACTCTCAGAGCTTCAGCTTTGGGCTGGAACTATGCCACTGAGTTTCACAGGCCTCCATTTCAAACAAGCCATTGTGTAACTTCTCAACCTCCGTAATCATGTTGGTCACTATCTCATGATAAGCATCTTTTGTGTATCTATATTATACCTATATTATATCTTTCTAGGAAATCCTAGTTAACACATTGTACTATATGATCCCATCTTTCCCGGATCACACATAGTTCCCATTATGTACATTCCATAGTTCTCTATTTCCTAAAGCAAAAACAAATTGATAGAAGTTGATAGACTAGTAATATCTGTAATTTTTGAGACCTTAAGGTGTCAATATATATTATGTAGATACTAACACTACTGAAATTTTGTATAAAATTAAGACATGTTCCAAATTTTTTTCTGCTTTCATTTTTAAGGAATTTTACTAATTAAAAAGAAAATTATATCTATAAGACCAGTGGTGCTTGCTCAAGACTCACCCAAAAGGAATGTATTTCATTCATGATGGCTTAATTCTGTGTCAATTCAAGTGACACCCTTTTTCTGTTATCTTAGGTGCTTTTTGCAATGTTTCTTCAGCTTCACCTGGCCAATTGCTACTGAGTATTATGAAGTTTGGCCAAAGACTGAGAATGTAACACAAGACATAGACATTGCATTAGAATACTGCATTATTTGTTCAGAAATTTAGAGTGCTAATTCTGGAAAGTATATTAAACTGAAAAGTACACTATGTTACTCATTATATATTGCAGAATGTTTTAGGCCAATGACTATTTGATTTGGAGTCATTTCATGAGTCTAACAGAATTGGCCTTGCTATGCTGTAGCTATTATAAATCACAGAAGCTCTTTATTTCTCCCTCTTATAATTGTAGCTACATAATGCCAAAGTCATGCAGTGTAGGTATTTAAGATATAATTTTACATAGATGGGTGGTCTCATTTTATTGTTATTTTTATATATTCTTACTGTGTTGTTCTCTTTTATTCTCCTTCCTCTATGGCATTACTGACTTACTACAATTTGCTTTTAATTATTTCACAAAATTTGCAGTTCATTTGGTTTATTTACAATTGGTATAAATTTGTACTCATATCATGTACCTCATAAGCCATAGGGCTATAACCAGTGGAAGTGCCTGTAATTCATTCCTTCTGTTATGGTGCTCATATTCTATCTGGTAATCACCATAAATCACCCATCTTGTCCACTAACACAAGCCCTCTAATGTTTTCTCCTTGATATTCTATCAGCCCCAAGGGCAGGCAAAATTTTTCATCCTAATTTATTTGAAAAACTCTTCTCCAAACTATCTGCTAAAAAGTCAAATCAATAAGTTAGTGTTTGAGAAACAAATTATTAATAAATAAACTATCCTGGAAGAGACATTTCTATTGATCACAGGAACATGATTAATCAGTACTTACTGGAATGGAACTGTAAAACACAAAATAGATGTTCGTTTTCTATTGGTTTCTGAAAATTTCTATTGAAACACTCACTGGAATTGTTAGGCACATGTCAATTTACTAGTGTATTCATTAACTGACATAATGAATAAGTGTAAATGTAGGCATTTATATTGTTTTTGAATAATTGAATAATTTGTCCAATCAACTTCTTGAAAGATAATACAGAGATCCAATTTAGTCTTGAAAATATTTTCTAGCTGTTTGTGTTGATTAAATCAGGCTCTCAGTTTCTCCATGACTGTCCTTTACCCAGTTCTAGATTACACTTGAACCATGTCTCATTCCCTTAGTCCTAAGTGACCCATTACATTTAAAGTATAAGTACTATTCTATGATTAGTATTATGGATTGAAATTTGCATACCCATTTCCTGTCCCTCCTTCCCCTCATGTGTGGTTGCAAAACAATAACAAATTGTCTTTGATCTTAGCAATTCTGAAGTCATGTAAACAACACAATTTTGTGCACTTCTTGGTAGCTGTGAATATAATTACAAAATCTACACTACGTGATGTGAAATCACATGCTGTGGCCTTTTTGATCAGCTAAATAGTCTAATTCTAAAGCACAAGCTAATAGTACAATGTCCACTTACTTTTTAAATGTTTCAACAATTGAACACTACAGTGTCATTAAATTTTTATTCTATCTGATAGACGTCTACACCAAAGAAATATTTGATTCTCTTTTCCCACAAACATACACCCTTCCACAAACACAGCAGAGAATTTGGTAACTGTTTCCCTATTTAAGCAAAAAATCAAAAGACACCTTCAAGCCAGGGTAAAAAAATTCACTAGGTCACAGAAGGGAATTATTTATCTTCAATTCATACCTGAGTTGTGAAAATGGAAGTGACACAGGAAAACCACAGGGAACCAAAAACTATAGGTAAACTAGTTTCCATTTGTAATGATTCTTGGATTTTATAATTATGATGCCATTTATTATCACTAAAGAGATATGATTTAACTAAAATCCTATAAATTATAAAATTATAATATTTAATAATTGTGAATCAAACTGAGCAATTAACATAAATTGACCCCAAAAAGACCAGTGGATAAAAGTTTCTAAAAATGGATAAGCTTTGAGGGAATTTCTATCAATTCAAGTAGTAGCACTAAAGCTCTTGCTTAATTATAAAAATGCAGACATCATCATCGTAACTCCTTCTCTATTTGACAAGTTTTCATTCACCATAATACTTGTAATATTTCCCTTTGATTTCTGATAAAAGCTGCCTGAAACCTGTATATTGGCTTTGTTTTTGTCAGTTGTGAATCTTTAGAATTTTTCTGCATTTTCTCTCCATCTGGTTGGTCCAATTGTAATGCAAAGCAGTGTCAATGGATTTCTACAGAAGTGTGATGCAAAGCAATGTCAATGGATTTCTATACAACCCTGAGTTTAAAAGGGGTAGAGGTGATTTAAGAAAGTGAAGAAGGGTGGGTTGAAGTACCCTTCTGGAAAAGAATAGTTAGATATGTTTGCTTTCCTGAAATCTTGTAGCAGAGCAAGCTGGCCTTGAGCTTCTTATAGCAAATTTGCAGTGTATAATCAAGTGTCATTTCTGCTGATTACCTCAAAACTAATTAGAAAGTACTTGCCCACATAAGATGTGTATCTAATTAGAAGTGTCTGGTAAGATGTTATTTGCCTGTCTTCAAGTCATATTATGTCATGAAGACATTTGAGCTGATGAAAATTGACACACAATATAAAATTAAAATGTATCAAGTTGAAGTTAAAAGTCATCAGAAACTCAGAGATGCAGATTTAGGAACTTGTTTTAATTGATGAGATACAAAAATTTTGCCTAAAGATTTTACTTTTCTCTAGGATTCAACTGTACTTTGGTCTGATACTGTTTGGAAGTAGGTTTAGTGCAAAGCAAATTTTATTGTGGCTTCTTTCCTCATAAAAGGGCTTGAATACTTCTTACAATTATTAATAGGCAAGGAAAACATTCTTTATTGGCACTTTATTTTTATCCAAAACAATAAATTTTAGAAGACCTAGCACATTTTTGTGTTTTTCCATTTTCAAGTGAGTCTGTGTTAGAATACTGGTTCTTATTTATTATAGGCATGGCTTGCCACTACTATGGAAACACTGAATCAAAAAATTTAATTGATTTAGTCCCCATGAAAATCTTCTGAAGTAGATGTCTTTAGTGTCTTCACATTTTTCATAAGGAAAATGGATCAAATAGTGAGGGAGTAATTTTCTTAAAATTAGACAGATTGTTAACTGACTTCAGGATTTTCACCTTGCTAACCTGACTACAAGGGTGATTCATAGGCACCCGCATTTTTGTGGTTAATAGATGCTACTTCTACAACGCACTATTTACTAAAAATGGATACTCATACGTGCAGGCACACATACAGGGTTATATTTGGGAGAGTGGCTCAGCCAAATCAGTTAGATTCCTCTCCAAAGCTTTTAATACAACTGTTGAGAAAGAGACAGTTTTTGGCCAGAACAGCTAGCCCTAATTGCTAGCAATGTGTTTAGAATAGCATGTTTATTCCACAGAGAAAAGGCTAATCTACCAACAAGTGCAACAAAGAGAAAATGAAAGCTGTAATATGGAAAACAGGAGATATAACGATGTAATTCAAAGCCCTGGATCAGAGAGGGATTTGACCATATTCTAAGACAGTGTGATTGTCTTTTAAATGTCATGCCCCATAACTATGTCATTGGTTTAATTAGTGTGAGAGCATTCACTATCAGAGGTCCTCAAAACCATAACAAAACAAAACAAAAGAACAACAACAAAAAACCCTACTGTGATAATGAAAAGATGTACAGCGACCACACAACAATATACTATATATATTGTTCCTTGAAAAATTGGTTACACCAGGGTCTCCTAATAAAAATTTTTCTGATTTTTCTCCCCACAAATATGAACAAAGCACTTGACATCTGCATCACATTTAGAAACTACTAATGGTCAGTCCCTCCGTACTCTTGAGGACTCATGAAGAATCAATAAATCATGACAAGAAGGCTATGATTTTTCTATTCCTTTACAATAGATGAAGAACACATACCTTATGCACTTTCCTCAAACCAGCCATTTGAGATCCGTGTTTTATTATTAAGATTTTACCCAAGAGGATTGCATGGCTTGCCAAAAACAATAAAAATGATATGATATTGAGATGAGGTTTAAAACTAAGTCTGCTGATTTTAGGCTTAATGTTTGTTTCTCAGATAATAATTTATCTTAGGGAAAGCTTCATTTCCTAGAGATAGTTCTACAAATAATCTTAAACATCTCTTTACTATTATTCCTCATTTTCATCAAATTTTGCATCAGATAAGCAAATAGGATTAAATTCTTTTATGTTTAGAGTTCCCTTCATTGTAAAGGCAAAGGACTAAATTTAGAAAAGAGGGGGTATGATTAAATACTAATTTTATTAAAAATATCTGGTGATTATACAAATTATTACTTGGTAAAACAGTTACAGTGAAGAAAGATTAAACCAGGAGATCAGGTACAGCAATAAAACAAGAGATACTCAATGACTATGAAACAGTTGAAGTAAAAGGGTTGTTTCCCCACTTTGTGGATTTTTTTACCAATGACAGTTCTTAGCAGCATTTATCATAATTAGAAATGTGAAATGTATCAAGTGACACTATATATCATTCCTCATTTGATATTGAGCACTACTATGCATACTGATTTCTTTTTGAAGTTATGGATTATGTAGGTATCTAAACAATGAATAAGATTTGAGACGTACATCCAATGCATTTTTCATAATTTGGAAGACTTTGTTTAGAGAAATATTTTTAAACTCTTATAAGTTAATATAGAACTTTCTATCAGGACATGTTTTAATAACATATAAGTGAGTGTTCACAATGCCAATTAATATACCCAATATTTTAACAATAATCAGTATGCAAATAATTTCAGAGAATGTGACCACAAAAATACTAGCTAATTAATGTATTAATTTCCTTTGGCTGTGATAACAAAGTGCAACAAATTGAATGACTTACGGCAATGTGAATTTACCATCTTTCAATGCTGGAGGTCAGAAGTATGAAATGGGCTTCACAGGGGAACCGCTCAGATGTTGGAAGGTTTGTATTCACTCTGGAAGTTCTTAAGGAAAATTTATTTCTTTGCCGTTTTCAGCTTCTAAAAGCTGCTTACATTATGTGGCTCATGACCACTTCTATGTTCAAACCAGTATCTTATGTGATAGGTCAAGTCCTTTGCATGCTTCTATCTCTCTAGGCCTCCTCTCTCCTTGGTCCTTGGATTGCACTTGGTCTTTGGATTGCACTGAGTCCATTCATAGATTCCAACATTTATCAATATCTCAAGGTCATCTATTAGCAAACTTCATTTTATATGCATTCTTAGTTCTCTTTTTGCATGCCTTCTATCATATTCACAAGAACAGGGATTAAGATATAGACTTGTCAGACAGAACATTTCTTCTTGCCCATTTCACTGATATTGTTATAATTTCTCTCATCTGCGAGTCACATCTGATTTTACAGAAAACAGCATCCAGCAAATTTTCTGTAATAACTACATTTTTCACTTTTTTCAACTACCTGGATATGTGATCTCTAGACACTTTGAAAACTTAGTTGTGTTTGCTTAGTTTAAAATGCATGAGTGTAGTGAGACTTTTGACAAACTTCTAACCAGGCACTTTAAATATTTTTGCAAGTATTCAGTAGATATTCATTTAATAATTTATATGCTCAGAATAAAGATAAATCTTATGCTGTTCAGGTCCATTGCATTTCCAGTCAAATTATAATATATTTTAAAGCAAGATATACTCATGTGATTTACTTCAATTCAATTGGGCACACTCAATATATTTGTAATCACCAAATATAGTAAGTGCAATATTGATCACACAAAACATTTCTAACTTTTGCTAAAATCACATAATCCTTCCTGCTTCATAAATCAAAATCTTTGTTAACTTTAAAGAATTATTTCTAATTGAACTTTGAAAGTAAAATGTACAATTGACAGGTATTCCTTAGAATTGAGATATTTGCAGAAGTAAACTCACCCTAATGCTGAATATTTCACAAAATAAAGTAGTTTTTACATCATATTAAGCATGTTTATCCTATTCTGTTCAGAATACAAACTTTATGTAATCGCTTTTCTCAGACTTTGCCTGCTATTTACAGTGTGGCATGCTTTAAGCACTAATTGATTAGTGTGGGAGAGAGTTAAAAGAATGAACTTAGTCCTGTATGTGTAAATAGCATGTAGACCTGTTTCCTTTTGCTAGAGGTCTCCGGAAGGGATTCAGTGACCCAATAGTATTGGCAAGCTATACCTATAATAAGCGAGAACCATTAGTCTAACACAGTCTCACCTGAAAGTGGGAAAATGCTGAAGACATGATAGGATCCCTACCATTTATTATTATTCTGGACAAAAATAAAGTGCCCAGTAGAGAGTGCTTTTATTGCCTATTAATATTTGTAAAGAGTTATTAAGGAAAATAACCAGTAAAATTTGTTTTACACAAAACCTACTTCCAAACAGTATCAGACCCAAGTGAAGTTGTACATGTAGAAAAAAAGTATAATATTCAAGAAAAAATTTATTTTAAAAAAAGTTGTACTAAAGAAAATTGATATTGAGTTGTAAAAAATGAGCTGCTCCATACACAAAAAATCATGGATCCTAAACTGCTGTTCAAACTACCCAACAGGTTGCATTCAGGACCTTCTGCTCACCTGTGATTTATATGTCTTTCCTCAAATTAAACATTCCCTATTACGCAAAAAAACTGTTTAAATTAAAAGCTATCAGTAGCTATTTCAGGAGCAATGATAGTGGGACTTGATCGGTTCAATTTGTACTGTGTGCACTTTCAGATATGAGGGCTGTCTGGAGAAAGGTATTTTAAAGCAGATCAGCTTAAAACACCCATGCCTTGTACAAGCTATTAAAGTTGAATTGCACAGCTCTTCAGACATTTGACAACTGAATTCTGAATGAGGAAATGGCCAATGTCAAAAGAAGAGTGACAGGGACAATTTTTATAACATGTTTTAGGAGAATTGTGGCTAATCAGAGTCTGCAGGAAGACTTCCTCTGACAAAGAGCAAATGGCATCAAATTGGAGTAAATACCCTACATAGGCACTAACAATGGAAAGTAAATGGAAAATTATAGCTTTTGACACTTAACTGCTTCCAAAAGCAACCACCAGTCTTTTCAGGGAAAGCTATTCAGTCTGGCAGTTCTTAAGGCTGTAATTTTCTTCTTCCTTTATTACCTTACTGTAGGAGCCTCTGGAAAATACTCAGGAGAGAATTTTTTTTTTCAAAAGAAAGAACTTTCTTCTCTAGATTCTCTGCGGAATTATAAAGAATATTTCTTTTCATTTGATTCAAATGATATTTGATTTGGATATTTTCTACTATTTTATTTTGTTTCCCAACTTGACGACTTTTATTTATATAACTGTTACACAGAGTACTGCAATATATAATGGAACATAAACATACAGAATTGTATTGTAAAGGACAATCAGCAAAAATTACCTTACTGTATAAATAAATTGTATTGTAAGGGACAATCAGCAAAAATTACAGTACTGTGTAATGTAAACTGAACAAAAAATACATTGAGACTCTGTAAACAAGATGAACAGAATTGTACTAATAAAAAGATGAATCATAAGTCTGAATGGTCTTCAAAAACACAGGTCATTAATGAGTAATGTAACCTAGATTTCATTTTGGTGATTGCTATAAGATAATGAGCATCCAGTTTTACATTTTTACCCACTTATCTGCAATGCTTTCTCTATCAGAAAATAATTTTTCATATGTAAGTGTAAGACACTTTTCTGAGCTTTCAAATTTTCCATGTTGAACTCCACTTTTCCCCCTCAAAACCATCAGAGATAAACATTTTTATAAAAATTAATTACTAGGAAAAATAAATTTTAAACAAAAGCATATACTAAATAAAGGCCTTGATGTGTATCAAGTGGTTTCTCTTGTGGTTTTGATTTGTATTTCTGTACTGACTTACAGCACCGAGTATTATCTTATGTGCTCAATGGCCATTTGCATATAGTCCTTTGTCTATTTTTAAATTTCTATTGAGCTGTGGAAGTGTATTTTTTACTCAATTGTCTTTATTACAATTTCATGTTTTGATAGCTAACAGAAGACATGAAACCTCCCTCCACCACACGTATTCTTCTGTCGTTAGTCTTTAAAAATGATTTAGGCCAGGTATGCTGGTACATGTGTGTAATCCCAATGCTCTGAGAGGCTGAGGTGGGAGAATCCAAGATTCAAGCACTGTTTAGGCCATTTAGGGGACCCTGTCTCAAAATGAAAATAAAAAAGTAGGCTGGGAATTTTGGGGATGTAGCTCTTACAGGGCCTCATATTCAATCCCCAGTACCATGCCAAAAAAAAAAAAAAAGCTAATTTGGAATTTCTTGAACCCTTTGTCTTCCATATAAATGCTAGAATCTGTTTGGTGAAATCATTACTTTAAAAAACAAAACAATAAAACTTGTCAGGATTTGTATTAGAATTACTTATATACATCAACTTGAGTGAAGTGATATATTTTTGATACTGAATCCTTCAGTTATGAACATACTGTCTCTACATTTATTAGTTTTTAAGGTCTTTTATTTTAAAGACAATAAAACAAAGCAAAACAGAACAAAGTAGATCAGAACAAAACAATGAAAGCAACACAGAATTTCAAAGCAAGACAGTAGTCTGGTGTTTTAACTCAGTGGCATAAGCGTGTGCCTGACAAATGTGAAGTTGTGAGTTCAATCTGCAGTACAAAAAAAAAAGACAACAGGAAATCAGCAGTGGTTACCATAATATCTCTTATTTTCTTTGAAATACTTGTCCATATCTTCACACACAAGGAATTCAAACAAAACAAAACAATACAAAACCGATCAAAACAAAAGAATGAAAAGCATTACAGGCCTTCAAAACCAGACAATAGGAAAATCAACAATGGTTGCTCTAATGTCTCTTGTTCTCTTCAAAATAGCTGCCCATACCTTCACACATCCTGAAATCAAATAACAGAAAACAAACCAAAACAAAGAACAGAAACATTATTGGACTTCAAAACAAAATGATGGAAAATAAACAACGGCTACCATAATGTCTTTTTTTCTTCAAAATAGCTGTTGATACCATCACACTTAATAAAATCAATTCTTATAAACTCTTAGGGAGAAGTTCTAGACTTGTGAAAACCTATACATGCCAATCTATCCTTTCTGTATTAGAGGAAAAAAATTAAACAAAACAAAACAAAATATAAGAAAAACAAGGAACAAAAGAGACAAATAACAATAATGAAGTGTCTAAAACAATAACAATATAGGCTTTCAAAACAG
Source organism: Hydrochoerus hydrochaeris (assembly GCA_004027455.1). Lineage (NCBI taxonomy): Eukaryota > Metazoa > Chordata > Mammalia > Rodentia > Hydrochaeridae > Hydrochoerus > Hydrochoerus hydrochaeris. Next base: position 409,135 of record PVLA01000497.1, read on the forward strand.
GTGCTGGGAACATAACCATGATCGTTATTTTGCATAGTTATCTTCAAAAAAGCTAGCAAGATTACCAGATATAGACATGCAAAACTGATCTAATCCTATAATAACTGTATCACTCCAAGAATTAAAACAATTAGTAGTACAATCATCTTAGCTACCTTAAGTGTATATATACAGCTTTGTATCATTTTTCTTTTTAATTCCTTCTTGTTCTTCTTTTCTTTATCTGAGTTATTTTCCCCGTTTGAGCAGTTTCTTAGATTTTCAAAATATTTATTGAAAATTTTGTATCTTATTTACTCTTTAACTTTCTTACACTAGGGAGACTGATGCAACCACTGTGGAGATCAGTCTGGAGGTTCCTCATAAGGCTGGGATTGGAGATCCCATTTGGCCCAGTTCTTCCATTCTGGGCATATTCCCAGAAGAACTGAAAACATTGTACCACAGTGATATATGTGCACCCATGATTATAGCAACACAATTTGTAATAGCCAAATCCTGGAAACAACCCAAATTTCCACCAACTGAGGAATGGATAAAAAAGATGTGGCATTTTTATACAGTGGAGTACTAATCAGCTATAAAGAAGGACCACACTGAGGCTTTTATAGGTAAATGGATATAACTTGAGACAATACTCCTAAGTGAATTAAATCAAACTTAAATGTGTAAATACTGTATTTTCTACCATTTGGAACTGTGGTATTTGAATTGCTGTGTAGGTTTGAATATGTGAAGCTTGTAAGTTTAGAAATCTTTTATTTGTTTCCAGTCTTTTGAGTATAAGCTACACCTCAATTAATAATCTAAGATTTCCTTAGAAGTTTGTAGAATAAACATCAATTAGAACACAATTAAATTGTTACAGCCTGCCTCTAGATGTCTCCCTAAAACCGCATACAATTATAGAGGAGGTCTTTTCAGAGACGGCTAGATCTAGAGTGTATAGTGCTGGGATCAAAAGTGTATAATTATTACATCACACCACTGATTGGTTTGGCATAGTTTTGGCTAGGGTTAAGGGTGGAAGTGCTACATTTACCCTAAGGTGGGTATTCTCCATAAAATGTAAGAGGCAGAAAGAGGGCTAATATGCATTGTTACCAGCCTTTTTGATGTGGTCTGTTTATCTTATGTGATGCCCATCTACCATGTAACCTTGACTTGGAGCTAGACAACTATGATACGAAGCCTCTACAAACTGTGAGCCAAATAAACCTCTTCTTTTATTTTGGGTGTGAGGTATTTTATCTCAGTAATGAAAAAGTAATACATAAATCAATTTTTCCTCTAATTTATTAAATATGAAATATATAATATTAATCTATCCTTGGCTAGACAGGTTCTTTCAATCAGTTCTTCCACTTTGCTCATATTTTTATGGTTTAAACTTTTGAAATTAATATTGAATCATGCTATCTCATTGCCTACATCTATGCAGCAATTTCTGACTTACATGGTGTTACTGCATTAGTTTTTGTATCGCTGTGACCTAATATCAAAACTCACAATTTAAAGGAGAATGCACCTGAGAGGAATGAGCATAGATTGTATATAGTACCCAAAGCTATGCCTCCCTGCCCTATAGGGACACTCAGGAACATGTTTTGCTTAGGTATTTCTTAATCCAATAAAGTTGGCATACCAGGATAAAAGAACATGACCCAGAAATTGTTGATTTTATATTCAAGCTCTTCTCCTTAAACCATACTTAATTTCCAGAGAGAGATGATAACAAAGTTCTTATTTTGCCTAATATAATACAAGCATCCCATGTACAATGAATGCAATAACCCCTGCCCCAAATTCTCAAAAGTACCACCATTTTTCAAAAGTCTAAGTCCAAATCTCTTCTGTTACTCAAGACAATTCCTTAGCTGTCAACGTCTGTAACAGACAAAATCAAATTAGATAATATTGAGGTACAGTAGCACAGAGTAACCACCCAAATTCCAAAAAGAAGGAATAAGGGGATAGAAAGGTATTGTACCTAAGCAAGAATGAAACCCTGCAGGGAAAACATTAAGTCCTCTTGTTCCATATCTCACATCCAGGGAACAGGATGGGTTCCAGAGGCCTTTACCAGCCTCACCCCAGCGGTCTTGCCAGTTGTATGCCATATGTCCACTTTCTTAGGCTAGCTCCACTCATGCTCTGTAGCTTTTTTTTTCAGGACAGTCTATATTCCTGATGTCTCCAAATTCCTTGGTTCTCCACTGAACCTTTGGCTTCATTTCCACAACTTCACACACCACTTTTCTAGTTTTCCCCTGCCTCCCAACCTTCTCTTGATATCTGGGTGAAAACCTTCCTGACCTTACAGCTCTTACATTCTGCATGCCAGTAATACCAGCTGTATTGTGGATGACATTAAAGACAGCTGTAGTTTAAGTGGCAGCCAGCTCCCTTGGACCAGGGCTGCAGCAACCTTAGAGCCTAGATGAATGAACAGAGTGAAATGAATTCTAGGAACTGATTTCCTGAGATTTTCTCCACCAGATCTCCAAAGGACTCTCTTCTCAAAAGAAGTTCATACTTTTGAACCCCAGCTTACATTGAATGGGATCTTACTGATTGTTAAGATGACCTCAAGATATATTTTTCTTACCCCTGTGCAAAGGATTTTCTTACTCTTTAATGACACTAATCTCTAGCAGCTGAACTTTGATACCAAATTTACATATAGTTCTTTCTGGTCCAAATTTTTTTTTCAAATTTAAGTCTTTAATTTTTTTTCTGCTATGTTTTCTGCCCCAGATTTTCACTATGAATCTGATTAAAGTCAGACATCAATGCTCATACCACTGCCTGAATATTAGGCTGTCTTTAAATTTCTTCTTTTAGATTATCCACCACCTACAATCTCAGTCTTCTGCAAAGTATAAAGACATGAGCAACATGTAAACAAGTTTTCTGTCAGAGTGTAATACACATGACTTCTAGTCTGAATGCCAATGGAGTCTTGATCCAAATAAAACCTGACCTTTATTTGAATCTGTCCTTTACTTTGGCATTCCTATAATCATTTTGGTTTTCTGAGTTCTGAGAAGAATCACCCATCAAAGTTTGCTTACATCATCCAAATTTTCTCTAGCTCACATCTCCAAACCTTTCCAAATGGCTCCCACAAGCCATTTCCAAATTCTTAACCATATGGTTAAATAAAGTGGCAGCAATAATACTAATTCTCTGGGACAAAATTTCTGTCTTAGCATTCTCATTGCTAAAACACAATACCAGACATTCACAATTTAAAGGGGAACAGCAGGAGAGAGAAATGGATGAGGCACTCTATGTAGTAGCCAAGGATACCATACCCTCATAGCCTAGCAAGACAGTCCAAGTAGTATGGTTTAATAATATAGGCATTTCTTAATCTAATGGAGTTGGCATATACAGATTAATAGCTACAATTACAAGAAAGACCCAGATATTACACAATGATGAATTTTGAAGAAAGAAATCAAAAGTTGTTCCTTTTCAAAGTAACATATATTCTGGCAACCTAGTGATATATTCCCATTTTGCATAAAATCCTTTTCTGATAGTTCCTCCTTTCATAAATCTTTGTTAATTTTAAATAGTGCTTTTTCTCTATATATTAGCCATTATACTCCTTGTAACATCTTTGTAGAATAGAATTGGCTAGAGCTGTTTGTCACTTATAAAGTGACACTGTTCCTGTCTCTGAACAAAAGTTAAAACCCAGTTTCACAAAATATCATCACTTATAAACAAATTGAAAGCAGTTTACTCACTTTGATAAAAGTCAGTTAAGTATTCAGTCAGGGAGATTTCTCCTGGTAAAATAAGTAAGAATAAATTTTAACATCCCACCTGCTAAGCACTACTAAAGTGCCTGGATATTATATATGGAATATGAGAAGACTCTGAAGAGAAGGGAGACCAGTAGTGGCAGTAAGGAAAATATAAAGGTCTTGGATTTCTACCCTGATCCAGACTTCATGAAATGCTTCTCCCCTTCTTCACTAATGAAATGTTAAACTTAACCTAGTAGAGAGCTATGTCTGTTGCTAACACTCACCTGTGATAAAGTTGGCATGCTATCAGTGATGATGATGTGGGAAGCAATAAAGAGGTATTCCTCACTTTCTCATTTAGTATAGTATTAGAAGAGGCACAGCAGGGTGTTTGAAATTCAACAGACACCCAATGGCAACGAGAAGCATTTAAACACATTGGGTGTCATTTTAGTCAAAGTAGAAGACCATGGTTTTTTACCCTATGCATGGCAGGAACATCAAAATTGTGCCCTACCACCTCTTCTGGACAACTGTAACAAGAAACATATTTCCTTTCTTTCAATCCAGGGAGCCAAGGCCACATGAGGTGAATTCCAGTGCACCTGTGCTGGCTTGGGGAGAGCTTTAAACCAGCAGTTAGAAGCCCGTCAGCTTTCCAAAACACTGGAGGTGGCACAGGAAGTGCTGCTGGCCTGATTGAACCACACCTAGTGACCTTCTTTCAATCTGGGGAGCTGAAGCTGCATGAATGCCAGGAGCCAAGCTTGCATGAGGTGATTTCCAACACTCCCAGAGGAAGCTTTGGAATATTGCTCAAGTCCTGGAAATATAGAAAAATTATAAGACCAAAATGCAATCTCAAACCTCCAGCCCAACCCAACAGAACCTCCAGCCCAACCCAACAGAACCTAGGAGGCAAGTACATAGAAGAAAATAGAAGCTATACACCTGAAATGCTTGAAATGATATCAATTGAAATAAAGAAATAACTCTGGGAAGCTATAAGAGAACTCAAATCAGAAAAAAATCTCCTATGTAAAAGAAGAAATGATAATGGTTATTAAAGAACTGCTGAACACATCTGAAGAAGACACAGTTAAAAAATTAGAGAAACAATGCAAAAAGATGGAAACCCTGAATGAACAATATAAGTAACAAAGAGAATGCATGAAGCAGATTCAAAGAGATACACAGGAAATAAAAAATCCCACTGAAAGTTGGTAAAACTGCCTCAATGAAAGTAAAGATAGAATTTCAGACCTTGAAAACAAGACTTCAGCTAGTGAACAGGGAAGGAAAGATCTTTTAAAAATAACAAGGAATCACGAAATAAGAATTCAACAACTGCAAGATGATGCAAAGAAAAACAACATAAGATTAATAGGAATAAATGAAAAAGAAGGGGACAACACAAATGATATCAAGAGGTTATTTACAGAAGTAATAGTTGAAAAATTGTCAAACATGAGAATGGAAACTGACATACAGATTAGTGAAGCATATAGAACTGCAAGTAGCCATAACTAAAATAAAACTAAACCCAGACATATAATAATCAACATCCCAGAAATCCAACAAAAGAAGAAAATATTAAAAGCTGGTAGAGAGAAAAGACAGATCACCTATAAAGAAAAACCTATCAGAATCATAGCAGACTTCTCAACACAAACAATGAAGTCAAGAAGAGCACAGAGTGAGGTTTTCAGATCCTAAAGGAAAACAACTTTCAACGGAGACAGCTGTACCCTGCAAAGTGGTCCTTCAAAATGGATGGAGAAACATGATACTTCCATGACAAAGAACAGCTGAAGGACTTTATGATCACCAAACCAACCCAACAGAAAATACTGAAAGACATTCTAGATACACACAGGAAAAAATCACTAAGCAAGACAGACAATTAAACAGAGTGGAAAGGTAAAGATACAACAGCAGAAAGATAACATGTCAACAATAAACAAATATGTAACAGTTATAATCATTAATGAAAATCGCCTCAATTCACCAATTAAAAGAAACAGACAGGCAGAATGAATCAAGAAGCAACATCCAACAATATGCTGTCTACAAGAAACCCATCTAACCCAAAAGAGGAAACTCATAGACTGAAAGTCAAAGGATGGAAAATAATACTTAATGCAACAAGAACTCAAAAAAAGCAAGGGTGGGTATTCTACATAGAAGACCCAAAAAACTACATTGAAAAACTCCTAGATATAATAAATAAATTCAGTAATGTAGCTGGATACAAAGTCAATACATAAAAAAATAGCATTCCTATACACTAACAACAAAATCACTGAGAGAGAAATAAGCGAAGCCACACCCTTCACAATAGCATCTACAAAAATTTAATGCTTAGGAATTAATCTAATGAAAGAAGTGAAAGATCTATCTATTCAGGGAAAATTATAATACCCTGAAAAAACAAATAAAAAAGGACCTCAGAAAAGGCAATGACATCCTTTGTTCATGGATGGGAAGAATAAATATTGTGAAAATGACATTCTCCCAAAATTGTTATACAATTTCAATGCAATCCCAATCAAAATATCACTAGAATACCTCATCAATCTAGGGAAATCACTCCTAAAATTCATCTGGAACCAGAAGAGATCCAGAATAGCAAAGGCATTCTAAGCAACAAAGGCAAGGCAGGGGGCATCACGATCCCTGACTTGAAATTATAGTACAAAGCTACTGTAATAAAATCAACATGGTATTGGAATAAAAGCAGACCTATAGATCAATGGAATAGATTACAAGATACAGCCACAACTACAAACACACTCAGCCACCTTATCCTTGACAAATGGGCCAAACATGTTCACTGGAAGAATGATATTCTCTTTAATAAATGATGCTGGAAAAATTAGCTCTCATATGCCAAAAACTAAAATTAGACCCATGCCTATTACCATGTACTAAATGAAAGTCTAAATGGATCAAAGATCTAAATATTAAAACAGAAATACTAAATCCATTGGAAGACAAAGTAGGTAAAAATCTTGAAGACATAGGGGTAGGTAGAGAATTCATGAACAAGAATCAAACTGCATGGGAAATGCTTCCCAGAATCAATAATTTTGATTAAATCTTACCAAAGAGTTTCTGCATTTCAAAATAAATCTCCAGCAGAGTGCAAAGAATGCTCACAAATTGGGAAAAAATCTTAGTGAACTGTCCCTCAGACAAAGGATTTCTGTCTAGAACATATAAAGAAGTTTAAAAAATGAGATCCCCTAAACTCAAAGACACATTCCAAAAATGGGCATCTGAGATGAATACAAAGTTTTCAGATGAAGAAATACAAATGGCATATAAGTACATGAAAAAATGTTCATCATCATTAGTCATTAGGGACATGCAAATTAAAACCACACTGAGATTCTATTTCACTCCAGAAAGAATGGCCAGGATAAAGAAAACTACTAACAATAAATCCTGGAGTGGGTGAGGGGAAAAAGGAACTCTTCTGAACTTTTTGTGGTAGTGTAGACTAGTGCAACCACTGTGGAGGTCAGTCTGGAGATTTCTCAAAAACCTGGAGTTGGAAGTTCCATTTGACCCAGCTCTTCCACTTCTAGGCATATTCCCTGAAGAACTGAAAACATCACACCACAGTGATATATGTGCACCCATGTTTGTAGCAGCACAACTGGCAATAGCCAGATCTTGGAAGGAACATAAATGCCCATCAACTCAGGAACGGATAAAAAAGATGTGGTAGTTTTATACAATGGAGTACTACTCAGTTATAAAGAATGATCACATTGAAATATTTATAAATAAATGGGTGCAACTTGAGACCACACTCTTAAGTGAAATTAATCAAACTCATATGTATAAATACTGTATAGTCTCCCTAGTGTAAGAAATGATGAGTACCTAAGATTTTATAGTAATCATGGTTCCCTAATTTATTGCTTTGAATCCTTATAATGTTTTCATTAATTGATTGGCATGGTTTTATTCTATTTTGTTTGATTTTATTATGTGTGATGGTATGAAATTACTTTGAAGAAAATAAGACAATATGGCAGCCATTGCTGATTTAATATTAACTTGCTTTGAAGTCCTACCATGCTTTTATTCTATTTCCATTGGTTCTATCATGTTGTGCCTTATTGGATTTTAAAATGTGTGATAGTATGAATAGAGTTATGGAAAATGAGATATTACAGAAGCCATTATGCATTTCTGTTATTTGGTTTTGAATGTCCTGTAATACCTTTATTCCCGTGAATGGTTTTATACTATTTTGCTATGTTTAATATTATTGTGTGTGAAGGTATGCTCAACTACTTTAAGGAAAGGGACATTATGGTAGCTACTGTTAATATCTGGCTGTCTTGTTTACATTGTTCTGTTCTGATTTTCTTTGTTCTGTCTTCTTTTGTTTTATTCTCTTTAAAATTAAAAAAGAAACATATTTCACAATGTTTAAATAATATGCGGGATAATCCACATAACATTCAAAATACCCAGGTTTCAATTGAAATATCATCGTACCAAGAGTCAGGATGATCTCAAACTTAATGGAAAAATATCAAGAGACACCAACCCTGACATGATGAAAATGTTAAAGCACCCATCATAATGTGATTCAATAAGGTATTACAGATATATCTGAAATAAATGATAATTAAGCTCCACAATAGAGGGTTAGTCTTTATATTATAACTAAGTAAATACTTTGAGAACTACAGAATATAAGAGCCAAAACAAAAAAAAATTTCAGTGGATAGATTCAACAGAAGACTAGCAAGAAAAGATTAAAGTGTCAATAAACTTGAAGGCAGAAAACTAGGAATATTCTAATGGAAAAAAAAAACTGAAAAAAAAGATCTGAAAATATTACCAGCTCTTCAGAGAACAGTATTATTGTTTATAAAATATCATACACTTTTATTTCAGGAGAAGAAAAAATGATGGTCCTTAAAATATTCAAAGACATGACAGCTGGACATTTCAAATATATTGGGAAATACCAAACATGTTAGCACATATATATGATCCTAGCACTTGGGAGGCTAAAATGGGAGGATGACCATGAGTTTGAGGTGAGCCTGAACTGCATAGAGAGATCCTGTCTCAAAATGAGCAAACAACAATTAAAAAAAAATTGGGGGAGATAATTGACCTATGTATAGAAGACTGGGAATAAAATTCCAACAAGATATGTCCAGATAAACTCACATCCTGACACAACATAATGGAACTTCTGAAAAACTATAGCCAAGGAAAGTAATAGGGAGAAATGATATCAACTGCTAAAGAAAATCTAATTCTTATAAGATTTCTCATAATAATTTATGGTGAACAGAACATGCTAAAATGTTTCATGGTATTAAAAACCATAATATCCCAGAATTTTATATTAAGTAAGAATATCTTCCATGAAAATGATTGTCATCAGGAGACCTACTCTAAAAAATGTTTTAAAAAAGCATGTTAAAGAGAAATAAAATGATAAAAGAAGAAATATTGAAATTACAGACAGGAAGAAAAAAGTACAAGCAAAAACAGTAGACAAATAGGCTATGCTTTCTTTTCTACATGATTTCAACGTATAGTTTATGTTTAAAGAAAAAATCATAATATCAATTATGTAGAGGTATGTAGTGCTACTATTTAAGAAAACTACATCTTAAATGAAAAAGAGGTTTGCAGTGTGCTTTTATAGTTAATATGTATATGGATTATACTTTTATATATTCTGTTAATCTCTGTATTTTCACAGTTACATTTAAATCACTTATATTTATTATTATTCATATACTAAGGCTTTCCATTTACTATTGTATTTTCCATTTTTCTTCTCTAGTGTTTATTTATCCATTTTATTTGACCCTATTATCATGCAGGAAACAAAAATATTTTTAAAATTTGTTTCTTAATATTTAGAGGTTTTTATGATGACAGCTTGAGACTACCTCATAAGTGAAATAAATCAGAGTCAGATTTGTAAAGATCATATTGTCTCTCTAGTACAAATTAAATAATAATAATAAAAACTGAAAGAGTAATAAGATCCAAAATATATGATAGATATCGTAATAATGAAAGGGAAAGAAAGTGCTCAAAAGGAAAGAACAACTTGCAGGTATAACACACAACTTTATGTATGTTTAAGTGTGCAAGATAGATAACCATACTACTAATTTTTTGTTAGTACATGAAACAATAGTTTGTACTGTCATTGTTTTTCTGTTCATTTTTTATGCTTTTTGTAACATGAACAACTACTTCTAAGATAACAATATGTAATTTATCAAATAGTGATATCTTAGTGTTAATTTTTCAAATTCTACATTCTTTCTATCCTTTTTCTGTTTTGCTTTTTTTTCTCTAAATTAAAAAAATATGACGTTTCCATAAAGAATTTTAGATGTGGGAAAAAGCAGCACAGGCATCCTTTCCTTTCCAGCACGTAAGCACTTCTGTCATGCCATTCTGTTCACATTCATGTAGCAAGCAAAATCATTAAGCTTTGTGCTTCTAATTTTGACCTCTATTTCCAGCTGCAAACAAGTCTACCAATCAGTGTCATGTTTTTATGGCATAATACTTGGAATGTGTTCAGCGAATGCATTTTCACATAGCACTGAGAAGCTGCTGGACGAATAACACTCTATCATGGATACTTGCATTTTGTTTGAGACACAGAGAGAGGGGCATAAAATATTAGTTTGGAATCTGTCAGCACCTCTCATCTCTTTCACAGATTCCAGTTCATTAACACTTGTGTTGAACATTCAATAAATCTGGAGTTGAGGGCCTAAATGATTCTTAATATCACTGAATTATTGTTCATTTTCCATAAGAGTTTCTTTTTCTATTAATACATTCAGCATAAGGAAAGAAAGCAAAGTTTATTTTTTGACAAATGTTAAACATTATTATTAGTGCATGTTAATTGTATACATTAATGGGATTCATTGTGATGTTTCTCACTATATGTATGATACATTTATCATCCAAACATGCTTCCCAGTCCATAGTAATCACTTTTCTACCTTCACATAGAGAATTTTTTTTCATGTTGTCTGTTTTGGATTTGTTTTTAGTTTTCATATATGAAAGATATCATGTGACAGTTTTTCTGTATCTGGCTTGCTGTACTTAATATGTCCTCCAGTTCCATCTATTTTCCTGTAATTAACAACAATTCATTCTTTTTCTGATGGAATAACACTCCCCTGTGTGGAAATATATTTTCTTTATCCATTCATCTGCTGATGAGTACCAATGCTGATTTTATATTTTAGCATTTGTAAATAGTGACACATTGAACATTAGTGTATTGGTATCACTTTGCATGTTGACTTAACTTTCTTTAGGTAGATACCAATACCCAAGATTAGTATTGCTAGATCATATCATAATTCTAATTTTAGTTTTTTGAGAGAACTTTGTGCCATTGTCCATACTGACTATATTAATTTACATTAACACTTTCAATGAATAGTAGGAAGTCTGGAGGGACATTTAAAATTTCCTTGAAAGATATGAAAATGAAAACATGATATATAATCTGAGTGAAATACAGCAAAACTATATTTAAGAGGGACATTTATAGCAAGGTGTGCCTACATCAAAAAATAGAAAGAATTTAATTACCCTAAAGAAGTATTTCAATTACTTAAAAAAATCAAGAACAATATAAACCCAAAATAATAGAAGGAAATAAGAAATAAAGAACAGAACAAATAATAATATAGAGTCTAAAAGAGCAATAAAGATTATGAAACAAAGAGTTGGTTCTTTAAAATGATTAAGAAAATAAATGAATTATACTATTGAAAGAAAGAGAATTAAAGTAAAAATAGAGCTGAATAAAAGGCATTGCAACTGGTATGACAGAAATTTAGAGAATCTAGCCAGGCGTGATGGCACATGCCCATAATCCCAGAATTTAGGAAGCTGAGACAGGATGATCACCATGAGTTTTAGGCCAGCCTGGGATACATTAGGTAGTTTCAGGCTAGCCTAATCTACACAGTGAATCCTTCTTTAAAAAAATTAGAGAATCTTTAGAGGTTTTCTATAGACTAAACCTATTTAAACATTCAGCCAAAATTTTTTTGAAAAATATGAGTGACAAACTCAGAAGAAATAGGTATATGGACACATACAGCATACCAAAATTGAACAAAAATATTTAAAAATACCTAAATAGATCGATAACAAGCAATAATATTGAATTAATAATAAAGTCTCCAAACAAAAATCCCAGTTCCAGATTGCTTCACTATTGAATTTTGTGAGCCCTTTAAAGAAATAACACTATGCTTTCCACTATGCCATAGAATTGAAAATAAAGGAGGATTCCCAAACTCAACCTGACAAAGTCTCCAGTTTAAACTACCACAGGTCCTATGTTTTTAAACAAAACTACATATAATGAAATAAAATGTTATGGTTTAGATCTTGGGTGCTCCCTAAAAGCATCATGTGCTTGGAAGGTGATTGGATCACGAGGGAGCTACAGCTGACTTGCTGTTAGGAGGTGAGTCCAGGAGTACATACCTCCTTCCCTTTTCTCTGCTTCCCAGCATCATGACATGAGCAGCTTTCCTCCCCCTAACCCTTCTAACATGCTCTGGTGGCCTTAAAGCCAGAAAACTATGGAATGAATCTTCTAAAAACTACAAACCTAAATAACCCTCTCTTCCTTTAAATTGTGTCAGTATTGTATCCCAGTAATGAGAAAGTGACTCGGACATGTAATATTTAAAATTAAAATTGCAATGGCCTGCTGTTATGTCTCATATTTAAAGGTGTAGCATGATTGGGGGGCATGAGACAATGGCAGAGTGCTTTGACTATTCCCATCTTTCCTCGTTTCCTGGTCACTTGGAAAGGAGCGGTTTTTTCCTTCCCTATCCCCTTTGACCATGCCATTTCTGCTTTGAAGCTGGCCTTGTATAGACTGAACCTATTTAAACTTTCAGCCAAAATAAGCCTCTGCTTTAATTTGTAGATGTCAGCTCTTTTGTCCCTGCAACAGAAAAGCTGATGAACACATCTGCTGAGAAACCAAAAATAGTCATTCAAATGCGTGTTTATTTAGGAATATTGGTTAAATTTTATAAATTTTGACTATGTTAAGTTTTACAGAAAACTAAAAATTACTGGGTCCAATAGCTGGACACAATAGCACATGCCTCAAATCTTACCTACTTGGGTGGCTAAGGGAGGAGAATGACAAGTTCAAATAAGCCTAATATAGGATGACTCCATCTAAAAACATGGACCTGTAAGATAGTTGAACAAAATTGTCATAGCTTTAAAGAGTAAAGCAGTAACATTTGAAATAGCATGTGTGATATAGCAAAAAGAAAGGGAGAATATAATTGAGCTAAAAGATTAGCAATAGTTAACACATAGTCTTTATGCTCTCCTGAAGCTTACTATTCCCCAAGCTCCTCTGGTTAGTTTTCCTGGGTTTGAATGATATGTTGGAGTGCTAAAACGAGCAGAGATAAGAGAGAATCCCTAGAGAAGCCATGAACAACTTCTAATCTGTTGTCACAAGTTTTAAACTCTTGTATTTAAGCCTCATGCCACTATGATTTTAGTTTGTCTTTTGATACCACAAGAATTCCAGAAATTAAAGTGTTTCTATGAAATTTCCTTATTTCATTACTTAAAGTATTTTTTTGCATTCCATTATGCTCCAAAGAATCTGAGGAACTCTGCAATTGTTTCATTTATTCAACCCCAAATGTATATATCCCAAAGAACTGCTAAAACCAAAAATTCAAAACATGTATATATTCCTAAGAATGTATATATTCCAAAGATCCAACAAAGATTCAGCAATATGGTCATCTATTTTACACATTCAAACATACATGTAGTTATATCCCTTAGAGCTCTAGTTTCCTTTACTTGTAAGAAAGCCATGCAGTATTTTGCTTACTTAGTGGTTGTGCCTCATAATAACCAGGTTTCAGAATTAGAAGAATGCTCATCCCCAGGTTTATTCAACCCAGAATTATATATTCCTAAGAACTGAAGTTCTCTTCCCATACCTGTAAGAGCTATTCCGCAGGTTTATGTTTTCCTACCAACTTCTCATTTTTTTCTCTTTTTTTCTTTCTTTCTTTCTTTCTTTCTTTCTTTCTTTCTTTCTTTCTTTCTTTCTTTCTTTTCTTTCTTTTTCTTTCTTCTTTCTTTCTTTCTTTCTTTTTCTTTCTTCTTTCTTCCTTTCTTTCTTTCTTCTTTCTTTCTTTCTCTTTCTTTTCTGACAATTTAGTTCTGACATTCTGTCCTTTGCTGACACTGACTGGCATGCAATTTTCCAAGTTAAAATACTTGGAAATATAGTCTTCTATATTTGATGAAAGCAGGTAAACATGCAATATTGCATTTCAAACCATCTGACATATAAAATGAGAATGAACAATGAAAAATGATTTGCCTTTGGAGGAGGCAAATGTTTTATATTAAACAGGGATAAGCTTTCCAAGAATGCATGTTGTACAGAAATGCAAATTGAGATTGTTTACAAATGCTAAAGGCAAAAATTCAAAACACAGCATGAAGGTTTCTTACTAATTTTAGTGTATTTTAGTTAATCATATATGTTTTTTTAAATTTTATTTAAAGACAAAAAAAGAGAAAGGATAGAAATATTACAGAATTTCAAATAAAGATAAAACAGTAAGAAATCACTAGTTGATAAATTACATATTGTAATTTTAGAAATAGTTGTTCAAGTTAAAAAATTAAAACACACAAAGTGGACATTCAAAAAGTGAGATTGTAAACAGATCTGTTCAATAATCCAAGAAGAACTTAGAAATATGGTTATCAATCCTAAACACTTAAATATACATGCAGTTACAACTTTTATAGCACTTCCTATTTCCTCTTTTTACAACAGCATTTACACATTTTTTAAAATTTTATTTAAAGAGAAAAAAAAAGCAAAACAAATGTGGTAGCAACAATACAGATTCTAAAAGAAAAAAAAGAGAAAAAAAAACTAAGAAATCACTAGTTGATAAATTAGGTATTGTAATCTTGGATATAGTTGCTCAAATTACAAAATGAAAGGATACATGGTAGATATTCAAAAGTGAGAGTGCAAACAGTTCTTCAAAGATCCAACAAAGATTCAGCAATATGGTCATCTACTTTACACATTCAAACATACATGAAGTTATATCCTGTAGAGCACTTTCATTTCCTCTCTTTTTTACAATAGCAATTACATACTTTGGGTTTATTACTCCTATGGTTCTTATTTCTTTTTACACTAGAGAAACAATGTGATATTTATAAATATGATTCTTATTTATTTCACTAATGAGGATAGTCTCAAGTTGTCTGCATTTACCTATGATGGCCTCACTATCATCCTTTTTTATAGCTGAGCAATATTCCATTGTATAAAAATGCCACATCTTTTTCATCCACTCTACAGTTGATGGGCATCTTGGTTCTTTCAAAAACTTAGCTATTCCAAATTGGGCTGCTATGAACATGAGTGCACATATGTCACTGTGATATGAACTTTTCAGTTCTGGAAAAATACCAAGGAGGGGAATAGCTGGATTGAATGGAGCTTCCAGTTCTAGTCTTCTGAGAATTTCCCATTTGGATTTCCATAGTGGCTGCACCAGTCTACACTCCCACTAACAGTGAAGCAGTGTTCCTTTTTTCCTTGGAGCCTCGCCAACATTTGTTACCAGTTGATTTCTTGATGGAAGCTATTCTTTGCGGAGTGAGGTGAAATCTCAATTTTGTTTTAATTTGCATTTCTTGAATGACAAGTGATGGTGAACATTTCTTCATGTATTTATTTGTCATTTGTATATCTTCCTCTGAGAACTGTGTGTTCATCTTAGATGTCCATTTTTGGAGAGGGCCTTTGAATTTGGGGGGCTTGATGTTTTTCAATTCTTTATATATTATGGACATAAGTCCTTTGTCTGAGGGGTGGCTGTCTAAAATTCTTTTCCAATCTGTGGGTTTTCTTTTCACTTGGTTGATGATTTCTTTTGAAGTGCAGAAAATTTTCAATAATATGAGATCCCAATTGTTGATTCTTTGAAGTGTTTCCTGTGCAGTTTGCATTTCGTTCATGAATTCTCTGCCTACCCCTATGTCTCCAAGAATTCTGCCTAATTTGTGTTCCAGTAGATTTGGTGTTTCTGTTTTAATATTTGGGTCTTTGATCCACTTAGACTTTAGTTTTGTGTATGGTGATAGGCATGGATGTACTTTCAGTTTTCGACATGTGGGGAGCCAGTTTTTCCAACACTATTTATTAAAGAGGCTATCCTTCTTCCAGTTTACATATTTAGCCCCTTTGTCAAATGTCAGGTGGATGAGTGTCTTTGTAGTTGTGCTTGCATCTTCTAATCTGTTCCATTGATCCTCAGGTCTATTTCTCTGCCAGTACCATGCTGATTTTATCACTGTGGCCTTATAGCACTGTGACTTTATAGTACTGTTTCAAGTCAGGAATTGAGATGCCTCCTGCTTTACCTTTGTTGTCCAGAATTGCTTTTGCTAATGACTTGTTTCCAAATGAATTTTAGGAGCACTTTATCTAGATCTGTGAGGTATGTCAATATTATTTTCATTGGGATTGCATTAAATCTGTGTAACAATTTGGAGGGTATGGCCATTTTTACAATGTTGGTTCTTCCTAGCCAAGAGCAAGGAATATCCTTCCATTTTCTAATATCTTCTTCAGTCCTCTTTTTCAGTGTAGCATAATTTTCAGCATATAGACCTTTTACATTTTTAGTTAGGTTGATTCCTAAATATTTCATTTTTTTTAGATTCTATAGTGAAAGGTGATATTTCCAAAATTTGTGTCTCAGTGAGTTTGTTGTTTATGTACAGGAATGCTACTGATTTTTGAGCACTGGCTTTGTATCCAGCTAAATTGCTGAATTTGTTTATTGCCTCTAGTAGTCTTTTAATGGAGTTTTTGGGTCTGCTATGTAGAATATCATGTCAGCTGCAAATAGCGATAATTTAGCTTCTTCCTTTCCTATCTTTACTCCTTTTATTTCTCTCACTTGTCTGATTGCCCCGGCTAGTATTTCCCAAACTATATTGAATAGGAGTGGTGATAGTGGACATCCTATCTTGCTCCTGATTTTAAAGTGAAAGTTTTCAGTTTTTGTCTATTTAGTATAATGTTGGCTGTTGATTTGTCATAAATGGCCTTTATAAGGTTGAGGTAGACAGCATGTATTCTGAGATTCTGAAAGGTTTTTTATCATTAGGATGTTTTGGACTTTATCAAAAGCTTTTTCTACATTTATTGAGATGAGCATGTGGTTTTTGTTTTTGGCTCTGTTGATGTGCTGTATTACATTTATTGATTTGCGTATGGTAACCATCACTGCATTCCTGGAATGAACCTCACTTGGTCATGATGTATAATATCCTTGATGATTTGCTGCATTCTATTTTCCAGTATTTTATTGAGAATCTTTGCATCAATGTTCATTGGTGAGTTTGGTCTATAGTTCTCCTTTTTATTTGACTCTTTCTGTAGTTTTGGTATCAGATTGACTCTTTCTGTTGTTTTGGTATCAGAGTTACACTTGCCTCCAGGAATGATTTAGGGAGGATTGCTTTCTTTTCAATTTCTTTGAATAGTTTAAGGAGTATTGGCATGAAATCTTTTCTAAACTTTTTCTAGAATTCAGTAGTGAATTCATCATGACATGGGGTTTTGTTTGTTGGTAAGTTTTTAATTAAATTTTCAATTTCAATACCTGACATTGATTGTTCAAAGTTGTTATATCTTCTCGGTTGAGCTTTGGTAGTTCATATGTTTCTAGAAATCTTTCCATATCCTCTGTGTTTTCCACTCTATGTGAGTAGAGATTTTCAAAGTAGGTGTTCATGATCCTTTGCATTTCCATGGGATCAGTAGTAATTTCCCCCTTTTCATTTCCTATTGCGTGAATTTGGTTTTTTTTTCTTTTTTTTTTTTTGATAGTTATCTAGGGGTTAATCAATTTTGTTTATTCTCTCAAAAAAACCAGCTTTTTGATTCATTAATTCTTTGTATTTTTTTAGTTTCAATTGCATTGATTTCTGCTCTAATCTTTAAAATTTCCTCTCTTCCATGACCTTTAGGTTTAGCTAGGTCTTCTTTTTCTAGAAGCTTGAGATGGAGCATTAGGTTGTTCATTTGTGCTCATTTTGTTTTCTTGATATGACAATTTATTGCTATATATTTCCCTCTTAAGACCACTTTCAGTGCATCCCACAGATTACAGCATGCTGTTTCTGCATTTTCATTGAATTTTAGGTATTGCTTTATTTCTTCTTTAATTTCATCTGTAAACCATTGGTTGTTCAAAAGGTTGTTATTTAATTTCCATGTATTTATGCAGGGTTTGCAATTTTTTTGCCATTAATTTCCAATTTCAGTGTGCTATGGTCAGAAATTATACATGGGATGATTTCAATACCTTTGCATTTACTTAAGAATTTTTATGGGAAAATATATGGTCTATTTTGGAGAATATCCCATGTGCAGATGAGAAGAATGCGTATTCTGATGTAGTTGGGTGGAACAGTCTGTAAACATCTACTAAGCCCAATTGCTCGCAGATATGATTCTGTTCTGTTATTTCTTTGATTACTTTAGTTGATCTATCTGTTTGTGACAGTGGGTTAAGATCCCCTTATTATAATTGTGTTCTTGTGTATTTGGTTTTTCATGTCCATTAGTGTCTGTCTTACATAGTTGGGTGCTCCTGTATTTGGTGCATATATATTTATAATCGTTAGTTCTTCCTCTTGAATTTTCCCACTAAAGAGTATGTAATGACTTTCTTTATCTCTTTTAATCATTTTAGGTTTGAAATTCACATTGTCTGCAAATAGTATACTTGCCACTGCTTTTTTCTGGGTTCCTGTTGCATGGAATATTCTTTTCCATCCTTTGACTTTTAATCTATGAGTTTCCTTTGTGTCAGATGTGTTTCTTGTATACAGCATATTCTGGAATCATGTTTCTTGATCCATTCTGTCAATTTATTTTTTTGATAGGTGAATTGAGGCCATTTACATTTATGGATATCACTGATATGTACTTGCTGGACTTGCCATATTGTATTCCAGTTGTTTACTTTCTGCTTTTCCCCTTTGCATAATTGCTTGTCCTACCTGGTGGTTTGTTTCTTTGTTGTTCTGGAGATTGTGGTCATTTTTGTCTCTGTGTAGTATGCCTTTCAGTACTCCTTCTAGGGTTAGTTTGGTGGACTTGAATTTCTTCAGTTTTTATTTGTCATGGAAGTATCTTGTTTCTCCATTAAATTTGAATGAAATTTTGCTGGGTACATCAGTCTGGGTTGAAAGTTGTTCTCCTTCAGGGCTTGAAATATCTCTCTGCAAGCTCTTCTCGACTTGAGGGTTTGTGCTGAAAAGTCTGCTGTGATTCTAATGGACTTTCCTTGATAGGTGAGTTGTGTCTTTTCTCTAACAGATTTTATTATTCTATTTTTATGCTGTATGTCTGGGATATTAATTATTATGTGTCTGGGTGTGGATTTATGTTAATTGTGACTGTTTGGTGTTCTATATGCCTCACTTACCTGCATATCAGCTTTTTCCCCATATTTGGGAAATTTTCTTCTATTACTTCTGTGGATATTTGGGCTATGTCATTTGCATTGGCTTCTGCCTCTTCACTGATCCCTATTAATCTTATATTTTTTTCTGTTGGCATCATCTTGAAGCTGTTGGATTGTCACTTCATGCGGCTTAGTTCTTTTTAAAAGTTCTATGCTTTCATGATCACTAATCGTGATCCTGTCCTCAAGGGCCAAAATCCTATCCTCAGCTTCATTTAAACATTTGCATGCTTTGAATAGAGTTTTTGTTTCTTGGATTTCTCTTTGAGTTTGTTCATGAATTCTGCTTGTTTTCTATATTGTTCATTCAAGGTTTCAATCTATTTCCTATGATCCTGTACTTTTTTCTCTATTTCTTCTTTAGCTGCATTCAACACCTCCTTTACTAATGTTGTTATTTCTATCATTACATGGGAGAGTACTTCTAATTTGGTTTCCTCTATAGCCTCATGGAGTTTTTTTTTTTTTTCATTTCACTGGCTATCTTTTCAGAGATTCCCAGTGTGTTACTTTTGGGGTCCTGTATTTCAATGTCTCCTGAACTTGCTCCTGGTGGACTAGATGTTTGAGACTGCATTTTGCTTTTTCATTTTGCCATTTTCACTCTGCCTGATGTTTTCTCTGTGTAGGAGAGGGTCACCCAGACTCTTTTCAGACTCACCAAGGTCTTACATTTAGTTGGAGGGGTTTCACTACTGGCCCTATTTACCCACTGTACACCTCCATTTTACTGGCATGCTCTCCACACTAACACAGTTAATCTGCTGTAGTCCAAGTTTCGATGCCTGGGAGCAAAGTTTCAACTTTTTTCAGTGGGCTGGGATTCTGCCAGAGTGTGTGATCAGGGCCCCGAGGTTGGCATCTGGGTCCTACTCACTGCTTGGCGTTCAGCCAAGTTATTCCCCTGTCCCTGTTTGCGCCTTGTTGTGGTATCCGATGCAGGGAATTGTCCTACGGCCTGGGTGCAAGTCCAAAGTCCCCTTTCATGTGCTGGGATTGTATCAGAGCTTGTAGTCAGGGCCTGAGGCTGGAATCTGTGTCCTACTCGCTGCTTGGCATTTGCTGGGAGTCTGCTTGGCGTTTGCTGGGCATTTCCTAAAAATTTTATAAATTTTGAGTGAATGGAGTTACTCCATGTAATATGAAATTATCATGCAGTGCAGGCCAGACTTGAGCTCATTTTGTAGCATAGGCTTGTCCAATCATATATGTTTGATCACCTTTATTAATCCAGTGTGTGCTTATCCATTACAGTGCTTTGAACTTTTCCGATAAAAGCTGACATGAAAATTATTCATAAACCCTTTTGTCCATTATGAAAATGTGATTTGTTATAAGTTACATGAACAAACTTCTCTATTCTCTTTAAATTTAGAAAGCATACAGTTTTACAACCATTAAAATCTGCTATTGAAAGACTGCTTTTGAAGAGTGATCAGAGCTCAATTGCAATGCCCTGTGTTGAATACAATAATGATTAAAACATGGATTCTTATTATGCCACTCATTTCTTCATGAAAACGATTCAAAAATGCACCAGTGAATGCCCAAGAGAACTGGGAGGCTTCTCGGACTTTTATCCTCTATCTGCAAGCATAGAGTGTCCATGACTGTAGTTTCTCTTTCTGTCTTCTTGTGACTGTATCTTCTGTGATGAGAGGAATGCCTGGCACAGAACAACCACAATATGTCAGTTGAAAGATTGATTCACTTCCTAAATATTTCATCATGTTTTAGAAAGCTATGACAGTTTCTATGACAGTTTGCAAAATGAACACAGCTGGTCATAGTGCACTGGAGCTAGCATGCTTGAGGGTGAGCACACAGTCTCTGGAGTCTTATCCCTTGTGGATGAATTAAATCCCCAAATTCACCAGCTGTGTGACCTTGCATAAGTTTCCCAACATCACTTACCTTCAGTTTGTACATTTGTCATTTAAGAATGAGTAGTCATAATTTACTTTGCACAGTGCCCTATGAGGTTAAATTGTTTAATCCATGTTCTATGCTTCACACAATGGCTAGGCATTGTAAGTACCTGTCCTTGTTTGTGTTACAATTTTCATCATTTAATAACATTCAATTAATCTGGATTAGCTCGTGACTCTAAAACTATTTTACATCAAGACAAAAAATTCAAATTCTGTCATATCTAGGGCATAGTGAATTGTCTAGGGCACATAACGCTGCATTGTAATTCATGAAATACAAAGCTGCGGCAGCAAGAACAACAACGATGACAACAAAACCCTCAGGAAATTTGATTTCCAGAAGTTATAGCTCTGTAACACAGAACTCCCTTTTTACCTTATGTGTTCTGCTTTCTAAGCAAACATCTCACAATCAGAGAGCCAGTATCTAGTTAATATTCATTCCCCAAAAATGTAAATGAAAACAAAGAATCAATGAATGGTGGAAAAGCAATGAGTGAATGATGTTTACAGGTGCCCTGTAAAAGAGAATAAACAACAGAGCCCTGAAATGAGGACCTCATGCTGGTGTTATAGGTGTTTTCATTTTGCAACATTTCCTGATTGGAAATAGAGGTTTTGGGAGATGGGCTACCTTAAGTATTCCCCGAGTTCACCCCATACAACAAACCAAGAAGGAACTGGAAACGAATATGGGTTTGTATCAATTTTATTGGTGAAACCATGACAACACACAACAACAGACTCCCAATACACATGAACACAGGGTACCTATGTGTTGACTTGACAAAAGTGATCAAGAGAATAAATGTTCAAAAGAATATAAGCAGCCTGCTTAGAATTTTTAGAAATATAGGCATGAAGAGACAAATCACAGAGACAGAAATAAATAATTCTTCAATTTTCTGATGATATTAATCACCAATAAATATCAAGAATGTGGCCTGGAAATATCTTAATTTCCCTTTCACTACTGAATGCTAAATTTACAAGAGATAGAATTCTTGATTAACATTTTTATTTTTTTTCTTTCAGCATTTTAAATATTTCATGCCTTTGTACTCAGGCTTCACATTTTCTGCTGAAAAATGGGCTGTTAATCATTATTAAGATTATTTGCATGTGTTTAATTGCTTCTCTTTTCTATTTTTAGGGTTCCCTTTTTACCTTTACCATTTTGATTATGCTGTCTTAGTTGAAGTTCTTGGTTATTAGCCCAGTTACAGTTCATTCAGTTTCGTGTGTGTATGAGTCCATATATTTTATCCAATCTGGAGGGTGTGTAAGCCTTCTTCAAGTATTCATTCTGACCCTCTTGTCTATGTGGAACTTTGATTCATGTGAATTTGTTGCTCTTGATGGTGCCCAATCAGTGTTTTTAAATTATATTTATTTTCTTTATCTTTTTTCTTTCTTCACCAATTAGATCCTTTTGATTGTGCTAACATCATTTTTGCTGATTCTTTTCTCTAATTTTGCTTCTGAGCCCTTTTTGTGAATTTTTTATGTTACTTATTTATGTTACTTTTAGCTTCCATATTCTGTTTGGTTCTTATTTATTATTTCTCTTTTAATATTCTCTATTTGAGAATGATTTTCTCTTACCCTAATTTCCTTTAATTATTTGTCAATGATTTATGTTAACCCTTTGATCATATTTAAGACTGTTGATAAAAAGACTGTGTCTATAAATCTAGTGTTTGTGAATCCTTGCAGTAATTTCCTACTCTTTTGATTTGGTTTTCTTTTTTTTTTCTAGTCTCATATTTTTGGTTTGAAAGTTGAATGTTTTGAATAATACCGTGTGGTAGCTCTGGATATCTGAGTCTTCATCCTCGCTCTTAGTTTGGTGCTATACCTTGCAATGTTTCATACTTCTCACTTATTTAGTAACTTACAAAACCTATTTTCAAAGGCCATATTCATTGCTGTGGTTAGTTAATGGTTTAACAAATATTTTTTAACATCCTGGATCCAAGATAAAAGGAAAAAAATGAAGAATATGAGAAAATAAGAATATCAGAGCACTCCTTCAATACTTATCCAAAATATTTACAATTGTTCCTTAATCTGAACATCTTGCTTTCGTTAAGCATTTAAATTTATCTACAAGTGAAAGCTCCAGGTTTCCTTAAGTCTCTCCTGACAACACATGCAAATGTGGTTTTCTATATACCTCATTTTACACACGGGATATTTTGAAATTGCTTATTCACCAATGTAGCACTCTTTTTCAGCTCTTCTTCCTAAGCTTCTTGCCTAGTATTTCCCACAACTGTATACTTTCGAACTGGGCAATAAAAGCGTGATAGTTCAATGTTTTCAAGAATCAACAGCTTCTGGCTACTTTATGTTTTGAAAGAATTCTGAGTTGGTTGAAACAAAGACCAGTTCCTTGTTTCTGTCTTTCAAGGAAACCCCTAGGCAACTAATGTTCAAATAAAATTCCTTAGCAACAAAGGCTACATGGTTCATTCCAAAACCAACTACCCATACTGAGAAAAAGGTTGTGCTCTTTAAGATTTTGGCATATTAGAGAGGCAATGAGACTAGATTAACTTAAAACATTAAAAACTATGTCGCTTACTTGTTTAAATTGACTTTTTTGTTTTTGTGATTTATCGTTCACTGTGGCTACTGCAATATACTCTGTGATTATTGTCTAGAATTCCAACAAAGCTGTTATGGATAGTTTTGATTTTTCCTTTTTTCCTTTCATTAGTGTTTCTGTACAGGATATGCTCTTAGAGTTTCCCACTCAATCATCACTGAATTCTCCACACTTCCAGATATTCTTGAAGTAGAGCCATTTACTCTAACTCAGTCTATGTCAGACAAAGCAAAAATGCTATGCAAAAAAGAAGGTAAGAATCATATGTTTATGGCTTTCAATCACTGAGTTTGGAAGAAAATTTTAGACATATTACTGCTGAATCAACTGGCTAATAAGACTTTCTGTACTGTGTTATGATAAGACTAAGCATGGAGTCCAGTAATGGGTATACATGACTAAAACACCTAACCATATAATTGTAAATTATGGAATATTTCAAAAATTGTAGCATTTTGCATTTGAATATTTCATTATTTTTATCATATAATAAAAGCATACACAGGTTAAACTGAGAGAAACATTGCCAAAATATTAAGCTGAAAGTTCCATATATAAGATATTTCTGAAAAATAGGTCTATAACTCCTAATATATAAACTTTATGTTACAAAAATACTGACAGAGCGTTTAGTAAAACCTGAAAGAAAATTTAGTTAAATTTTATAAAATTCCAAATCATATAGAAAGTCATAGAAAAAGAGAGGCTACTTCATTAAGCAAGATAATTTCTTCATGCTATGTTAGTAAAACAGCATTAGATAAAATTGAATATAATACTTGGCCTTTTTTCAAAACATGCACAATCAGAAAAAAAGTGTTACATTTAGAAATTTAAACGTAATTCTTGAATTATGCAGAAAAATCACTTTATTAATAGAACATATTTGGAATATCTATCATTTGGTATAAATAATTTTGGCTAATTATACAATTTGTTACCTCATATTTGCCAATTGATAATAAGAAGTTTATGTGAGTAGATTACAGACAAAAGAAGATTTGAATTAATCTTCTTAAGTAGATCTTCTAAATGAAGCTTCCTCTCACCAGTAATTTTTAAAGTTCAGCAAAAATACTTTTCCTTTAGAATTCCCCCCAAAAATTACATCTACCATAGCTACATACACATATTATGAAAATAGAATTGGCTTACCCTCCGTGTCAGATAAGGGTAACAATTTAAGGAATTTCAATTATGCTTTTCATTTCAACAAATCACAAGCTCTTAAAGAATATGGTAAATGTGGTCCCAGTCCTGGGTGATTTCTGGACGATGTTTTAGTTTACTTGAGGGCTTAAGTAAAAATATATTCATCAAGAACTGCTCATCAAATAACTGCAGAACCCAATATTGCAGGAAATTGAAAATCACACTGATACTGTTTTAGATTCTCACCTCCTTCTTTCTATATCTGAATAAATGAAAACCCGAATCCGTAAAGGATTTCTTTTCAAAATTGTTAAACTTTCTGTGAAACTTGTGGAGTCAATTTCCTTTCTCTTCAGCCTTAAATCTTTTCTTTACATTAATTATTTTAACAAACTTTTTGCTTGCTCTTTGTCCATAATCTTTTGAGCATAAGGTTTTTTAAATTGCTCAAATATCCTGTGAATAAATGAAACTCTGTGTAAAGCCCTTTGTGCAGGATGATTGTTCAAATTTAGGTTGCTTGTTTAGCCCAGAAGAAGTCCTTGTTTGTAAGGATGTAGCTATCTCAACTATCTCAATGATTATAAATCCTCCTTCCTGCATCTGTTGTATACCTTCATATACTTACATTTATGCTGTATATTTATACACGCTTATAGTGCATAATGATCATATTCCTCATAATGACTTGATACATGTGCATAACATTTCACAATTCCTCCTTTATATCTCATTTCTCTTCGTTTCCCTCCATAATCTGCAAGTTTTGGTTTTCTTCCCATGTGCTTAAGATCTATTCTGCAATTTCCCATTGTCTATCTTTTGCTCTGCACTTTATATTTTGGGTATCTCATATAAGAGAAGTCATGTGATATTTAATTTTATGTGTATGAATTATTATACTGAATGTTTTGTTTCCAAAGTAGATCCATTTTCAATGAATGACTCCAGCACACATTCCGGGCATAGTATTACTCAATTGGGTATAAATAACACTTTTTTTGGCTTTGTCTTTCTTTTTTGTCTGACACACGGTTTCACTTTGCAGTTCAGGCTGGATTTGAACTCACTTTGTAGCCCAGGCTGTCCGAAAACTCACAGCAATCCTCTTGCCTCAGCTTCCCGAGTGCTGAGATTAAAGGCATACACCAACTCTGGCTAATAACACTTTTTTTTTTTTTACTCATTAATCTTTTTATTGACATATAAGCTCTTTCCAAAATTGAGATATTCAGAGGAGTATAAGACATTGAAGTTCTTAAAAAGCAGATACTGATTTATGGAATAAGGAAAATTAAGGAGACTATATTCAGTTTAGAAATAAAATTTTACATAAATAAGTGTAAACTTGCTTTCACATATCATAAATATATGTCTATATAAGTTAATATCTAAAATGAATTATAATACTGTTTTAGATTTTCAAATGGCTTTTCTTTAAACATTCCTTTCTTTTCACTTTTATTAGTATATATTTGTTATGCATATTGGTTACATTTGGTTTCGGGAAATTAGTACATGTAATATTTTCCCTTTTATTTTTATTCATTTACTTTTGGTACTCTCACCTCTCTCTCATCCTCCAGAATTCATTCCCTATCTCCAAAAATTCTACCTCCTTCTTTCTATCACATCTCTTTCATTTTGTTCTTTAAATTGTTCATATTTTGTGTTTCTCGTAAAAGAGAACCCATCTGATATTTAACTTTCTGAGTTAGATTTATTTCACGTAGTATTTCAGCCTCAGGATTATTGCATTTTCCTACAAATGATACAATTTTATCTTTCTTTATGGCTGAATAATTATATATATATATATATATATATATATATATATATATATATATAACTTTCTTTGTCCATTGATGTATTGGTGGACATCCAATCTGTTTCGATAAATTTACTGTTTTGAATTGCCTTGATATTAACATTAACATGCATGTAAACCTGTACCAGGCTGACTTTAAATCTTTCAGGAAGATACTAAGAGGTGGTATTGCTGGGTCAAATGAAATTTCTACTTTTACTTTCTTGGTAGTACTAGTTTACTTTCCCACCAACAATGTAGAAGGGTTGCTTTTTCCCTACATCTTCACAGTAATCATTGTTTTTGAGTTCTTAATGATAGCCATTCTCTCTAAAGTAAAATGTCAAACTTTTTTTTCTTTTTGTACCAAGGATTGAATTCACAACCTTGCACTTGCCAGACAGGTTCTTGTTCCACTGAATCAAATCCCAAGCCCCCTTTATAAAGTAAAATAGAACCTCAGTGTAGTTTTATTTACATTTCCCTAATGGTCAAAATTTTGAACATTTTTTTCATGCATTTACTGGGCATTTGTTATTCTTCTTTTGAGATGTATCTATTTATTGCTATTGCCCATTTTTTGACTGGGTCTTTTGTTTTTTGGGTCACATTTTTGAGTTTTAAAAATACATATTATAGATAGTAGTCTTCTATTAGAGGTTGGGAAAAACACTTGATTTCTGTAGCTTTTGTCTTATCTGTGTTGATTCTTTCCTTTAATGTACCAAATGTTTTCACTTTTATATAAACTCATTTTCTAGATACTTATAATTATTAGTTGTGCAATTTCATTCTGTGAAGGAAGTCCTTGTGTATGCTATGTCTTTTGCCTATTTTATCTTTCAGAATATTCAGTGTTTCTGTACATATATTTAGGCCTTTTATCCATTTTTATTTTATTTTAGTGCAGGGTCAGAGGCCTTGATTTGGATTCATTCTTTTGTATATCGATAGTTTGTTTTTCCAGGACATTTGTTACAGAGGACATCTTTTCTCCAACATTTTCTTTTAGCTCCTTTGTCAAAAACTCAGATGTCTTACAGTATATGGGGTTATTTCTATGTGTTCTAATTTATTCAGATAGTAAATATTTCTGTTTTTGTGCTAGTACAATGTTGTTTTTATTACTATAGTTTGTAGTATAACTTAAAATCTAAAATTTTAATGTCTCATGTTTTACAGTCTTTTAAAATTTATTTTAATTTGTTACTGATACATGTTTGCAATATGTGATAATTATATCAGTCATGAGCACTTGGTACATATGCATGAAACATCTAATTATTTGTCCTAATTTCCTCTCCTCTTCTTTCCCCCTCCTTCCTATATCTCTTGGAACCCTTCATTTGATATGTATAATATTTCATTAATAAAGGAAAGGATAAACCAAATTGTGGCATTTGTGCATAATGGAATACTACTCTGCCATAAAAAGGCTAAACATGGATTATTTATAGGAAAGCAGAAGCCCTTGAGAGCATAACATTAAGGAAAATAAGTCAAACACACATGCTTACATAGCATATGATCTATTATGTGGCAAAACCAAATATGTAAATAAAGACCAAGATAAAGGGCAGATAATAGGAAATAGGAAGATAAGACTTTCACAAAAGAGAAGAGGTCCAAGAGATGGATAGATGAAAAAATTATACCTTGTGGACATGTACTAGTTCAACAGGGTACAACCCCCACAAACGCTGTTAGAAAGATGAATGAAGGTGTGAGATGCAGAGAAATTCATTGTCAATTGGCCAAAGATCTTCACTGGAATGGAGTAAATTGACTGACTCAAACTTCCAAATTTATTTAGGAAAAACAAAGGCATAGAACTCTCTTGAGCTTAAACATTTATTTTAGGTAGCAAGGTAGGCAACCAAGACATTGTAACAGTCTCAGTGAATAATTACCTTTTATATGACTATCTCTTAGGGAGCTGACTTCTTTTCCCATATAAGGTCCATCATTACTTGAACTGGCAAAACATACCATCTTCAAGATCTTTTGACTTCTTGGGGTCTGCAGTACTCTACCTCCTGTCTACTAGAGGATATATTGATCCTTGGGTGTCACAGGGAAATCCACGTAATTGCCCATGAGGAATATAATCATTATGTATGGCAAACATATACCAACAAAAATGAAAATGAAAAATTAGGTAGAACTTTCACATTGCAGAGCAAGAGGAAACAGGGTAATGACGGGCTAAGGAAATTTGTGTTGTTAGTATACATTACATATCAGTTAGTGTTAAATTACAGAACTTTTTATGCTTTCTGTATTTTTTTGCACAAATGTAAAGTGTTTAATAATAAAACTAAGTTAAATTTCACTATATAAAATGTATGTCTTCAGAATATTAATGAGTAAATACAGCACCAAAAATATTTCCCACGTGCAATGGACAAAGGATTTATAAATCATCAAAATTATATATATATATATATATATATATATATATATATATATATATATTAAATTTGGGTTTCTCTGACATCCTGGACTCATCAAATTTTAGAGCTTTAAGGTACATTTCTGGCAGTGTTAAAATGTGAAACCTTAAGGTTTCATCATAATAAATGAAGTGCAGTAAAATGTAGAGAAAAATCTAACAGTATACTCTTGTATTTAAGGAGTTATATCCTTCTATATTTTTCACTGGTCTGTTTTCCTAGAGACATGTTTAAGGAGGAAACATGTATGAAGTAAATGGATTTATTGTTATAGAAAACAGAAATAAATGTATTTAGTGTTATGTAAAACAGTAAATTAAATGAATCCAATTTAGAAGAATGGGCTAGGCTAGAAAGGCTGTGGCACTCATAAAGGACTTGTGGTGTAGACTAAAATGAACGTGCTTTTGATCAGAGGTAATACCTCTAGAAAATCACTTTCATTTTTTCCATCCTTATCACCCCTGTGTGCATTCTTATATGGTCTAGCCAATGAACATACCCCCAAACTGATGGTGTTGTTTGGAAAGGCGCAGAAAACTAGGCATAATGCAGCTGTAAGTGGTAAAAGCTGGAATATTTTAAGTTCAGGGTGAGAGAAGGAATTGTGCCTTTGGGTGGGATGTTGAAAATCATTGGTAGAAAGCAGGTCTAGACACAAACACGAGGAAAGGTCTATGATCAAACAACAACTCAAACCATTGTCTTTTTAGAGCATAACATCATTAAAAAGTAAATTTTAATATTACAGGTAAAAATATGATGTAAATGTCATGTAATATTTGATTGCTTAATTATGGACAAAGAACCAATTGAATCATCTTAGCACCAATGAACCTGTGGAGAATATAATGAATCTCACATTTAAATTAATAACACTGGATTTCATAGATAAAAGCACTAATATAGCAGAATTGTGATCAAAGAGCTCTCAATTCTAATTTAATTTCTAAATAAAGTGAATGTATAAGGCTTCAAAAATTGTCATTGAATATATAGTTCATGTTTTAAAGATATTTAAATGTTTTAGATTTTATTGCTGCCTTTCTGTGCTCGAAATATCTGATATTATAGCTTAAACCATTGCCAGAAATGATGCTTTCAAAAAAGAACATTAAATATAATTCTTCAATAAATTAATTAAGATTGAGTTTAACTTTCAACATTCCAACCAATTATCTGCAACAGGAAGATGAATATTTTAAGCCACATGCAGCAATAAGGACACTCCTCTCTAGCATGATCCATACTGTGGAAATTATTACATAGGCAATTGTGTTCATGGACAAAAACAATTTAACTGTTAACAATTTTTGTTAATTATTACAACTATACATAATTATTACATATGGCATGGTAATTTGAAACATGTATATGTGTAATGATCAAATCAAAATAGCACTTACTATATATAAATTAGCCATCTCCACTTCTTCTGAGAAGTGTTTATTTAGTGCAGTTTCCTGTTTTCTGGATGGCTCATTTATTTTGATGACTGATTTTATTGAGTTCTTTATATATTCTTGTTGTTAGTCCTCTGTCCATGGAATAGTTATAAATTTTTACTCATTCTGCAGATTGCCTGTGGACTCTGTTAGTCATTTTCTTTGTTGTACAGAAGCATTTGGATTTGATATGATTCTATGTGTTCATTTTCAGTATCATTTCCTGTGTCAATGGGCTTCAGTTCAGAAAGTCGCTGCCTATGCCTTTGTTTTTAAAAGTTGTTCTTGTTTTTTTTAACATTTAAATATTTGGTCCACTTTGACTTTTGTTTACTACATGGTGAGATATAGTATCTAGATTCAATATTTTGCCTGTGCATACACACATGTACACACACACCTACACAGAGTCATATGTCAGACAAAGACAACTTGATCAATAGTGGGCTGCATGTACAACAGCAATTTCACAAGTTATTTCAACAAGCAGTGCCCTAGTCCTCCACCTTAATTTGTATAAGTACAGTCTATGTTATTTGCACAATAAAAACACTGTTTAATGACACATTTCACAGAATTTCACTTAGTGGTAAATGACACATGACACATGTACAGTTCGCTCTCTTTACTGAAGCATAGTTTTCTTGCATCATCAGTGTATTCTCATTTCCTTCATATCCTTAGCCTCTTTTTTGCTTTTGTCATTTCCTGGTTAACATCTATTATTAAACTAATGCTAGTGCTCATGCTAGTCCTAGTTAATGTTTAAGAGTGTTGAGATATGTTGACGTTTAAAGGAATGTTTATCAATATACCTTGAGGTTTCATATTGCAGGATCAATTGTTTTTAAATTTCCCCTGTAGTTTCAATTCTGCATGTCTTAGGTTTCTAGAAATAAGTACATTAATCTGAAATAACTTGATGGCAGAAACTTCAAGGGGCTTGTTTTCCAAAAAGAAGTATTATTTAGAGGAAAAAACTACACTTCCTAGTTATACTGTTTTTCTGTTTGAAAAATAATTCAGAACAAGGCCTGTAAGTGAAAATAAACTGCCCAATTCACATTCTGCTTTAAGAGATAGCAAATACAGATAATTTTTAAAAATAAATATTTGAGTTTGTGAATTATTTGAAGATCCTGGTACATCATTTTTTAAAATCGATACGATGGTTGGGAATATATCCTAGAAGATGAGGACACCAAATCTTATGGATGACAAAAACACTGATCAAACACAGGCAGCCAGCAGCCACTCTGGTAAGTGGCTGTGACCTCCCACGGCTGCCCCAGGGTGAGAACCATATCAGCGTTTCCTGAGATCCAGGTTGGAACTTGGGGCTCTGGGAAAATAGGCAGCCAGCTCACCACTCTGGTGGGTGGCTGTGAGCCTACATGGCTAAGAATCAAACATCCACCCCATCCCATCTCCCCATGATAGCAAGTGACAGCCAGAGATCTAAGCATCACTTGTGAGTTTGATTATTTGCAATATAACAAATAAGGGGGATTTTCTTCTGCCATCTCTTTGAAGGCAAATATTTTTATCTCTGTTTTGCTCTCTTCTGACCAATGGTATTGCTCTATTCAATATTCTGTTTTTATAATTTTGGTATTTCCTTTGACATTGCTTTGCCTGATTGAAGGAACAAATATTGTGAAGAAAAAAAGATATGCTATTGTACCTATTGCTGTCATCCCAAAAACCTGCTGTGAGGTTCTGTACCAATTCCACTGCACTGTCTCAATTGGCTTTGTCCTGTCTTGTTCTGCTGTATTTTACTACCTTCAAAATAAAATAAATAAAGTAAAACAAATAAATAAAATAAAAAATAAGAAATAATAAAAAGTAAATAACAACAAAACAGATCAATAAGGTACAGAGCAACCTGAAACATGATATAACTAAACAGATAATGGACTTAAAAAGCAAAAGGAGAACAGGAAAGTGCTCTAAAGGATATAACTACATGTATATTTAAGTGAGTAGAATTGATAACCATGTTGCTAAGTTTTTGTGGGATTGGTGTTTGCTGCCTCACTGTTTGAATGTCCATTTTGCATGCTTTAATTTTGTGACTTGGACAACTATATCCAAGAAAACAATATGTAATGTATCAATTAGTGATGTCTGTTTAATTTTTTTGAAATTCTGTATTGTTTCTACTCTTTTTTCTGTTTTGATTTTTCCCCTCTCTTTAAATAATTTTTTTAAAAAAAAATTTTAAAAAACACTGATCAAGCTGTCAAACCTGGTTTATTGTGAAATCTGAGCACCAACTCAGTTTTTTGAAGAATTACCGAATTTCCATTTTCTGTAATTATGCTGCTTAAGCAGAAAAGTCCTACAGTCTGAAAATTTTAAGACATGCGGCACTTGAAGCATTTTTCATCCCATCTTCTATCTATAACTCCAACACATCATTTATTATTGACCCAGTCACAGAGACAAATATATTCTCACATATTGGATGACTTGGATAAATTCCTCCCAACATAGACACAATAGGAAAAAGCAAAACAACTCCAGGCACACTCCAGGTATGTTATCTTGAACAAAGGAGCCAAATCCCTTCTCTGAAGCAGAGATAGCTTCTTTAACAAATGGTCTGAGGAAAATTGCCAAAGATTGACTCTTGAACCTTATCTCTTGCCATGCACTAAACTAAAATAAAAATGGATTAAAGATCTAAACACTAGAAAAGAAACACTAAATCTGATGGAAGACCAAATAGGCAAAACTCTATAAAACATAGGTGTAGGCAAAGACTTTCTGAACAAAATACAGGTTGCACAAGAAATAATATCAAGAACCAACAAATGAGATCACATCAAATTAAGACTTCTGTACAGCAAAAGAAACAATCAACAGTGAATTTCTATGGAACAGGAAAGACAATTGCACCTACTCCTCAGATAAAAGGCTAATATCTAGAATGCATAAGGAACCCAAACAAATTAGACAGTCCAAAATTTAAATGAATAGATACTTCTCAGATTAACACATACAAACTGCCAATAAACACATTAAAATATTTAACAGCTTTGGCCATTCAATAAATGTGAATTAAAACAACATTAAGGTACCCTCTTACTCCGGAAAGAATGGTTACTATCAAATTAACCACTAACAAAACCTGGTGAGGCTGTAGGGAGAAAGTAACCCTTCTGCATTGTTGGTGAGACTGTAAACAGATGCAATCATTATGGAAAACATTATGGAGATTTGTCACAAAACTAAAAGTAGAAATTCTGTTTGACCCAGCTATTTCCTTTCCATCTATTTCCCCAAAAGAGTTAATCATACAACAATGATGCATACATACCCCTATTTATAGCAGCATTATTTATAATATCTAAATGTTAGAAACAGACTATATGTTCATCAACAGTCAAACAGAGAAAAGAAATGCGGTATTTATACACCATGAAGTACTAATTTAACATAAAGGATACAGACACCAGTAATTGCAGCATTAGGGTTTGAAGCTAGGTGGGGATAAAGAATCTAATACCCACTACAATATCTCTCACAAGTACATAAATCATGCAACAACAATGAAGTGTACCCATTCTCAGGTCTTTTCTCTGTGATTTTTCTATAACAGATTACTGTTTGAGATGAAATACTGAACCTTGCTTTTTTTCAACCTTTAGATGCTATGCATTAAATCATGAGCTTTGACTTGCATTAGCCCTTGCACCAGCACTTTTAGCAGAAAATGTTTGTAAATGTATGAAGAATAAGTCAAAAGTCACACTAACAGTGATAAGAAGCACTCCAGAAGTGAGCCCTACAGGGTCTTGCTTTTATTTTGAAAGAAATTTTATGTCATACAGTAAATTAATGGAAACATTCCATAATAGTTTTTGCCAGTGTGGCTCAGCACATTTTACTAGAGAATTCAATTTGCTGTGGTCGAAAGCAAATTGGCAAAAGGTCAAGAGTTATCATTCCCCAATGCATCAATTCGGTGCTCCAGGATTTAGATGATTTGCTATAAACTCATTTTCACACTCTGTTGTTTTTCTGATGTTTAGATCATTTGCTGTTGCATGGATTATAATTGAAGGGATGAAACAAAGTTCTTTTGGGGAAAAAAGGAGCTTTTTATTAAACAAATAAATATAGAGCTCCTTGTATTGTTAAAATATCTGGGATTAAATCTGTTTTTAAAGAGTGATTGATTGAGGTAGACAATACCCAGTGTAAGAATGTATACTCATCTAATGTGACAAGAATATTTGGGTAAAATAGACATAATAAAAACATTAAAACATGACAAAATATGTCACCTACAGATTTGATTGTTGTACAGTTTGACACCCCAAGGATTACTGAGGCTACAGAAAGGCATTTTTTCCAAAACTATTAATTTTTAGTGATTCTTCAGAATTTTAAAAAGGTAAAGCAAATTTTACTGAATAAGTTTCAAGGCCCATAGAAATTACTTGGTGAACATTTACATTAGTAGTTGGAAAGTGATTGAAAGTGATTTTATTATGAACAACCCAGAGTGATATGGAACTTTAATTTGGAACTGTAAGTTTTGAGCCAGTTTTTTATAGTAAACACTAGGAATACTCAATTTTCAGCTTCAGATAGTAAGATATTGATCGTATATCTCAAAATTATAATCCATCAAAGTATGGAAGCAAGGATACTTACAAAGACTACACATCATTTTTCAAGGTGTGCAAAGATAAGAACATAATTTATTTCCATATATAGTGTTCATTGTAGTCTTCAAAACACTAAAATCCTTGTTTTCATAAAATATTTAAAGGGAGATACAGTAGGAACACCTATATGAAATTGTAACTATAAATAAAATACAGACAAATGCAATTTGTAGTTTGTATATAAGCTCCTTAAGGAGGCAAGTACTTGACATATTTGTCTTTGATATCTTTTGAAAAAGGTCAGCCTCACAGTGAAATTCAATAGGCATTTTTACTGACTTGCTTTACTCTGTTGAATCCAGTGAAACACAGTGGCACCAAAATAGAAGTTATCTAGAGTCATAATGACTATATGAACTGAGTTTGACTTTTGGTTCCTAGAAATAACCAGAGATCATAAAGGGAATAAAGACGAAGTATGCATTTATCCATGTGTGTGTCTGTTTATGGGTTATGTACATCTGTATGTACATGTGTGAATGTATGTAAGACAGAGAAGTAGAGAGGGAGTGACATTGACAGAGATAGACTGGAGGGTCAGTTATGTGTTTGAGAAGCACATAAAGGTACCTTTTAATTACAAGAATTCATGGGAAAGGAAATTAAAAGAACTTAAGGCATTTCATTTACCCATTTCTATTAAAATTTTCCTCATCTGGAGGTAAGTCAAACTTCTACACATGAAAAATCAACATTATGTAGTGCATGTCCTAAAGTTTAATGCAAAAGAAAAGTGAAAATTTTAGTAGATATCTCTTTACTTTTATATTTTACATTAAAAATCTCAAACACTATTTCTTGCAATCTCTCTTATATTTTAGTATATATAAAAATTAACTCAAATTTGATCAAGAACTTCAATTTAAAATCTAAAAATATCAAATTGTTAAAAGAAAACTTGAAGGAAATACAAGTAATGCAAGGGGTGATACATATTTAGTGAATGTTTAAATTTTAAAAATTTATTACAGCAAGAGATACTTTGCCGTAAGTCCTCCTGAAAATACTTCTCATTTCAAATACACTTATTCCATCATTCTTGCTCCTCTTTAAAGCACATTTCTGGAATTCTTTTTCATAACATGAGAATATATATATATATATATATATATATATATATATATATGGCAAATGCTGCTTCTGAGTGTCATTCAATGAAAAGGTACATTTGCAAAATCATTTCAATGCTGTTCTTCATCTTCTTTATGGAATCTGGCATGTCGGAACTTTTGCCTTGTCTCCAAAGTGAAAATGACCATGGAAAGTAAATGCTTCGAATGGATCCAGAACGTTGAGGCACAACCACAGCACAACTAAAGACACTTACAAAAGAATTCCAGAAATCCTTCAGAATCTGGCAAGAAAGAGGGTATAAGGTATAAGTATCTTCAAAGTGAGGGAGAGTATTTTAAAGGAGATTAATGGAAACAAATGTTTTACTGTAATAAATCTTTTTCAACATTTAAATTGTTTAAAATTTAGTATTTTTTTCTGTCACACCTATTATATTAAGACATCATTATAGGCAAGTATATTTTTTTGGATTGAAAAGCCAAAAGCACAAAAAACAAAAGCTAAAATACACAAGTCGAATTATATCAAACTAAGAAGGTTCTGAACTACAAAGCATACAATCAACAAGTCAAGAGGTTACCTACAGAGTGGAAGAAAGTTAGTGTTTACTATCCATATGCCACAGGGTTCATATTTGAATATAATGCAAATTAAAAGAGCAAAAAAGTGAAAAAATCCAATTTTTAAAAAATGAACATCATCACTAATCATCAGGAAAATCCTGGTACAAGCTACAATGAGATATCATGTCACTATAGTTAAATTGGTTATTATCAACAAAGGAAAATGACCTGCCCACATCTGGGAATCCTCA
This sequence comes from Hydrochoerus hydrochaeris, assembly GCA_004027455.1. Lineage (NCBI taxonomy): Eukaryota > Metazoa > Chordata > Mammalia > Rodentia > Hydrochaeridae > Hydrochoerus > Hydrochoerus hydrochaeris. The sequence continues at coordinate 446,494 of PVLA01000497.1, forward strand.
CATAAGCCTGAGGGTACTGAAAATAATTTTCCAGAGCCCTGAAGCCAGCTGAAGACCCTTGAGGAGGCATGCAGAGAACAGGACGCTGCACCTAGAGACTAGCCCACATCCACAAACCTTCAGTGAGGCCAACAGGGACTGGCAGGCAGTACCAAGAGATCTCCAGACATCTGCAATGCTCAGTGAGGCCCATTGAAGGACACACCACCAGTTCAGTGAGCAACTAAGACTTGGTATCTGGTTGAATTAGGGGATCTCAGGAAAATGCCAAAAAGATGGAAGAAAATATAGTCTCAAACTTCCAGACCATGCAGAGTAAGTGTGGGAGACTGAGACAAGGAAGAATTTGGAAATCACATACCCCAAAATTTTTGAAATGGTAACAATGGAAGTAAAGAAACAAATCCATGAGTTTGTAAAGAAAATCAGATCAGAAATAATCTCTAGGGTGAAAAATGAAATGATAAATGTAATAAGAGAATTAGTGAGCATATCAAAGAGACATGGATTAAAAAAATAGAGAAAAGAAAATTGATGGAAACCTTTAATGAACAACATAGGAAAGAATTAAAAAGTATGAAACAAATTCAAAGAGATATCCAGTAAATAAAAATTCCTTTTAAAGCTGGCAAAACCACATGAACAAAACTGAAGATATATTCTTAGACCCTGAAAACAGGAGTGTAGCTAGTGGTCACAAAAGGAAAGATCTCATAATAATAATAATGAATCAAGAAAAAAATACAATAGCTGCAAGATGATGCAAAGAAAAAAAAGTAAGATTTATAGATGTCAGTGAAAAAGGAGTCAACACAAATGACATAAAAATACTATTTGCAAAAGTAATAGCAGAAATTTGCCAAGCATGAGAAAAGACCTTGACATAAGGATAAGTGAGGTATATAGTACTCCATTAGCAATAATGAAAATAATTCTACATCTCAACAAGTAATAATCAAGATCCCAGAAATTCAGCATAAGAAGAGAATATTAAAACCCATAGAGAAAATAAATAGAACACCTATCACCTATAAAGGAAAGCCTATTGGAATCATGGCATACATTGCAAAACAAACCATCAAGTCAAGATGATTGCGGAGTAAAATATTGTAAGTCCTGAAAGAAAACATCATCCAACTCAGATTGATGTATCCTGAAAAACTGTCCTTCAAAATTAATGCAGAAATAAGGTATTTTCATGAAAAACTCCATGAACCATGAAAACAACTTTATAAAGAGTACTGAAAGATATTCAAAAATAAATAAAATGACCAAAATGTCAAGAACCATAAAAGAAAGAAACCACAAAGCAAGGCAAACAGAATAAAAATAGAGATCTAACAGCAGAAAGATAACATGACAAAAATAAGGCAGTACATATCAGGTATAACCATTATCAGTTATAATAATTTAAATGGACTTGATTCACTAATCAAAAGAAACAGACTGGCAGAGTTGATCAGGAAGCAAAATCCAAAATTATGCTCTATGTAACAAATACATCTAATTGAAAAGGCAGTTCACAGCCTGAAAGTCACAGGATGGTATACAATACTCCATGAAACAGGAACCCAGTAAAAAGAAGTAACTATTCTATTTACAGACAAACAAAAAATAATCAAAAGTGATAAAAAAGGTCACTACATACTGGTTAGGGGAAAATGTCAAGAGGAAGAGATAACAATCTTATATATGCAGGAAATATGGGAGCACACAGCTATACAAGACAAATATTAATAAACATGAAATATCAAATCAGCATTAATACAATTATAATAGGGGAATTTAACACCTCATTATCACAAATAATTAGGTAAACTAGAAAAAAATCAGCAAGGAAATAACAAAAGTTAAACAAAACTGAACAAATGGAATTAATAAACATGTACAACATCATCTGAATACACATAATTCTCAGCTGCACATGGACATTTGCTAAAATAGATAATCTAGTAGCCCAGAGAACATGGTTAAGTGAATGCAAAAAAAAATGAAATTATCCCATGCATAGTATCTGACCATAGCACAATGATATTTAAAATTAATGACAAAATAAACTACAGAAGCTCCATAAACACATGGAAATTAGATAGCACTCTACTGAACAAACAAGGGGTCTCAGAGGGAAAAAATGAAAGCATAAACAATATATACAGTCAAACAAAAATACAAATACAACTTACTGGAACCTGTGGCATGCAATGAAAGAAGTCCTCAGTGGCAAATAAAAAGCAGTGAACTCTCATATCACAAAAACAGAAACAGCACAAATAAACAACTTAATGCTGAAACTCAAACTTGTAGAAAAAGAACTTCAAATGCAAAGCTCATTAAAGGAAGGAAGTTATAAAAATCAGAGCAAAAATTAACACAATTAAGACTAAAAAACATTACAAATAATTAATTAATCAAAAAGCTGGTTCATTTGAAGAATAAATAAAATCAATAGACCACTAGAAAACCTTATTTAAAAAAGGAAAGAAAAAACTCAAATTCATGTAATAAGGAAGGAAAAGACTGAAATCACTACAGATCAAATGGAAATACAGAAGTTCATCAATACTTACTTTGAAAATCTTTACTTTCATGGGATCAAAATCACAGAAGAAATGCACAGATTCCTAGAATTGTATGAGTTACCAAAGCTGAATCAAAAACATGACACTGAATAATCTACTATCAGTTAATGAAATTGAAAATGTAATTAAAAATTTAGCAACAAAGAAAAACCCAGGTCCTGATGAATTCACAGATGAATTCTCCAAGAAATTTAGAGAATATTTAACACCAATGCTCCTCACAAGCTTTAATGAAACTGAAAGAGAAGGAATTCTCTATAATTCATTCCAGGAGGCAAATATTACCCTGATACCAAAATGAGAGAAAGACTCAACCAAAAAGAGAACTAAAGGCCAATCTCTCTATGGAACAAAGATGCAAAAATCTTCAGTGAAATACTAGCAAACAGAATGCAGCAAATCATCAAGAAAATTATACAATATAACTAAGTGGAATTCATCCCAGGAATTCAGGAAAGGTTCAACGTATGCAAATCAATACATGTAATACACCATCTCAACAGTTCCAAAGACAAAAATCATATGATCATTTCCATAAATGCAGGCAAAGCTTTGGATCAGATTCAGCATTCATTAATAATAAAAAACCCTACAGAAAATTGGAACATAAGGTCTTTACCTCAGTCTGATAAAAGCCAACTATGACAAATCAATAGCTGACATCATACTAAATGGTCACAAACTAAAAGTTTTCAACCTAAAAACAAGTAAAAGAAAAGGAGTCCAACTGTCACAACTCCTATTAATTATAGATTTGGAAATGCTAGCCAAAGCAATTAGACAAGAGGTAAAAATAAAATGCATAAGAATAGGAAAGGAAGAAGTTAAATTACGTTTATTTGCAGGTGACATGATGCTCTATGTAGAAGACCCCCCAAAACTCCATTGAAATACATCTGGATTTAATACTCAAATTCATTGGCATAGCTGGATACAAATTTAACACTCAAAAATCAATAGCATTTGTGTACATAGGCAACATTCTCACTGAGAGAGAAATTAGTGAAAACATACCCTTCACAATAGCATGCAAAAAAAGAAATCTGTACAAACAAATCTAACAAGGTAAGTAAAAAGATTTATGAATTGAAAATTGCAATCACCTAAAAATGAAATCAAAAGGGAATTCAGAAAATTGAAAGATATTCCATGTTCATGGACAGGAAGAAACAACATTGAGAAAGTGGCCGTACTTCCAACATTGTTACACTGATTTAGTGCAGTTCCAATGAAAATGCCACTAGTATATCTCACAATGTAGAAAAAACATTCCAAAAATTCTCCTGGAACCAGAAGAAATGTAGAATAACAAAAGCAATCCTTGGCAACAAAGTTAAGGCAGGAGGCATCACAATCCCTGACCTACAAAGTTAGTGTGATAAAAGTCAACATGGTACTGGCAAAAACAAAACAAAACAAAACACTAAAAACAAAAAACAGACCTGAGGATCAATGGAGCAGAACAGAAGATACAGACACAACTACCAACACACTCAGCCACCTTATCTTTGACAAAGTGGCCAAATATTTTCACTGGAAAAAAAGATAGCCTGTTTAATACATGATGCTGGAAAAAAACTTCCTTTCTGCATGCTGAAAACTAAAACTAGACTCATGTTTATCACCATGCACAAAATTAAAGTAAAAATGGACCAAAGTTCTGAATATTAAAGTAGAAACACTAAATCTTCTAGAAAAAGGTAGATAGAAATCTTAGCAAACTAGGGCTAGGCACAGAGTTTATGAACAAAAACTAAACAGCACAGGAAATACTTCAAATAATCAACAACTGAAATCTCATCTTATTAAAAAGTTTTACACATAGAAAGAAATCACCAAGAGCGTGAAAAGAAAATCCACCTATTGGGAAAAGTATCTTAGCTAACTCTCCATCAGGCAAAGGACTGTTATCCAGAAAATATAAAGAATTATAAAGAATCAGGCCCTCAAATTTCAAAGACCTAATCCAACAATGGTCATTTGAGATAAAGATACACTTCTCAGATGAAGAGATACAAATGAGAAAAAAATATGAAAAAAAAATGTTCATCATTGGTCATTTGAGAAATGCAAATTAATTCTTAGATCCCACTTCACTGCAGAAAGATTGTCTGTTATCAATACATCAATCAATAACATATGCTGATGGGGTTGTGGGGAAAAAATAAACACTTCTCAGCTGTTGGTGGGACTTTAGACTGATGGAATCACAATGGGAATCAGTGTGGAGATGTCTCATAAAAACTATGATTAGAGGTCCCATTCAATATAGCTCTTCCTCTTCTGGGTATTTTCCAAGAAGAATTAAAATCATCATATCATAGTGATATATTTGCACCTATGTTTTATAGCAGCACAACTTTAAACTGCTATACTTTGGAAACCACTCAAATGCCCACCAACTGTGGAATGGATAAAAAAGACATGGTACTTTTATACATTGAAGTATTACTTAGCTTTAAAGAAATATAAATCTGAGCCTTTTATACATAAATGGGTTCAACTAGAAACTGTGTTCATAAGTGAAATAAATCACACTCAGATGTGTAACCATTGTATTGTCTCCCTTGTGTAAGAAACTGAAAGTGTTAATAAGATTCCAAAGGTATGAGAGATAATGTGAAAGAGAAAGAAACTTTTCAGGAAAGAAAAACTAGAATGGGAAAAAAGAGAAAGAAAAAAGGTAAAAATACACACATATAAAAGGTAGCTAAGATAATTGCACTACTAATTCTATTACTTCATGTAAAGAAACTGAGTGCTTAAGTTGTTTGATCTCTTGTATGCCAGTATCTTATAATCTGAGCAACTATTTTGAAGATAACAATATACAATATAGTGAGCAATGTCAGTTACCTATTTTCTTTTTTTGTAATCCCGTATCATTTTTATGATTTTTTTGTTTTCTTCTAGACTCTTTAAAACTAAACAAAAACAAAGGAAAATTTAAGAAATGCTAGTGAAAATGTGGACAATGATAGATTTTTACACACTGTGAAAGAGAATGTAAATTAAGATAGCCTTTATGGGCAACAGTATGGAGTTTGCTCAAAAACTTAAAATAAACCTACCATATGAGCTAGCAATCCCATTAGTGAGTATGCAACTAAAGGAAAGGAATTTTTTAAAATTAAAAAACCATCAGCACTCCCATCTAAATTGCAATATTATTAAAATATCCCATATACAGCATCAACTTAAGAGTCCATCAATAGATTGAGTAATTCAGAGAAATGTGCATATACACATTAGCATTTTATGCTACCTTTAATAGAGAGAAATTCTGTCATTTGCATCAACATGGAGAGAACTGGAGGACATTATGCTAAGTGAAGTAAGCCAGACAGCAAAATAAAAATAACTTGAATTTTCTATTGTGGAAGCTAAACGTATTGACCAGAGAGAAGTAGAGATAATAGATCTTAAGGATAGGATAGATAACGGTGGTAAGAATAGAAAGAAGGTAAATAACTGGTATCAAAATTTACAGGAAGGAAATATTTCTAATGTTCTATACAGTAGGGCAACATAAGACTAAAATAATTATATATTCCAAAGTAACTGAAGGAGAATTATTTAAAGGTTCTCAACATATAGAAATGGTAATATTTGAGGTGATGGAATCGATAATTTCCATGATTTTATCAGTAAACATTATATACATATATAGAATTACAATATTTTATAACATAAATAACTAAAATATTATGTCAAAAAGGTTTAAAAGTTTGATGACTGTTGTGATTCCATGTGAAGTTTAGAATTTTTTCTATTTTTATATCAAAATGCCTTTGTTATTTTGATATGGATTTTATTGCATCTGTGCATTACTTTGATAGTATATACATTTTAAACTAATTTGTACAATCTATGAATACAAGTCAGCTTTCACTTGTTTGAGTGAACTCCAATTTTTCAATGACTATTTTGTGATTTTCAGTGTAGAAGACTTCTATGTACTTGATTAAGTTATATCTACATATTTTATTTTTGAATTATACCCTATTTTAGTTATATCTATATGCCATTTGAATGGTATAGCCTTTCTAACTTCCTTTCTGTATAATTCATAGTGTATATAAATATAAGTCATTTTTATGCATCTATTTTTATCACACTCATTGTATTTTTGACAGAACCAGAAGATTTTCTATACAGGTGATGATAATGTCATCTGACAAAAGAGACAACTCTATTTTATCCTTTCCTATTTAAACTTCTGTTATTTTTCTCTCTCACTTAAATTCTCTGCTTAATGTTTTCAACACTATGTTGAGTAAAAGGACTGAAAATAGATGTTATTTCCTTACTCCTAGTCTTAGATTAAAAAATTTCAGATTTTTATGATTAATCATGTAGTTAGCTGTCAGTGTTCCATATATGAATTTCATTGTATTAAGTTTGTGTATACCTGATTTGTTGAGAACATATTGTGATAGTCACCCCACATTTATTTCATCACTATTCACTATATGTTAGATAAGAAAAAAAAACTAAATGTTGACTGACACAAGAACAGATTAAAATAATGTGGTCTATATAAGATGCATACAAAGTACAACATTGGTCATCTAAAAGAAGAAAGTAGGCAGGCAGGAAAGAATTCTACAGTATAAGAAAATGTAGACAGGCCTCAAAAACATTATGCTAAGTGAAATAAAGCAGTTATGCAAAGGCATTATATAAGTTTATTATATGAGGCATCTAAAATCAAGGATTTGAATGGTGATTATCAGAGGCAGGGGAATGGGAGATGTAGGGAGTTATTATTTAACAGCATAACATTTCAGGTAAACAAGATTAAAAGCTCTAGATATTTGGTGTACATTATTCCTATAATAATAATGTATTCAAGCTTAAAATTGGATAAGATTTTAGATTTCATTTACAGTATTTTTACCACAATAAAATGAAAATTTTTCAAGCTAATTTTAATTCATTGCAGCAGACCAAAGTAGGCTGCTTTATGATTTATTGCACTAAAAATAACTAGAACCTTATTTAAATACGTATTTTTACTCAGTAGATTTGGACTGAGTCTTGATGTTTTAACTACTCATATTAGGATCCTGCTACTATCAGCTTCTGCCTGAATCATATGCTTAGGAGTTACAAATGCAAACTCTTAGGCCTCGCTCCAAACATTGAGATTAGAATCTACTTATCAACAGGATTCTACAGATGATAATTGTGCACATTAAAGTTTGAACCACACTGATCTAGAAGTCTTTTTTCCATATGCAGCTGTATGCCAAATGCACTGTCCAGCTGATCAGCTCTGTTACAAAGATCTTGCAGTTAAAAGAGAGGGGAGTGCAGGGGATATAGCTCAGCTGCATCCTTTTCCTGGAAAGAGCGAGGCCCATAGTTTAATTCCTGGTATCAAATCAGTAAAAATCAACAAACAAACACAGGGGAGAAGAAAGGGGCAAATTTAAGGTGAATAACGGATGGAGACTATTGCCTTTCAAGGAAGTTCTGAAATATACCCACTACCGAAAGCAAGTTGAAAGTATGTTTTGAAGGACACATTAATAGCACAACAAGAATATTATTATTGCCCATCTATGCCACATTTGACTTTTTCTGGCTATTTTCTGCAAATGCATGCTGTACAATTCTACACATGCATATCAGTATTTCTCGACTATGGGGATTTTGTTCCCCAGGGAACAAGTGACAATTTAGTTGCTGCATTTGGACAGCTGCAAAAAGGCATCTAGTCGGAAAGAGGATAGAAATAGTGCTCTGTGGGATACATTTTATGATGCATAGTTCAGCCACCCACAATAAGAAATTATGTAGTTCAGGCTATAAATAGTGTTACTGTGGTTGACATACTCTGTTTTACAGCATATCCATTTAGAGACATATGTTTATATTTTCTTGAAGAGGTAAAATCTTGCATACAAAAGTAAAGAAAGCAGTTAAAAATTTATTGTACCAAAATCTTCCATTATGTGAAGCAGAATGATTAAGATAATAAAATACAGAATCATCTTAAATTGTGCAACCTAGTAAGAATGTATATGTATCTCTGAGGTATAAAGTTCCATTTTCTTTGTGTGCATTAAACATTTTTGATTGACACTCTTAAAGCAGTCCAGTAAAAGGTCATTGTCTAATTTTTGGTTCTCATCTGTGTCAAAACATGTTAAAATTCAAGAACTACATTTGTGGACACAGAAATCATCAGTCAGTCTCAGGCACTGATAGGTGCCTTTTGTACCAGCAAAGTAACATCTGCCACAATCAGTGAGGTGAACAAGAAACAGTAGCAGAGGTAGTTGCTGGAAACATGATAGCTGGGAAAGGGTAGAGACAAGGTGCCAGGAAAGTCTGGCCTGTTCACAGCAATGACTTTATTAGTTCATTTGCTTTTGACATATTGTAACAGATTGTGGTTTTACATGTGCTCACCTTTGTGCTTTAATTATCTTAAATTGTATAATATTCACAATATTGTATGTTGAAATGAGGAATTTATACATTGTATTCACCACCAAGATTTACTGAACAACCCCTAACAAAGCACAAAAAAGTATTTGATATTAGATCCATAAACTTTGTCTTTTAAAAAATGATCTTAATTTGCTGACCTTAATTTGGTGACTGGTGATGGTAGGTAGTTACCACATCAAAGATAAACACACACACACACACACACACAAACATAATCTGTGGATTTCAAGTTTTACAAAGTAGTTGTTGCAAATAACTTCTGCTATATACAGAGTGTTATTTTAAAAAGTTTTATCTGTAGTATTTATCCATTTTTGAAAGGATTTATTGCCAAGAATGATATGTGTCATAAATAAAACTCTGAAATATAGTCTTTTATAAAAAACAGGCTCAAATTTTCTTATATTTAAAAACATCCCAGGGAACTGAGGAGCTAAAGATGGCTGATCAGTAAGCAACAAAATACAGAGCCTCCCAGGGAGAAACAACTCATATGCCAGAATAAAACATCCTGGAGAGATCCAGACAGAGGGAGATGGATCCTCTTGACACAGGAAGAAATTAAAATGAAAAAACTCATCAAACACAAAGTCTCAGGGCTACAATTGGAACAGCTAAAATTAGTGGACACAGTGCTTTTGCTGTGACCTGCTGAGCTGCCCAAACTTGCTCCAGCTGAGACCCACCGTGTCCCACAAATCCACCCAAACTTGTTCCCACCACAACTCACAGGAGCAACAGGTGTGCTGAAGTCAGGGGTTGGTGAGCCCAATGGACAATGGAGCCAGCAAAGGGACTTTCATTAATCCATGGTCAGTTCTGTGAATTAGACCGCCCATTTGGGAAGGGCGTGACCAAATGGGTGACATGTTGGAACTGGGCATGAGGAGCCTGAACTATTAACAACAGTGACTTCAGTTGGTTGATCCCTCCTCAGAGCAGATTCATCGGATTTGCCCTGCCTGGGTCACACCACTGGCCAGGACCCAACAAGCCATCCCAAACCATTCCCTATGCCTACCACACAGTAACCTTGTGAAGGCACCTGATGTTTGACTGGCCCAGAGTGAGGGATAAGCATATGCAGACCCTGCTTACACCTCATGACAAGAGCAAACAGGAGAGGGCACAAATCCCTCACCAGCATGCTTCAGAAGAACCATAACCAGAGAGCCACCCCCAAGACCCAGCCACAGCCATGCTGGAACCCAGGAAGCTGCACAAAGAAGCAATTTGCCAGCCACCCCCTTAGTAAGCACCTCCCTCTGGCATGAGCCAAGAGGAGAAGCAGAGAGCCACCCCAGAGACCCAGCCATAGCCATGCTCAAACCCAGGAGACTGCACCAAGAAGAAATTCACCCACCACTCTCTTGGTAAGTGCTTCCCTCTGGCGTGAGCCAAGAAAAGATCCAGTAGTGTCTCCTGTGAGCGTACAGGTGCACAGGCTTAGAATCAAACATCCCAAACTCTCCCCCCCATTAGTAACTGGGGACAGAGGTCTGAACATCTCTTGGGGGGATTACTGTATGCAATATAGCAAATATGGGGGGTCTCCTCTATCTTTTCTTTGAACACAAGTGTTGTTTTCAGTTTTGTTTCATTATGATTAATTGCTGTACTCTATTCAATAGTCTCTTTTGATTGATTTTATTATGTTCTGTCTTTAGTTTGATTTTGCTATTCTTAATTGACTAGACAACTATTGTGAAGATAATGAGATATACTATGGTACCTATTACTGTTATCCCAGTAACCTGCTGTGAAGCTCTGTACCAAATGCTCTGTACTGTCTCAATTGGCTGTGTTGTGTCTTGTTCTGTTGTATTTCTATTACCTTCAAAATAAAAAAAAGAAGAACCATAACCAACAAGGAAAGGGGCTGAGACCTCCACTATACACCTGTATGGAAGAAACCAAAATCATGACAAAAGAGAGAAACAAGAAAAAGCCCCCAGCCCAAAACCTTGAGAATATTGATCCAGGAGAGGGAAAAACAAAAGAGACTGAGGGTAGCAAAGATGCCACATCAGACATGGCTTCAATGGACATTAAGAGATATCTTTGGAACCTTGTAGACAAGCTCAAAACTGAAATGTTAAATCAGGTAAAGCAAGATATAAGTAGATTAATAAAAGAAATGCTAAGCACCTCTCAAGACACAGATGGAAGAAGGGAGGAACACAAAAAAAGAAGAAACACTCAATAAAGAATATGAAGAAAATCTAGAATACATGAAGCAGATTCAAAGAGATTACCATGAAATTAAAAATTCCATTGGAAGCTGGCAAAAATGCTTAAAAGAAACTAAGGATAGACTATCAAAACTTGAAAACAAGTTTGCAATGTGTGATCATGAAAGGAAAGATCTCTTAAAAATGACAAGGAAACAGGCAGTAACAATAAAAAGCCTAGAAGACAACAAGAGAATCTATAATTTAAGAATAAGAAATATGAATGAAGAAGCAGGAATAAAAGCAGGTGAATTGCAAAGATTATTCACAGAAATAATTAAGGAAAACTTCCCAAGCATGGGAAAAGAAAATGATATTCAGTTATGTGAGGCATACAGAACTCCAGCCAACTATAACCCAAACAGATCTACACCCAGACATATAATAATCAAGATACCAGAAATTCAATAAAAAAACAGAATATTAAAAGCAATCAGAGAAGAGAAACATTACCTATAAAGGAAAACCCATCAAGCTCATGAGAGACTTCTTGACACAGAACATCAGATCAAGAAGAGCTTGGAGCAAAGTATTCCAAGCCATGAAAGAAAATAACTTCAAGCCCAGATTGATGTACCCTGCAAATCTGTCACTGGAAATTAATGGAGAAACAAGATGCTTCCATGACAAAGAGGAACTGGGGGAATTTGGCACCACCAATCCAACTCTACAGAGAATACTGAAGGACATTCTAGAGAGAGAGAAAAAAAATTCTAGGATTTTAGGAACAGTGGCAGAGAGGCCTCAATGAAAGGGGCAGGCAGTAGAATGAAGGCAAAAAGTAGAAAAACAAAGGCAGAAAAATAGCATAGCAGAAATGAGGCAGAGAGGATTGGCTATAACCTCTAACATAGATGGTTTTGATACACTAAAAAAAAAGGCAGAGTAGATCAGGAAGTAGGGTCCATTGAGATGCTCTGTATAGTAACTATAATCAACCTGAGAGAGGGTTTATGGACAGAAAATCAAATATGAAAAAACAATGCTCTATGTTTCAGGGAGCCAGACAGAAATAGGAACAACTCAACCACCACCTGCAGATAGATTGGAAACACAGGATACTTATGTGCAGTAGAGAACTAGTCAGCTATAACGAAGGAAAACCTGGAGGCTTTTGTAGGTAAAGGAATACAACTTGAGATCAAGTTCAGCAGTGAGAAGGTTCACAACCACTTAGGTAAAAAGCAGGTTGCCCCCCCAATCTAAAAACTGAGGGAGTTGATGAGACCCAAAATGCACAGCACCTTGTGGGAGGGAAAGGAGAGGAATAGCCTAAAAAAAGAAGGCAGAGGGTATTGTTAGTAGTTTACCAGGATTTAAAACCCACATTTCTCATACCATTCTGCTTAGATGGATTATATTCTGTTCCAGTTTGTCTACTTGTACTAGATTTCAGGGCACAGATAGTTATCCCAAAAATAGCAGTATATAGTACAGTAATCATCCTTAATTTCCTATTAACTTAATCTGAAGCTCTGTATAACTTACACTGTTTTATCATGACTGATCTTAATTGAACCTGGTTTGTTAGATTGTTGTTTTGTATTGATAGATTTTATTCAAAGCTGTTATGATTGATAGCATCAAGTCTGACAATATAGGCAACTACACTGAAGATGACAAGATTCACTAGAATATCCACTCTGGCTTATTACCTGCCTTTGAAGTTTTATACTGTCTACAATGTTTTATTTTTACTAATATTGTTATGCACTGCTATATTCAATTACACTGCTATATTCAATTATGCCTGATGATATAGACAATTCTATTGAAGGTAATAAGGGACAACACAGTAACCATTGTAGATCACCTTGTACTGTGGTTTTATATGACTTTTGATTTCATGTTTTTATAGGAATTTGTTTTGTTTTGTCTGTTTTGTTTTTCCCTTTAATACAGAAAGGATAGAAATACATGTAGAGACTCATGCATGCATAGCTGTTTACAGTCTCACTGTTTAAGTATCTACTTTGGATGCTTTAATTTTGTAACTTGAACAACTACTTCTAAGAGGGCAATATATAACTTATCAACTAGTGATTTCTTACTGTTTTTCTTTTTTTAAAATTCAGTATTATTTCTACCCTTTTCATGTTTTTTTCTCTTTAAATAAATAAATTTTTAAAAATCCCAAAGGAATAATTTTGGTGAAATTTCAATGACTTTGATAATTTTTTTAAAATTTCAGCACTCTTTGCTAAGTTTGCAAGCACATATTCTTCTCTCAGTAGAAAAAATAAAATTTTCTGTCCAAATTTTAATGAAATCTTTTCAATATTTAATAGTTGTAATTACAAAATTGGTGTCCTCATTAAATTCAGGCAATAATACTCTCCTTCCATAAGTCAATGTGCTTTTTAAACTATGATAGTTACAAAATCAAGAGTCAAAATGAAATGAACTTGATTTTAAGAATGCATGCTCAAAAAATCATGATGCTCACAAAAGATTTTGCACTTTTACTTTATACTTTTACTTATTTACTTTATTTTATTTACTTTATACTTTTAATATATAAAATAATATGTGAAAATATTGCTTATTGTATCAAAGGTATTCATGCATTGCAGAGATATTTTACTTGCAGTGTATGTATATATTTTTAAGAGAATACAAATCATTGACAGTGATGAATAGTCGTCAAAATATATCCTTATTTTTGTCACCAATTGTGATTTTAAAGTGAACTCTGTGGGGGAAATATCTGTCACCAGTGAAAAATTCAGTAGACAGTTTGTCTTTTCTAATAATTTTTATATAACAGGAAATTTTGTGATCTCTCTCTCCTTCTCTCACTCTTTTTCCCCCTGCCCCTTCTCCTCTCTCTCTTGCCTTCCCTCCTTCTCTCTAAGGTACTGAGGCATGAACCCAGGACTGTAACACCATGTTGTAGCCTTAGTACTTTTTTAAACTTTTAATATAGGATCTCCTTAGGTCACTAAGTTGTCCATCCTGGGCTTAAACTTGTGATCCTTCTACCTCAGATTCCAAGAGTACTGGAAGTTACAGGAGTGTGTGCCACCACACCCAGCTCTATGATACCTTTAAGTTGTAAATATTCAGTCTTAATGTGTGGTTAGAAAATATGACCAAAAATAAATCCCAAAGAAAATAAAATATAATTCATCAATATATACCTCAAACAAGTACAAAACAAAAATCAGGACAACACATATGCCTTTGTGGAGGGCATTTGATCATGTCTTGCTTTCACTTCCCAGTACTGTTTCTAATGCTGTCACTGTTTAGTGAAATTTATGTAAGAAAGGGAAGGACACAGGATATTCTTCTTTGACTTCTATTGTATGATATATTTGAATTTCTCCAGGCCAGGTAAATGTTTATAATCAAAAATATGTCAAATATAGTAACATGTATCTTGTAATATAATTCACAAGTAATCCACACACATATATAAGCATATTTACACTTACTATAAATAAATATATTTATAGATGTGTATAAAAATGTATATTGCTTCTGCATTTTTGTTATGGATATAATCCATGCTATTTTTTCCAGCTGCTGTTACTTCTTTTGCTTCTTCTTTTTATGTTTGCCAACTTAAAAAATTGTTTTTTGGAGTGTAATATCTGAAACCAGTTATTTCCTGGATCAGTGTCAAATACTTTTACTGTCTCTATATGAAAGAGTACTGAGAAACAAACAGCAAACCAAAGCAAGAAAAAATAATTCATCTGATTCTTCCATAAAATGTTTTCCACTGTAAGACAGTAAATCAATAAAAATAATTGTTTTTCAAAACAGTTTACCAATCAAACTTTAGTTCAAGAATCGTGCCTGTTCATGCTCACAATCCATAAATTTTTCTGCATAAATTCGGCACAGTGTCCTTTAGCACTTAACCTCAACCAAATTCTTTTTCACATCATGATACCCAGGTCCTAAAATCTTATGCATATTGTCCTTGACTTTCCCAGTTCTGGGAACCTGTTAAGGTCAGGTTCACCTCTATGACAGTAAGTGTAAATAATTCTACTTTACTTAATTCATAATGGTTTTCCCTTATTTCAGCGAGTCAGAATGTGCTCTGTTTGATCAACAGTTGTTTTTGTAGTGCTGAGTGTAGGTAGCACCGTTATATGCCAGAGTGGTTTGCTCGAATGAGAGAGTCAATGCAGTTTTAGACCTCTATCTCTTTGTCTTGATTGATGGAAAATGTCTATCCTCTCCCCTCAAAAAATTCTGAGTGATTCTAACAAAGCTATTTCTCTTTTACTTTTACATATAACATTTAGACATTATTTCTAAATTGAGTTTGAGTTTTCTAGTCAGTAAAGTCCAGTCCACTGTGACTCACAAACCTTAATGAACACAAATCATAATAATTGCAGTTGTAGTAACACCTTTCTCTTTATGCTTGGAGTGGAATGTAAAAATTGTCTCTTCTCTCTGATACTGGCTGTGGGGAATAGATAAAAATTTCTTCCAAGGAAATATCCTTATAAGTCTATTTCTGCAAATCTATTCAACTATTTAATGCCTTTAAACTGTTTCAATATTTGCAAATTTGGCCACCACTTATTTTCCTTAAAAGTTAACATTTTTGCCCAGAAAATTCACTGTGGATTATCATATTTTTTATATCCTAATACAATAAGAAAAATTTTCAATGTGACTTCTGGGTTTTTAATATTTATCTGTATTCGTTTTCACCTGAATGCTCAAGAGAGTTGTCCTAGACCAGAGAAATATTTTTTATTCTTAAGTACTTCTTCCATCACCTTGACCCAAGCTTACCTCTGGAACTACTCCATGAGAACTAGAACCAATACATATAGCCACACGATCCATAGGAAAAGGATAAAATGATTAAAAACAAGTTTGCTTTATAAATATAAGGGAAGTAAGAGGTTCACCCCTGCCCCTCTTGAAAGTGTGTCCTTTAAGGGAACTTAAAGAATCTCAATCTAAATTCCAGCTCAGGGATATTTAATCAAAACCTTTCCAGATTATGGTAAGTGTTCTCAGCTTTTAGAACTTAGAAATATCTAAAAGTTTTCCATTCTCATTCTTCTTTGAATTGCAAAAATTTAAGAGAGATATATATTGCAGTGTCTCTGGTACCTTGAGAATTTAACAAAGGGAACTAGTGTGATTAGTAAACATCCCTATAGTGTAGATGAGAGATTTTATTCATTTTTTAGATCAGATCAATTAACTAGGCAAATAACTACAGATATAATTGTCATAACATGTAAAACATTTTTGGCAAAGTTGAAAGTTCACCTTCTATGTTTATATCTTATAATTTTCTGCATCTCAGAAGTCTAAGACTTTTTGTGGAAACATGATAAAATCCAGGGAAGTTTTATTTTTCTACAGATATTACCCTACAGGCATATTGTGGGAGCATATGTTCTCAATGTGTATTTTATTAAAAAGAAAGCTGTGTTAAAATAATTTAATGGACCAATGATCTAGCATAGTGTTTCTCATAGCATATAAACAGAACCACTTTGGAAATATTGTTAAAATGTATACGAGCAGATTCTAACACAGAAAGTCTGGAATAATGTCTTAGATTTTTCATTTGCTAACAAGCTTCCAGAAGATACCAGTGTGGCTGACCCTAGGCCACACACAAGAGGCACAGCAAGATTCCGGTCAGCTTCACTGTCTCTAGAGTTGAATCAGGAATGTTAACTCTCTGAGCTGGAAAACTGAAAGCTGAAGAGCAAGCAGAATGTAATTATGTATCTCTGTGATATCTACTCAGGAAAATGATGGTAAAGTATTTGGATCAGTTTCAGACATAATATTATTGCTGGTTAAAAGTAAAGAGGAGTAGGGACAGGAAGATATCAAAGAAATGAAAGCAATAATCCAGAAATAAGAATGAGTTAAAAGAGCAAATCTAAATAGTGCAAGGAAGAGCACAGACAAGACTAATATAATCTGGTATTTTTGGTTCACGATCACTTTCAGCTTTGTTGTGCTTGATTGCAGTGTTGAGGTTCTCGGTAGTTTTTTTAAGGACACTGTAAAAAATTTAAGTTGAGAGATAGTCTGATTCTTGGGAAGACATGTATCCTAACCAAGTAAAACATATTCTTTTCTTTGCTCATTTCTATATTTACTGCTACTTTGCCATATTTGGGGAATTTTCTCCAGAGAATATTCAAGAAAATATTGCTGAAGTTGGAAAACCATGTTAATAAAAATTACAACATGCCCAAAATATATTTAATTTTTATGTAAGTTTTTGGAGCTGAAATAGTTTCCAGTGCCTTTCCAAAGGCTCTTTGTCATTTTTCCTGTTGTTTAGATAAATATGGACATTTTGGAGAGTATCTAGAGATCAATCATTTTTAGCAGTTCATGAAACCTCCATGATAAGAATTTTCTGCTGCCAAATCATTGTCCACGAAGAACTAACTGATATCTATTTAAAATGTCACACAAACTACCATGCAATTTAGACTATCTCATCTATAAGATATATTTCATGTTTATAATTTTATGTGTTGAGAAAAGATGTGTAAGCAAGGCACTACAATCATCAGGAGCTGATGAATCAGGATTTACTCCATACCTTCTGAATTATGAGGAAAACCAGAAAAAAAAGAAAAGAAGTGAGAAAAAATTATGCTTTTGCTATGCTTATTAACTCGATTGAAAATACTTTTAAACATCAAAAATATTTACAATAATTTTTATTTATAAGAAACCGAAGATTGTTTCAGAGATAACTGACCATATTAAAAGCTGAGAGATGAATTTTTTATGCCATTTAAGCCATATATGTAGTTGCTGTAAAATGAAAACCTTTACAAAAATTTCAACTGAAGCATGCCATTTAAAAACTAAAATAAATGTCCTGCTTTACTTGAAACAATAACTTTGCCAGTAGTGATATTTAAATTGTGACATTATCACTGTTATCATTTACACCTCTTTTAGTGGGAACAGATTTTGAGTGGTTTTCTGATAGCATAAGACAAATGTAAATTAATCAGGAATAATCTCTCAATGAACCTTAAACCTTACTGAAACAGTCGAGCCATTTGTCTTTCCTTCCTACAACAGCAATAAAAATTTGATTTAGTGTAAATCATTTTCACTTTCCTGATCAGTTTTTTGATGGATAAGTTAAACCTGAAACAAATTAATCTTACCATCCAGAGGCTATGAAAAATGAGTGTCTGATTCTTTATGGGAAGGATGGATCTAGCATTATCTTATGTGATGGCTTTAACCCCCTTCTAACATAATAACACATAAAAAGGTCTGAAAGCAGAAAATAAATTATGAAGCAGTCAATAGAATGAACACCTCTATTAAAGCAAGGAAAACTCTGAACTTCCATTTGTTTCTTCATTTGATGGTTATAAGACTATTATGTCCTCTACATGTGTGCATTTCTCTAGAAATGCCTTTTAGCAAAAAAAATGCCCAATTTATCATTAACTTAAGAGATTATTAAACATATGTTACTTTTCTGCATCTTTAATAATTCTCGACCATATATGTTTAAGGTAGACCCAAAAAGACACTCTTTTGGTATAGACTTTCTTCAACTTATTATAACCAGGGCAACAAACATTTTTAATATTTGCCCATATAATGATTTATATTATGTTAATAACACCTGTTTAGCACAGTTTTAAGAAAGTTATTTACTTAAAGTGATACACACTTCAGTTTCTTGCTGATTCTTAAGAAGATAATGTATTATTTGGCTCCGTGGAATTATTAATTCTTTCAATTAATGGTTTGAGTGAATCAGGAATAAAGCACATTTGAAGCTTGCATGTTTATTCTAGTTTGTTAATATATTTTATGCACTTAAAGGACTGAGAACATGAGTAAAGTTAAATTGGAAAGTTACTAACAAAATCCTAGCTTTGAAAGCTACATAGTAGTATAACACTGTATTTTTAATGGATTTGTGTGAAAGATTTATCCTGCCCATTTTCAAGACCAGTTATAGAAATAAATCAACACAAAAATAAAAACATCCAAAGAAACAATGCTAACTCTTATGTGCATCTGCACCAGACCAATAAACAATAGCATCAGCCTTCTGGAATACAAGATCTATAGTGGCCATTTAAAATGTATAGGTAAGTGGATTTCACCCTCTGATTATTCAGTACAACAGACTTTATATTCTAGTCAATAAGGTAGGGGGGTCTATATAACAGGTAAAATAATAGAATATGGCAACATCGCTTAGGTGACAAATAAACAATGCTGACTTAGAATATGTATTTTAAGACGTTATTCTGATTCACATATTATTATTCTATACACTGGAATCTTTATGTTACCTGAGACTTTTCTTTTTTAATAGTTGCTGGTGCTATAAATTCTCTACTGTTCCTATATGCTATTTACAGAAAGGATGTTAGTTTCTTAGCAACATTCCACTCTACTCTGTGAAGACCAAGTGCTCCTAATGATTTATCCTCAGTGCTGCCCTTGATTTGTGGCTCAAATTCTTGAATTATTGAAACTTATTGGTTTTTCTGTATCTATAAGTTATTCACACTTCCTGACTCATGATACATAGTTTCCCATTGTAGCCTCATTTTTGAGAATATTTCTTTATCTTTTTTAAATATTTAAAGAACAACCTCATACTACACGTATACGATGTTTTGAAAAAAATTCTATGCAATGCTAAAAAATATTTATAATAAAGCTAAATAATTCAAAAAATACTTTTCTGCCCAGCTTTAAGAGAAGTGGTAAATTTGGAGATTGGAGTATTTTATGAGAAATAATTAAAGTGGAATATTTCTGGTAAAGAATTTTAAATAAAATCTACCATAAGATATGTAGAAGTGTACATAGGCTTAAAGTTTTACTTTTGAACATAATGTGGGTGGGTGGAGACATGTGGGGGCAGAGGAGCACAAAGAACATACTTACTATTCACTATGGTTCAGTGGAAAAAATGACTAAAAAAGCTGGGGAACAGCCAGCAGAATTAACAATTCTTTGTGATAAAGGCCATGGGAACTCACATGCTTTACACTTTACTGTGAAATACATAATAAAATGTCAATAACATCAAAGGAGTTCATCACTTAGCATGTATTTATGTTTAAATAACACTATTCTTGTACAGCACTTACTAAATTTTGTTAATGAATACACAGCTTAGTTATTTCAATACCCACTCTTCTTCATGTGGTTATTGCTATGTAAACTCTTCACTGCATCAAAGAGATAGTCCTTCTGGATCTGAAAGTTTGGTTGCTACATAAAAATATCTAACCATCAGGGAGACATTTTGAACTTCTGGATCCTTAGCCCTATACAAATACTGATGAATGTAATATCCATTATACAAATGAGCTAATATTCACAACATCAAAAAATAATTGAGGCAAATGTATGGCAATTAACACAATGATTTGTGTTTGTCCTATATGAAAGATTTAGTATGTCTGTTTTTGTCCACTTAATAAGAGAACCATGAATCCAAAATATTTTATTCCTATTTAAGTGAAAAAATGGAGGACTAAAATTTTAGACATGATGTTATTAATACTAAATGGGAGACTTACAGCAATGAAGACTTCAACTCATTTTATTGCCAAAATAAATTTCCCCTGAAAATATAATCAGAGAAAAATTACCATTAAGCTGGGAAAAATCAAGAATAAAATTCTAAGAGCCTTAAAAACATACACACATATACACACATATATATGCATATGTATTGCACATACATTATTCTACCATAAGAAGGAATGCAATATAATACTACATACTGCAAGGTGGAAGAACCATAAAAGCATTATACCAAGTGAAAAAAAAACAGAAACAAAAGAACATATATTGTGATTTTATATACAGTAATACACTCCCCCATCTGTGGTTTGACTGCTTTCCATGGTTTCAGTTATCCATGGTTAACCATGACCTGAAAATATTAAAGAAAAAGAGTGAATATAATACTGTACAATAAGATATGAGAAAGAGAGAAACCAGAGGCCCAAAATATTTTTTATGGTAAGTTCTTATAAATGCTGTATTTCATTATTAATTGTTGGTGCTAATTGCTTAATATGCCTAATTTGTAGATTAAAATGTATCATAAGTACAAATATGAGCATATATGGAAAAATTTGAGTATATGTAGGATTTGGTACTATTTGCAGTTTCAGGCATTCACTGAATGTCTTGGAATTTATCTTTTATGAATAAGGGCGAATTAGTGTATATAAAGTGTCGAGAATAGATAAATCCAATTACACAGAATTAGAAAATCTACTGGAGGTTGCAAGGGACTAGAGAAAGAAGTAATGGAGGAAATTGCTTAGTAAGTCATAGTTATCTTTAGAAGGGATAAAAGATACTTTGGAATTATATACACTGGTAGTTGCACAACACTGTAAATGTATTAAATGTCATTGAGATGCCCATTTTGGAGCAGTTAATTTTGTCCTATATGGACATCTCATAAGAATAATTTACATGGAGAAGACCTTGTTAGTCAAGAAAAAATATTACAAAAGTTTATTTAAGTAATAATAAGGATTTGTGTTGGATACTGACACTTTCCACATTACAGATAATAGTATTGTGAGAAATTGTGAGAAGGAAAACCTGTAAGAATTTAAGAGCTTGTATGGAGCAGGAGAACATAAAAGGCAAGAAAGCAAATGTCCGGTTTTAGTGAGTTGGATATCAAAGTAATTTTTAATAGAAAAATGAAAGTCCAGAGAATAACTTAGTTGCTTTATATGACATATTATGTTAGCCAGAGTAATATTGTCTGTATAACACAGCAAATTGTTAATTATGGTGGCACTAAAAATTCTTTAAGTAGTTCCAGATACGTGGACACCTAAGACAAGGAAATGGTTTGAGCCCAAGAATTCAAGGCCAGCCTGGGAAACAGCAAATCCTGCCTCAAATTTAAGAGAGAGGGAGTGGGGGCTGGGGAGGAAGAAAAAGGCGAAGGAAGAGGACAGATGAAAGTGGAGAGAGGACATGAGAGGAAAGAAACAGGAGGGGCAAAAAGGAAAAGAAACAAGGATAGGTGAAGTAATACATTTTAACACAGAATATAAATACCGCTAATTCTTAATGGTTAAAATATGCTGTGGCTTTTTTAAAATAAAATTTTCTATTTTTTTCAATGTTAAAATAAAGAAAATAAGTAAAGTTGAAGAAAGTAAATGAGCATTAGGCAAGGAAAGGTCAAAGAAATATAGGTTAGCTAAATTCTAATTGGGAGAAAGATGAGAAAATTGTGCACAAGGGAAAAATAGGTATTAGGGTCGGCTTAAACTTCCATCACAAATGCTAAAACTTGGAAGGTGCAAACAATCAAAACTTACTTTTTCACAGTTAAGGAAACTGGAAGTCTGAGATAAGGATGCTGGCATTATTGGGTTCTTGAGAGACTTTCCTCCTGGCTTATAGATAGCTTCTTTCTTATACTGCCCTCACATATTACCTCTAGTTTTTCCTCTTCATATGAGGACACAAATCCCACTGAATCAGAGGTCTACAAATATGTGCTCATTTTACTTCTACAAAGGCTCTGTATCCATATATAGTCCATAGGAGTTAAGCCTTCAGTATATGAGCTTAGGAAGGATTTGAACATGAAATCCATAGAAGCATACAAACTTTTTTAAAAAATGAAGAAAACATAGAGGAAGAGGAAAAGGAAGCGAAAGAAAGAAGACAGATGAATTGATAAACTCTGAATGTTAAATCCATAAAAGTATACACAATTTTAAAAAGAGATATTAAATTGAAAGTAATGACATATTAGACAGTGTCACACAGGTGAGTGGATGACATGGAATCAGGTGTGCCAGTACATCAGAAAGGACATTGAGAATTCTACTCTGTTGTAGAGAAGAACTGAAATACTTATAGACCTTTAGAAGTAATTAGAAAGTGGACTTTCTAGTTATGTGAGCATAAGTTTAGACCAGTTTAAAAATGTATCTCTCTGTTAAACAGACATGGTAAATAAATTGTAGCTTGAAGAATATATGAAGAATTCAAAGTGACTTCCATGTTTACTGTCATAAAATTCAACAAGAGGTATATGTTTTTGAATTGTTTAGGAGCAGTAAAGAAGAACTTGGGGTTAGAACAAAATTTGTATTATATTTTCAAGGCCTAAAATAATAATTTTCTCCAGAGTATCTTTTGGAAGCAAAACCTGAGTAACTGGCATTGTAGACCAACCTGACAGTTTACAGCATGAAAATTTATATGTGAGAAAGATAATAAGACCCCTGAGAGTTGCCAGCCAGGGATTGGTCTATTCGTTGCAAGCTGGGCTATGATAGTCCTCTGCTCAGGACAAAATTTAAAGAATATCCTCACCCATTAAGGATTCTCCATGCATATGACTGAACAACACAAAAATATGAGACATGTGTCTCTTATTTCAGCTAATATAATTACTGCTTTTATAGTTGTTTGCGTGCCCTGATATTAGATTAATTTTGTTTGAAAGATGGAACTCAGAACCAAGTCTCTTATCTCAAGATGAGTAAATATTTAAACATCAACTCAGACTCACCAAAACTGTTAAAAAAAACACAGGATGCTGTAAAATTCCCTATCATTTTCGTTGACCAGATAGGGAAGAAAATGAGATGAACCTTAGCCAGAGAGGAACAACTAAAAAATAGTCAACTCTCCTTTTCTGACAAGATAAAATCATCCAAAATAAAATAGAATTTAGTTTTTGTTCAAAGGCCAAAATTCTCTGCCAAATTATCAGTGGAAAAAATTAAATATTTAATCTGGTTTAAACTATTCTGATGGAGAAATATTAATGAAGATATTTCAGGGATGCAAATGATCAGATTTGGAATGAAATATTTAATCTTTTGGGTAACATCCCCTTCCCACTTATCTCTCCAGGTTGATGTCAGAGTATTTGGAAAGTTGGTTTTTGAGGATCTTCTTGGCATGTAATAGAGCCAAGTTAGCAGGTATGTTGTACAGTAGTCCTCTGGTCTCTGTTACAATGTTTCTGCAAACACGAATTCAACTAACCTTGCTGACAGTCATGGCTAATGTTTGTAAATGTTTCAGTTAGTTATCTGGCCCCTTTTAACTTGATTAGTATGATTGGACTTCAACTCAGTCCCCCATGCATGTAAAGTAATGATTGCAATTGATCTGCTATCATATCTACTGGCTCAACAGCCACAGTAACCCTCTGGGCAGGCCAGCAAGACTTCATTCCAGTGACTGTGCTATATGGGAATTGGGATTGGCTCATGAAAGGAAAGTTTCAGAACTTCTCTGTATGAGATCTCATTATAGCTCCAAGTTCTGAGCGTCTTTTTTTAAGGCTTTTGGCAGAGAGCTGCCCCCAAAAGGACTTTTTCTTAGTTCTCTCAGTGGAGATTTGAAACAATAGCTTCCTTTTCTTCTTTTAATGTAACCACCATTTGGCCAAAAGTACACCTTCTTTCTGTATCATGAATTAATAATTGGAAAAATCGATGTCTACTTCATTCTGTTATCTTCTCTCTTCTTCCTGTTTTCAAATCACAAGCAGTCAGTATGTCCTTATTTTTTTCCGACGCTGTTTTTCTCTTACCATCTGAAACTAAACTTAAATAATAGTCTGATGTGTTTCACATGTGGGTAGAAAAAATTTGTGAATGTAAGGTCTCCTTTAATAGCCTGAGATTTGGGAAATACTTTCTGAAAATTATGAGTAGGTCAAGAAAATGTGGTACACATAGCCATAAAAATGAATGAAACTCTGTCTTTTGCAGGAAAATAATAGAATTGTAAGACATTATGTTAAGCAAAATAAGCCAAACATAGAAAGACAATTCTGGCATATTTTCTTCTAAACTAAGATGAAAAAGAAGCCACAAATGATCTGAAAGTACACAGTGAACCAGTAACAACTAGAAGCGGGTTAAGGGAGTAGGGAGGAAGATGGGTAGGAAAAAACAGGACAAGCAAAAATCAAAACATGATACATACACGTACGGAGATGCCACAATGAAACATATTAATCTGTACAATTAATGTGTGCTTATAATTACAATAGTAAACAAATAAAAATAAAACAATAAAAGCAATATTGGCCTTACAAGGTTTCCACATAGCAGCAAAAGTCATTTAGAATATGCTCACACATTGCTTAAGGACAACACATTCAGAGGGTATATATCATTAGGCAATTGTTTGCTGTGCAGGCATCGTGACTACTATGCTACTGAGCTCTACAGTCTTATGAGACCTTCATTGTACCATAGCCCATTGTTGACCAAAATATCATGTAGTGTGTGACTGTTAATTAATAGCACATAGATCTTTCACAGCAAGTTACAATCACCCCTCAAGCAGGTGCATACATAAGGAAAATTAAATCAATTGAAATTTATTGAGCAAGATGATGAGCCTCTTAGTTTAAGGATAATTGATTATAAAGAAGTTGGGACTCAAGTATCAGCTTATATGGAAAAACACAGCCAAGAAGAACACTACCATTTCTAACATTATATCTTGGGAGGTAGCATTATCTGATTTTTTCCAATAATATGGAAATATGTGATGATTACTAAGAAAGTTGGCACTGTGCAAAGGATATGGACCTCTGGACACTTCATATTTGGGATCAAAAACAAAGTTATTTTTAAGGTGATATATACATATTTTATATGTATAAATTTAGATTTGTTAATATTTCTCAGCTATAATAATTTCAATGAATACTTCCTTTATTCCAATATTTACTATAATTCATTTACTATGTTATTTCCATTTAACTGTTCCAAAACTACATGGAAAATATCAAGTATAAAATGTCAACATTTCCTTAGAACAGTGAAATGAAAATTTTATTTACTCTATTTAAAAATGCTATAGGGTTTTTAATTAAAATAATTAACATAAAACAAATTATGACACCAAATATATTTGCACAGTAACTATTTCCTAATATTGTATAAATACAAAAATTTACTGGCAACTGGTTTATATTCCACATTATTAAATTTCCCATTTTTCCCACTTCATAAATTATTTCAAAGGCAATTTTCATAAGCATATGAATATAAAGTACTTGTAATTTTATCCTGCTTAAATGCATCCCAAGGCTTAAAACAGTAGGATGTTCTTCCTCTGCAGAAAATTATGTACAGCTTTTCTAAACAAAAGAAAATTGAATTATCTTATAAATTGGACATTGTGTCATTTAAAATTAGTTGTCAATTTAATAAGCTTGAGCGCCATCTAGAGAATTAGTAAAGTAAACTTCTGGGTGTGTCAAGGGGTACCTTTAGGGTTTATATCTGAACCCTTCCCCTCTAGCTCCTTTCCCTTGCTCTGCTGCACAATTACTCTTCCACCATAATGTTATTGATCTTCTATGCTCTTCTTCCATGATGTTCCTGCTTTGCACTCAACTGACCATGGACAAAAGCCTTTGAAATCATGTGCCAAATTAAACTTTTTCTGTTTTAAATTGTAGGTACTGGTTATTATGTCCCAACAATGAAAAGCTGACTAATATATATTAAATTTAAGTAAACTGAATTTTATACTATATGAAGCTAATCTAATTTGTAATTTGCAATTTAATGGTTAAAAGTTACTCTTCCTTCAAAAATGCATTAAATATTATGTTAACAAATAGGAACATCACCTCACATCAGTTGAGTGATCAAGTTACCTTTATTTGGAAATGACTTCTTTATGCATACAACCCATAGAATAATACTGACTTAGGAAATGAGCTGTATTTCAGTCAATTTATTTACATTTACATGCAATAAATAGTATGCAAGCTATTCACTATGCTCCATTATTAATATACATTTAATAAAAATAATCTTAATTATTCTCTTTTTATTGTTCTGTAATTCCTCTGACTTCTCAAACTAGAAATATTTTGAATTTTACTATTACTAAAAATAACTTTACATTATTGAATGTTTTCAATGTTTTAGTGACAGATAATGCTATTTCAGACAGGAATTTCTTGGAAGAATTATCATAAAATAGTAGAAATTATAAAAGTCAATCTCTTAACTCTCCAATTACCACATATGCCTACAGTGAAATTTTGGTACTTGTAACCATATCATGAATGAATTTGTCTTTTAGAAGAGCATATTCAACCAAATATATTGAAATTTAAGTAAAATTTGGAATAAATATTTCTCACTGACACTAGTGATCTCTCTCTCTAGATACTCTCCTCTGGAGCAAAGCTGCCACAGAACAAGGAAACACTTCTGAAACAAAAAGGCCATCTGTAGGAGTTTCTGTTGTTAACTCCTGCTGCACTTCCAACAGAAGACTGACATCAACTAGACACATGAAACAGAAGACTTTCAGAAGGTCCTAGTTTCAGCCATTGTCTGAGTTCAAGATAATGACAGACTGAAGTGAAATCCACCAATTGAGCTCAAATCCTTGGACTGTAGAAATAGTAATTAGAATGATTGCTCTTATTTTACATGACTAAGTATGAACCAGATGGTTGACTTGGAAATGATAATGTAAACAGTGGGCACACACAGAAATAGTACTTCCTAGAGGTGGCATACAAGAACATTTCTTATCATAACACCATATGGCCCTAGTGTAATTCAAACATTAAGAAAAACATTCTCAAGTTTTAAAATCAGAGATTAAATATAATCCACATAAAACAGTAAGGAGTTATAAATAATGGTCACCTGCTTTGTGTACTGTTTTCATACCTTGAAGTAAAAAGATTCATATAAAGTTTATGAAGTAGAGAGTTAAACAGTAAAACTTGTTATCTTACTGAAAATGTCACTTGTCAATTTGCCATGATTATTTCAGACTCTTTGGAAGTTATACTCTTGCAGAATAAATAAGGTACCATCACATGTAAATGGTATTATAGAGCTAATCATGTAATCATTTTTGGTTTTTAATTTTTATACTTATGCTCCTCATTATTTCCAAAAGATTTGAATCCTCATTGGTTAAAATGAAACAACCTTGTCAATTATTTTTCTTTGTTTCACGGTCCTATATTTTTTTCTAAACAAAGGATTGAATCCCTTCTCTTGTGTTCTCTCTGGCACTGAACAAACCATAAAAACTATTGTTAATTTTTGGATTTGTTAAATTAGGTCATAAACTTACAATCAAGATTAAATAAAAAATGCATGTGAAATTTCATAAGATACACAGTATTTAACAAATTTAAATATGCAATTTGACTCAATAGTATTGCACAAAGGCATGCAGTTCAGTAAACTTGGCCAACTACATGGTTTCTTCTTTTGAAATTTTATGAGATATTTCATAATTATAGATAGTAAATCTGGATGGGCTATTAAACAGAAACAATAGATATTGTGATAAGGAAAAGAAATAATGCTCAAAAGGAAACAACAACTGGGATAGGTAAAAGGAGAAAAGGAATAAGAGAAAATATTATATGTAAATAGGTATACATACATGTGTATGTATATATATACATATATATCTTGTGTATATATATATATATATATATACAAGATAGATAAGTATACTAATAATATCTATTAGTTCATCAAGCTCTATTTCTGTGCTTGACTTGCCTTATTTTTAGAATGGAAATAAGGAAAACTTTTGCTTAACAAAGTTATTATAGGTATTAAATGAGTTAATACATGTAAAGATTTTAAAAGCATTAACCCTTAGTGATCATTTAAACAGTGTTATTATAATTATTACAATCCATATCTTAACTCATTTTTCCTTTGAAATTTCAATTTTAAAACATAAGTGATCTACCATCTATGTCCTTTGTTCATTTGTCTGTGTCTTCTATTTTCTCCACTCTGTTGAGGAAAATACAGATTTGTACTTTTCCAAACTGTAGCCACTAGCCACATGTGACTATGGAGCACTTGAAAGATGACTGATCTAAACTGAGATCTCTTGTACATATAAATTATACAATGGCACTTGATGATAGTGAAAAAATTGTAAAAATATCTCTTAATAGCTTAATATTAATTAAATACTAAATATATTTTTGTTATATTGAGTTTAATTATATTGTTTACTGTTTTTCCTGAATGGGTTACCAAAACATTTTAAATTGCATGTGAGGCTTATATTTTATTTCTATTGTATAATGGTAGTATAGCCATTATTTTAGGTAGCCGCTTTGGGAAGAGCCAGCCATGTCATGTGAGATCACATATTTTTAAAATAGTACTGGTAAGTAAAATCAACAGCCTTATTCAGTTCTGATACTAGTCCTTTTGAAAACAAAATTATTCTTTACTATTGCAAACAAGCTGAAATAACTTGCAATATTATGGAAAGAATGTCTTCAAAACCTATGTATCAGCACATAATATTTGTTAGACTCCACATCAGGCAATATTAAGAAGACACTTGTTCCACCGTTCAGGTTTTCATGAAGTGTAAAGTCTTACAGATGTATAAATAATTCTATTAATAAGTATTCAATTCACCTCTAAGAAGATACAAAAGAAACACAGAGGAGAGATCCCAGCCTTTTCCATGAGTCCACACCATTCATGGGCTGTGGGAGAAAAGAACCAGAATTCATCAAGAAGCAAGTCTTCCCTATGAACGATGCCTCTGCAAAGGGAACCGTCAGATCACAGCTTTTTCTGGTATGTGGGCTGGGAAACAAAAGAATTAACCACCCTCCCACTCCGGTAAGCGACCACCCGATCCAGAGAAACAGTCTGTGAACAAAGCTATTCAGGTGCAATGCTATTTGATGCTTGTGGTGTTTGGTGTTTCAATGACTTTGCAGGACTAGGGACACAGTGTGGCATCTATTGGGGATCTCCTTCTGAAGACTGTAGTCATTGTTAATTCCTTTTTATCTTGTATTGAAGTTCTGTATCATTTTCACTGTTTTGTTGGGTTGGATTTTATTCTGTTTGATTTTGTTATATCCGATGGCATGGGCAGCTATTTCAAAGATAGCAAGATATATCGTGATAGCCATTTTGGATTTGCTATTGTCTTGTTTTGAAGTCCTTTATTGCATTAGTAGTTCTGTTTTTATTGGTTCTATTATGTTGCATTTTGTTTCATTTTTACTGTGTCTGAATATATCTGCAGAGATTTTGAAGACAACAAGAGGTATCATGGTAACCATTGTTGATTTCATATTGTCCTGTGTCACTTACACTGGTTTGTTTTGATTTGCTTCATTCTGTTTGGTTTTTCTTGGTTTTATTCTCTTTAAAACAAAATTTTAAAAAAAGAAACGCAGATTATGACAATGGAACACTATACCTTCTGAAGGTAGAGAAACAGATGAGTGGAAGGACCTAGTAATTTTTTCCTGAGAAAGGAATATTTAACCAGAAAATTCTAGTATGTTAATATGGCAGCTAATATTGGAGCTTCTGTCTGTGTTTCAATCCTGCTGCTGCTGTAATTTTGGTGGGGCATTGTTAGGAAATTTATTTAAACTCTTAGGGTTTCAGTGTTGTCTCTATGACAAGGATACTTATATCCATTTTGTAGGAATAACATAAAGGATATGTAATAAGGTACATTAAATACCTTTTGTAGTGGCCAGTATATTAGGCAGTTATGAAATTAATTCCCATTGATCTAGAATGCTTCATAATAGTTTTGATTTTGTGTTTATTTCATTTTCACAATTTACCTCATGTGTATGATATCATAAATCTGTATATTGGTGAATCCTAATACAATGTTTGTGAGTAACTGTGTTTCACTCATTTTCTGCCTTCTCTTACCACAGTTTTAAAAATTATGGCTTATTTTTCAAACTTCTAAACTCTGTTATGGTTATTTTAGTAAATTTTCTAAGTGATCCAGAGACTATAACACCATGGGACTTGTGTTTCATTTTCACTCAGGAGCTGCTTGCATAACACTTTGAATTCCTAACACAATAACACATCTTTAACGGATACTTACTAAATTTAATTCAATTCATGCTCAGATTGCAAGTAGATAAACTTCCATGTTGATTTGCTTCCATAATTCATTTAGCTTTATCACAGCATTTATAGTGAAGAAGCTACCATAAGTACTTTTTAGTTTACATAAGAACATCCTCAACAAAAAAGTCTGGAACTTTTTCATGACCTTTGAACTACACAAAAAGATGAAAAGGGTTGGAGATTTAGCTCAGCAGCATAAGCACCTGCCTGGCAGGTGCAAGGTCATGAGTTCAATCCCCAGTACAAAAAAAGAAAAAAAAAGATTCCTAGTTAGAGAAGGCTTGCAAAATGTATTCCAAACACAGTTCAATCAGAGGTCATTTAGGTCCCTTATATCAGTTCTAAAATAGTCCACTTGATAAATTGTATAAAAACTTGTAGAGGTTCACTAGTATTTATACTCTGGTAAATATCTACTTTACATTTCATAAGAAAATGCTCATGGAATTAGAATATTAGATGCACCAATATGAATTGTAAAAATATTCCAAAACTATAAGAAAAATTACTTTTCAATTGTTACTTAGTTACTTTTTACTGGTTGCTGAGACAAAATACCTGATGCCCAAAGTTGGGAAAGGAAAGATTTATTTCTTAGTTTTTGGAGGTTTCAGGCCATATTCAGTTGGCTCCAAGGCAGGGTGGCATGGCAGGCCCAAAGTTCATGGTGGCTGCAAAAAGCAAGCTGAAACCAGCAAGAGAGAGAGACACACCTTCTTCCTGCCATTACATCACATCCTGGCTCCACCCCTAGGCCAGTGTTGCACTCACATCTCCAATCCAAGGGCTAGACAATGAACCAATCACAAATGCATAATGCAAAGGCATGAGGCTTGGGGGCCACTGACATAAACCATGAAATTCCACCCCTGGCCCCCAAAGACTCATGCACATCCTTTATACAAAAGATATTTAGTCCATTTCCAAGAGTTGCCAAAGTCGTAACATTTTCAGCATTGCTGAGAAGTCTAAGTCCCAAGTGTCCTCCAATATCTATGGCAAACTCTTAACTGTAACCCCCTGTACAAATAAAACAAGGTTAAACATTTCTGAAATGCAAAGGTACAAGATAAACATTACCATTCCAAAAGTTACAAAGTGAATATAAAGCATTGGAAACAAAGCAAGTCCAACATCCAGCAAGGTCAACATTAAGTCCTATAGTTCCATGCTCAGCATTTGAAGCAATATGGTTGCAAAAAGCTTGGGTGATTCCACCTGCACGGCACTTCCAGGGACTTCCACTCTGCAGCTTCTCTCTTAAACCCTCTCTGCTCAGTTTTTACAGCTTTCCTTGGATGATCCATGTTCCTGGCTTTTCCAAACTTCTGGCATCTCCACTTCACCTTTGGTTTCACCCTTAAATCTTTACATATTGCCTCTCAGGGGCACACTGCTGGGCCTCCCAGGCCCTTTGCAATTGAGGTGGAAGTCCTCTTATCCTCAGAATTTGTGCGTTTCCCTTGCACCTAAAATCAGCGTCATGTGGATGCCGCCAAGGTTTGCTGCCAGCTGGAGCAGTAGCCAGGCTTTTCTCTCTCTTGGATGTAGGGGTTGATTGCCTGGATCACTGGGCTTTGTGAACCTGATTGTGAGAAAAAGCTCCTCTATGTTGCTGCCATTCTGGAACTTCATGGGGCTGCCACCATTTTGGAACCTCATGTGGTTGCCGCCATTATGGAGCATGGTGCTCTGCAGCTTTCTCCTCTGAGCAAATTCTTTCATTTTTGCAGTTTTGAGGCTGCAAAGGGTGGAGACCGGCTGTTTCCTGGGATGCCCTCAGCCATCTTTCTTATCTTTTTGTTCCTTCTCAGAAATCAAAGTCTGAGCCCTATCTTTACAATCCACAGCTTTACTGGAGTTTTCCTTCTGGCCAAACTCACAGCATTGTAAATTATCCTGCTGGGCTCTTTGCTCTTTATTTGCAACTTAAAGCTGGCTAAAAGCCCCCAAAATAGCCAAGCCACAACCTCAACATCGGACTGCCTTGACATTTTCTTTGCCAGATTAATCAATCCATTGCCCTTAATCTCAGTCTCAGGCAGTCTCTGGGCATGAGCAAAATGCAGACAAACTTTCTGCCAAGCCATAACACACATCATGGAGAGTCCAACAACCAATCTAGTCCTTCTTTCCAGCAGAAATCTCCCAAGCCTGGTCTTTACCATCAGGCATTCTATCAGGCTTCTGGTCTCCTGAGCTCTGACCAGAATCTCCTCTACAGAACAGCCTAAGCTGCTCCAGCTCTATGCATCCAGGCAACATGTCTAAACCTTTCCAAACTCTTCCCACAAGCCATTTCCAAAGCTTCTTGAAAACATGGTCAGGTATAGTCACAGCAACAACCCCACTCCTTGGTACCAAATTCTGTCTTAGTTACTTTTTACTCATCACTGAGACAAAATACCTGATGCCCAAAGCTGGGAAAGGAAAGGTTTATTTCTTACACAGTTTTTGGAGGTTTCAGTCCATATTCAGTTGGCTCCAAGGCAGGGTGGCCTGGCAGGGCTGAAGTTCATGGCGGCTGCAAAAAACAAGCTGAAACCGGCAAGAGAGAGAGGCACACCTTCCTCCTGCTATTACATCACATCCTGGCTCCACCCCTAGGCCAGTGTAGCACTCACATCTCCAATCCAAGGGCTAGACAATAAACCAATCACAAATGCATAATGCAAAGGCATGAGGCTTGGGGGCCACTGATAAAAACCATGACAAGTAGGATTTTATTATTTTAGGGAATTTTAAACAAAGAACAAGTGTAGAGATTCCTCAAAAAACTAGGAATGAAGTTCCAATTTGATCCAACTCTTCCTCTTCTCAGTATTTTCCCAAAAGACCAGAAAACATCATACCAAAATGACATATGTGCACTCACATTTATAGTAGCACAATTTTTAATAGCTAAATCTTTGGAAATATCCCAAATTCCCATCAACTGAGGAATGGATAAAAAGATGTGGTATTTTTATACAATAATGTACTACTTAACTCTAAAGATGGATAAACTGGAGGCTTTTATAGCTAAATGGATGCAAGTTGAGATCATACTCATAAGTGAAATAATTAGACTCATATGTATAAACATTGTATTGCATCCCTAGGGTAAAAAACTGAAAGAATAAGTAAGATCCAAACCATACAATAGATATTGTGAAAGTGAAAGGGGAAGAAGCTGCTTGAAAGGAAGGAACAACTGGAATGGGGAAAAGGAGAAAAGAAAGAAGGGAAAGGAGATAGATAGATAGATAGATATACTACTAATCTCTATTCATCAAAAAAAGTGGTTTATGCTTTAATTCTTTTATCATTTTTTCATGCATGTAGCTTGTAATTTGAGCAACTACTTTGAAGGTAACAGTACACAATATATTAACAATTGTTAATCTATTCTGTTTTGAAACTCTGCATCATCATTATTATTCTTTTTTCTTTTTAAAATAAATAAAAAAGAAGGCACAGAGTGAGTCAATAGATACCTTGAAGATAAAGTCATTGAAAATGAAAGAAATTCTAGGAACAGAAAGAATGACTAAAATTTTCTTAATATGAACTTCAGTCCTATTTGCTTATAGGGAATCTATCATTGCAATATTATTTCCCAGGAAATGGTGACTGTTTGACCATTGTGAATCTATAATCCCTTCTATCTGTCTTTGGGTTACCCTATTCTGAAGAGTAAACCTTCCACTCAGTTGTGAGAATTTCCTTCATCTTCACTATTATCCCTATCCTGGCTGACACATCATATCTTCCTCATTTAGTGAATTATTCCAGATTCGGATGGTCCAGCCATGCCTCTGGGAATTAGCTGTTCCTTTCCATTTAAAGTCCATGATGTTTCATTAATCCCTATGTACTCTTTTTGGTAACCTCAGCATCTAAAGTCTCAGTATTAAGTCTGGGATTAAAAACCAGAGACTTTAGCACAGTGCACCCTCACTGGAGCAGTGGACAGAGACTGCAAGTGCCAACATACGCACCAAGGAAATAAAATAATGAGAGAAAAAATTTAAAATAGCATAAACTTCTAGCTCTACTGAGAAAATTCACACCAGTTTTGCTTTTAAAATATTTGTATTAGCTTGGAAATATTCATATGTCAAATTTTCTAGGTGATACTGACAAAGACAGAAAATTCACACTATTTTTGAATAATATAGGTTAAAGTCAAATAAACTGAAGTTTGTTCAGTATTCTTTCAGTAGTTTCTTTCTTTTTTCCTGTCCTATCACCTTAATAACAAGAGTGCAAATGATATAGTTGTGGTCCATACCGGCCCTGTATTGACAACTTGATGAAGTAAGAGAAGACATGTCCATGTACCATTTCATAAGATTAAATTCTATATATTCAAATTCGGTTCATTAAAATGCTAAGCTTATTTTCTGTCAACATACATGGGAAATATATAAGTTTTTGACAGATAATTTGGAAGTGCAAGCTTAGCTGAAGATGTGCAAAAAATATTTAAGTGGCAGCAGAGAGATCATCAGTATTTCTGAATGTTGTTCCTGTCATATAGTTTCTCTTCCGTGTTTTCCACAGGAAAAATCAGAGAAGGTGATTTCTTTGATAGAAAAGAATGGTATGGTTACCAAAAACAAACTACATAAAAGGCATGATTCCTATGGTAATATAGGGTTGAAACATGAATGACATGAATGTGTAAAGGGTTCATGCATGAAAGGAAGGCTGGATTTCCTGGATTAAGGCTCTGATTTCACTTTCCTAGTACTATTAAAAATAAGATGTAGGGTTTCCTGGTTTGATCTGGGTCTCTTCTGCACAAGCACTATAGGTTATGCTATTGAAATAGATCAATTTTGAAGTACAATATGACTGCAAGGGCTAATTTTTTTTGGAAAACTTTCTGCTCAAATTCTGTAAAACATCTACTGTACCAAAATTTGAGTATGACTCAAAGGTCATGAAAGTTGCAGAATCTGTTTCACAAATCAGTTGTGTAATAAACTCTAAGAGTTTCTCAGAAATTAAACAATAAGAGCATCTTGCAATTTGAACAATCACATCCATATTGGGAGTAAAAATAAACAAAGGCCCACATTTATAAATGAAATATATTTCAATATATATTTGACTAATACTAAGTCTTAACTACTAAAGTAATATGGCTTTTTGTGTAAGTGGAAAATGAACAAAAGTGAAATAGTAATAATTGGAAACTATTACAAAATCTGATGGCTGAAGTTTGGAAAGTTCTGTGCTTGGCGGTTGACATTTGTGAGAAATGCCTTATTTTGCAACAAGTCTCATCCTCTCCCTCATCTCTACAGTTCTGTGGGTCCACGAAGCTGGTGTAGCATTGGTAGGATCACATTTTTCCTCGACTTACTGCTGTTTTAATCTGGTCATTTGGAAATAATGTTCTTCTTGCCACAGTGATCTCAATAGGAGTCCTGGCATTTTGGAACATTTAGTTCATGTTCTTTCAAACTGGACATTTATTTGCAGCCTTTCTCATGTAGTGCAATAGAGAAAGATTGTGTTATCCAAACACAGCAAAATAAAATCACAGCTGGGTATTATCCCAGTAGCAGGCATCTTGTTGTGCACATCCCCATACTGTCTGCTTGATTGCTCCTTAAACTGCCTGAATTCCCAGAAACTTCTATTAGCAGACACTAATTTGAAAAAAGATGTGCAGACCCATAAAATATTGACAAAGCCGTCTCTGCAATGACCTAGAATGCTCCTTCTCTGAACTCTGCCCTGTAGAGAATTTGAGTTTGTAAAATAGTTTCCTTTTTTTCTTCTGTTAGGAAACAGTGATATTCTTCTGTCTTACTACTGCAGAAACCCAGGTGTGTTGTGTTTTGATTATGTCAGACATATAGTGTTGCGGTGTATATATGTGGTATGTTATGTAATTTAGTAAAGGAATATCTTGAGCCTGACTTAGTACCACATCTTTCCACTTCCAGTAGAAATAGCAGGGGAACCTGGGCATTGGGATGAGAGAAACCAGGGGAATCCCATCTTGCTAGAATGAAAGCCCATTAAGATAACTGGTTTTTCTATTTTCAGGATGCCACCTCCCCTCACTCTGGCATATCTTGCTCCACAATTTGTGTTTCTGTTGAAAAAATTGTAATGCTCTTGCTCTTCCCAAGTAAAAGAACATGTTTGCCATTTGGTCAAGTTAAATTACTCATAAAACTGAAGTCAGGGAGGAAAAATACCATGACTTTAACACTACCACTTTAGTCTCTCAAGCTATATGACCAGGTTTCACTTATTAGGTTGAAATAAAATTCAGACATTACTCAGGTGAGAAGAGTTTCCCTGTGTCTCTCTTTAAATATGAAAAATATTTTGATGTCATTTAAAAATTAGTGCCTGCATAGTTTCTGTCCACAGAGTGGTGGATTATGAATTTTTAGAAGTCAGACCTTTACAAAGAACTATAGATCAAGGAAAACTCTCCCATGGCATCCATTTATCCAACATTCTCTGTATTTCCAATTTTTCTGCATTATTTATTCCTGAAACCCAGGGCGAGAGGAAGAACTCAAAAAATATTACTTATTTCATATTCATTTAGACTCTTCTGAAGGAGAAAATAGACAGGTCCCATGTTATTTGAAACTCATTATATTCTCTCTGACTGTAACCCCTATGAGCCTCACATATCAGAGAAGAAAAGTGCGGCCGAACTCTGTCTTCTCCCATATTTACAGTGATTGCCAATCACTGATGATATCAATCTAAAACATATCAAGTTCTTTCTCCAAATTCTTAGTATACTTGTTTAGCTCTCTCCTGTTCATCCTACAACCTGGGAAATATTCAAATTTTTTGCCTTCAATATCTGTCACATTTTATTTTCTCCTTGTTGAGAAAAGTACTGCTATCTCAAGGTTAAAAGAGGAAAGGTTTACTTTAACTCATGGTTTGTAGAGGCTTCAGTCCATACTCAACTTGTTCCAGTACAGGGAGTATGGCAAAGGAATATCACAATTGAGAAACGATTCATGGCACAGCATCAGAAGGCAGCAAGCAGCAGCAGCAGAAAACTTGCCTTTTCCTTTTACTTCATCCAGACTATAATAAGCCTTTTGGATGGTGCTGCTTATCTCAAGGAATGCAGCCACTGTCTTCAATATAACCATTCAGCCACACCCAGAACTATGATAACTGCAGTGAACTCATTTAATGCCACACATCTTCAATCTAACTATCACAAGTCCAAGACCAAACCATTTATGAAAATCCCCACCTATGAGCACCTAGGGGAGTTACCTAGCTTCAACTCATATGATTTGATTATTTTTCTTTCATTGCTGGGACAATATACTTGACACCCAAAATGAAAGACAAAAGGTTTATTAAGGTCACTGTTTGTGGAGGTTTCAGCCCATAATCAGCTGGTTCCAAGACAGGATGGCCTGGAACCGAAGCAACATGTGAGGACTTCAAGCAACAGTTGAAGCCATAGAAATCAACCAGAGTAAAATGGTGGAGAACAAGCCTCTTCACTTCCCTTATGTTGTAAGCAAGCTACCCCCACCCAGGTGGAGTGTAGCAACCTCACTACCTCTGTGTCCTCCTCTTGCAAAGGCTGAGGGTATTTACAAAGTAAGGCTCTTGATTTCCTGCTGGGTCTCAGTAAAACTTCTAAACTTCTCAAGTTGACACAATGTATCCACCATAGTAATCCACCCCTTGGCAACAAGACAAGCTGACACATTTCTTTTTTTCTTTTTTTTTTTATTTTAAGGAGGGTAAAACTAAACATAACAAAACAGAACAAAGCAAATCAGAAGAAAACAATGTAAGAGACACAGATTTCAAAGCAAGACAACAGGAGATCATTACTGCCTATCATATTGTCTCTTGTTTTCTTCTAAATAGTTGTCCATATGTTCACACAGTGAATTCATACAAAACAAAAAAGTATTAAACTGATCAAAACACAG
Source organism: Hydrochoerus hydrochaeris (assembly GCA_004027455.1). Lineage (NCBI taxonomy): Eukaryota > Metazoa > Chordata > Mammalia > Rodentia > Hydrochaeridae > Hydrochoerus > Hydrochoerus hydrochaeris. The sequence continues at coordinate 485,625 of PVLA01000497.1, forward strand.
TGATGAAGGCATTATAGGCCTTCAAATCTAGACTACAGAGAAATCAGCAATGGCTTCCATAATGCCTCTTGTTTTCTTCAAAATAGCAGTCCATACCTTCACATATGTTGAAATTAAACAATACAAATCAGACTAAAATCTCTCTGGACAAAGAATAATAGTATTGCTAGATTTCACAGCATGATGCTTCAGAATCAGCACTGGTTACAATAGTGTCTTTTTTTCTTCGAAGTAGTTGTTCATTTCATCATGCATTATATAATTGGTTTTCATAACTGTGCATGTATCAGTCTCTACCTGAGGGAAAAACAAAACTAGACAAAACAAACAAATTCCTAGAAAACCACAAAATGAAAATGACAAATAAACAACAATAGCAAAGAGCCCACAACACTCAATACAGACCTTCAAAATAAGATGTTAGGAGCATAACTAGAGTTGTTATTTACATAAATGATCTTCAAAAATTACTCCGATCTCCAGACACTAACATGCAAAACTGTTCCAATCCTATGAATGTTAACAGTTTTGTTCCAAGAAAATATAGAATTTGTAGCACAATCATCTTAGCTATCCTAAATGTGTTTATACAATTTTAGATATTTTTTCTTTTCCCTTTCTTTTTCTTTTTCCTCCTTTACATTGAGTGATTCCTGTCCTTTCATTGTTTTTATTGAGGATTTTGTTATCTTATGCTCTTTTACCCTTTCTTACACTAGCTCTCCAGTGTAAGAAAATTTTTAAAATTCTCAATAAAAGTTCTAAACTTCTCAAGTTGACACAATGTATCCACCATAACACTCCACATCTTGAAAATTTAGCAAGCAAACACATTTCTTTTTTTTATTTTAAAGAGGGTAAAATTAATCGTAACAAAACAGAACAAAAGAAAACAATGTAAGAGACAGATTTAAAAGCAAGACAACAGGATATCAACACTGTCTATCAAATTGTTTATTGTTTTCTTCTAAAGAGTTGTCCACATCTTCACACACAATGAATTTTTACAAAATAAAATAGTATTAAACTGATAAGAACACAATTATGAAGTACTTACAAATGTGAGTTTCTCTTATTTCACTTAAGAGTGAAGTCTCGAGTTGCATCCATTTAATTATAAATATCTCAATGTGATCATTCTTTATAGCTGAGTAGTACTCCATTGTATAAAAATACTACATCTTTTTTTTATCCATTCCTCAGTTGATAGCCACTTAGGATGTTTCCAAGATCTGGCTAGTACAAATTGTGCTGTCATAAAGATGGGTGCACATATATCACTGTGGTATGATGTCTTCAATTCTTCAAGGAATATGCCCAGAAGTGGAATAGCTGGGTCAAATGGAACTTCCAACCCCAGCTTTTGGAGAAATCTCTAGACTGACCTCCACAGTGGTTGCACTAGTCTACACTACCACAGAAAGTTCAGAAGAGTTCCTTTTCCCCCTCAGCCTCTCCAGGATTTATTGTTGGTAGTTTTCTTTATCCTGGCCATTCTTTGTGGAGTGAAATGGAATCTCAGTTTGGTTCTAATTTGCATTTCCCTAATGACTAATGATGATGAGCATTTTTTCATGTATTTATATGCCATATGTATTTCTTCATCTGAGAACTTTGCATTCATATCAGATGCCCATTTTTGGAATGTGTCTTTGAGTTTTGGGGATCTCGTTTTTTAAACTTCTTTATATGTTCTGGACAGAAGTCCTTTGTCTGAGGGATGGTTCACTAAGTTTTTTTCCCAATTTGTGGGTTTTCTTTTCACTATGCTGGAGATTTCTTTTGACATGCAAAAACTTTTTTTAATAGAACATGATTCAAGTTATTTATTCTATGAAGTACTTCCCATGTCATTTGATTTTTGTTCATGAATTCTCTACCTACTCTAATGTCTTCAAAATTTCTACCTACTTTGTCTTCCAACAGATTTAGTGTTTCTGTTTTGATATTTAGATCTTTGATCCATTTAAACTTTAGTTTAGTACATGGTGATAGGCATGGGTCTAGTCTTAGTTTTAGGGAAATGAAGAGACAGTTTTTCCAGCATCATTTATTGAAGAGACTATCTTTCTTCCAGTGGACATGTTTGGCCCCTTTATCAAAGATAAGGTGGCTGAGTGTGTTTGTATTTGTTGCTGTATCTTCTAACCTATTCCATTGATCTTCCAGTCTGTTTTTATTCCAGTATTATGCTAATTTTATTACAGTGTCTTTGTAGTATATCTTCAAGTCAGGGATTGTGATGCCTCCTTCTTTGCCTTAGAATTATCTGTGCTATTCTAGGTCTCTTCTGGTTCCAGATGAATTTTAGGAGTGATTTCTCTAGATCTGTGAGGTATGCTAATGGCATTTTTATTGGGATTGAATTAAATCTGTATAACAATTTTGGGAGAATGGCCATTTTTGTAATGTCTGTTCTTCCTATCCATGAACAAGGGATGTCTTTCCATATTCTGAGGTCCTCTTTGATTTCTTTTCGTGGGGCATTATAATTTTCCCTGAATACTTCTTTTACTTCTTTTGTTAGATTGATTCCTAAGTATTTCATTTTTTAATATTATTGTGAAGAGTGTAGTTTCTCTCTCAGTAATTTTGTTGTTAGTTAATAGCAATGCTACTGATTTTTGATTATTGACTTTGTTTCGGACTACATTACTGAACTTATTTATTATACCTAGGAATATTTCAGTGAAGTCCTAAGGGTCTTCTATGTAGAATATCACATCATATGCAAATAATGATAATTTAACTTCTTCTTTTCCTATCCATATTCCTTTTATTTCTCTCGTCAAATTGTTATGGCTAGTATTCCCAGCACTATATTGAATAGGAGTGGTGATAATGGACATCCTTGTCTTGTTCCTGATTTTAGGGTAAAGGCTTTCAGGTTTTTGCCATTTGATATGATGCTGGCTCTTGAGTTGTCATAGATGGCTTTTATTATATTGAGGTAAAGATGATTTTTTCCAATTTTCTGTAAGGTTGTTATCTTGAATAAGTGTTGACTTTATCAAAAGCTTTTTCTGCACTATACAAATGATCCTGTGGTTCTTATTTTTGGCTCTATTGATATGGTGGATTATATTTATTAATTTACACATGTTGAATCATCCCTGCATTCCTGTGATGAATCCCACTTTGTCATGGTGTATAATCTTCTTGATGATTGGCTGCGTTCTGTTTGCCAATATAATATTGACAATTTTTACATCTATGTTCATTATGAAGATTGGCCTGTAGTTGTCTTTTGGTTGGGTCTTTCTCAGGTTTTGGTATTAGAGTAATATTTGCTTCCAGGAATGATTAGGGAGAATTGCTTCCTTTTCAATTTCATTAAAGATTTTGAGGAACATCAGCATTAAATCTTCTCTGAATTTCTTGTAGAATTCTGCAGTTAATACCTCTGGACCAGAGATTTCCCTTGTTAGTAAGGATTTAATTACATTTTCAATTTCAGTAATGGAAATTGGGTTATTCAGAAGTTTTACGTCTTGACCTAACTTTGATAATTCATATGCTTCTAGGAATCTGTCCAATTCTTCTGTGTTATTAAACCTATGACAGTAAAGGTTTTCAAAATAAGTATTTTCACAAGGTCCATACTGATTTCACCCTTTTCACTCCTTTTTTAAAAAGAATTTATTTAAAAAGAAAAAAAAAAGAAAAAAAGGTAGCAACAATACTGCATTCCAAAAAAGAAAACATTAAGAAATCACTAGTTGATAAATTCCATACTATCATCTTAGAAGTGATAGTTCAAAGCATACAAAGTGGACATTCAAACAGTGAAACTGTAAACACTTCTGCTCAATGATACAACAAAAGCTTAGTAATATGCTCATCTCTCTTACATGCTTAAACATACAAGCAATTGTGTCATTTGGAACACTTTCTTTTCCTCTTTTTTACAATAGCAATTACACATTTTGGGTTTTATTATTCTTACTGTTCTTACTACTTTTTACAGTAGAGACAAAATGTGATTTTATAAATATGATTTTTATATATTTCACTTATGAGGATAGTCTCAATTTGCCTCCATTTACCTAAGAAGGCCTCAAGGTCATCCTTTTTTATAACTGAGTAATATTACCTTGTCTAAAATACCACATCTTTTTCATCCACTCTGAAGGTGATGGGCATTTTGGTTGTTTCCAAGATTTAGCTATTTAAAATTGTGCTGCTATAAACATGGGTGCACATATATCAATGTGACATGACCTTTTCAGATTTTCTGGGAGGAGAATATGTGGGATAAATGGAACTTCCAATCTTAGTCTTCTGAGAAATCTCAGTAGTGATTTCAATAGGGGCTGCACCATTCTACACTTCCACCAAAAATGGAGCAGTGTTCCTTTTTCCCTGCAACCTCACCAACATTTGTTATCAGTTGTTTTCTTGGTGTCCGCTATTCTTTCCGGGGTGATATGAAATATCAATGTTGTTTAAATTTGCATTTCTGAAAAGATCAATGATGGTGAACATTTCTTCATATATTTATCTACCAACTGTATATCTTTAGCTGAGGAAAGTGTGTTCATCTCAGATGCTCATTTTTGGAGAGGGTCTTTGAACTTGGGGAGCTTGATGTTTTTCAATACTTCACATGTTCTGGATATAAGTCCTTTGTGTGAGGAGTTGTTGGATAAATTCTTTCCCATTCTGTGGGTTTTCTTTTCACTCTGTTGGTGATTTCATTTGAAGTGCAGAAAATTTTCAGTAATATGAGATCCCAGCTGTTGATTCCTTGAAGTTTGTCCTATGCAGCTTGCATTTTATTCATGAATTTTATGTCTACCACTATTTCTCCAAGACTTCTACCTAACTTGTCTTCTAGTAGATTTAGTGTTTCTGTTTTAATATGTAGATCTTTGAACCATTTAGACTTTAGTTCTGTACATGGTGATATGCATGGGTCTAGATTCAGTCTTCAGCATGTACAAAGCCAATTTTTCCAACACCATTTATTAAAGAGGCTATCCTTCTTCCAGTGAATATGTTTAGTCCCTTTGTTAAATATCAGGTGGTCGAGTGTCTTTGTAGTTGTGTTTGCATCTTCTAATCTGTTCCATTGATCCTCAGGTCTGTTTTGTTGACAGCACCATGCTGATTTTCTCACTGTGGCTTTGTAGTATAGTTTCAAGTCTGGAATTGAGATGCCTCTTGTCTTGCCTTATTCACTCAGAATTGCCTTTGCTATTCTAGGTTTGTTCTGTTTCCAAATGAATTTTAGGAGTGTCTTCTCTAGATTTGTGAGGTATGTTAGTGGTATTTTGATTGGGATTGCATTAAGTTTGTATAACAGTTTTTGGAGTATGGCATTTTCAAAATGTTCGTTCTTCCTAGCCAAGAGCAAGGAATATCCTTCCATTTTCTAATATCCTCTTCAATCCCCTTTTTTAGCTCAGCATAAATTTCAGCATATAGTCCTTTTACATTTTTAGTTAGGTTGATTCCTAAGTATTGCATTTTTTTAGATGTTATTGTGAAAGGCAATATTTCCATCATTTCACCCTCAGTGAGTTTTTTGTTTGTGTAGGAATACTATAGATTCTTGAGCATTGACTTTGTACCCATCTACACTGTTGAATTTATTTATTACCTCTCGTAGTTTTTAATGGAGTTTTTATGTCTTCTATATAGAGCATCATGTCATGTGCAAATAGTGATAATTTAACTTCTTCCTTCCCTCTCTTTATTCCTTTTATTTCTCTCTCTTGTCTGGTTGCCCTGGCTAATATTTCCAGAACTGTATTGAATAGGACTTGTGATAATGGACATCCTTGTCTTGTTTTGATTTTAGTGTGAAAGCTGTCAGGTTTGTCCATTTAGTGTAATGCTGTCTGTTGGTTTGTCATAGATGGACTTTATCAGATTGAAGTAGACCCCATGTATTTCCAAGTTTCTGAGTTTCTGAAGGGTTTTTATTGTAAATATGTGTTGGACTTTATCAAAAGCTTTTTCTGCATCTATTGAGATGACCATGTGGTTTTTGTTGTTTGCTCTGCTGATGTGGTGTATTACACTTATTGATTTGCATATATTAAACCATCGCTGCATTCCTGCACTGAATCCCACTTGGTCATGGTGTATAATCTTCTTAATGATTTGCTGTATTCTATTTGCCAGTATTTTGTTGAGAATCTTTGAATCAACATTTATTAGTGAGATTGGCATAAAGTTCTCCTTTTTGGTTGGTCTTTCTCTGGTTTTGGTATCAGAGGAATACTTTTAATGATTTAAGGGAGGATTTCTTCCTTTTCAAGTTCACTGAAGTGTTTAAAGTGTATTGGCATCAAATCTCTCTAAATTTCTTAAAGAATTCATCCATGCATCCATCACAACCTGGGCTTTTCTTGGTTGGTAAGTTTTTAATTTTGTTTTCAATTTCAATAGCTGATATTGAGTTATTCAAAATTGCTATAACTTCTTGGTTGAGCTTTGGTAGTTCATATTTTTCTAGAAATCTATCCATTTCCTCTGTTTTCCACATTATGTGAGTAGAGATTTTTAAAGTAGGTATTCATGATCTTTTGAATTTCTATGAGATCTGTAGTAATTTCCCCCTTTTCAGTTCTTCTTGCATGAATTTGGGGTTTTTTTTACTTCCTTTTTCTTTATGAGGTTAGCTAGAGGTTTGTCAACTTTGTTTATTCTGTCAAAAAGCAGCTTTTTGATTCATTTATTCTTTATATATATATATTTTTTACTTTAAATTGCATTGATTTCTGCTCTAGTCTTAAAATTTCCTCTCTTCTATGAGATTTGAGTTTAACTTGCTCATATTTTTCTAGAAGCTTGAGGTGAAGCATTAGGTTATTTTGGCTAATTCAGTTTTCTTGTTATGACAATTTATTGCTATATATTTCCCTCTCAAGACTGCTTTCCTTGCATCCCACAGATTGCAGTATGCTGTTTCTGCATTTTCACTGAATTGTAGATATTGATTTATTTCTGCTTTAATTTCATCTGTAGCCCACTGGTTGTTCAGAAGTTTGTTATTTAATATTAATCTATTTATGCAGGTTTTTAAATTTCTTTTGCCATTGATTTCCAACTTCAGTGTGCTATGGTCAGATATTACACATAGGATAACTTCAGTACCTTTGCATTTACTTAAGAATGTTTTGGGGATAATATGTGGTCTATTTTGGAGAATGTCCCATGACCAGCTGAGAGAAATGTGTATTCTGATGTGGTTGGGTGGAACACTCTGTAAACATCTACTAAGTCCTAATACTCACAGGTATGATTCAGTTCTATTATTTCCTTGCCAACGTTTTGTCTATTTGATCTATCTCTTGGTGACAATATCCATGATCTATCTTTTGGTTCCCTGTTATAATTGTGTTCTTGTGTATTTGGTTTTTCATGTCCCTTTGTATTTGTCTTATATAGTTGGGTTCTCCTGTATATTGTGCATATATATTTATAATTGTTAGTTCTTCCTCTTGAATTTTTCCACTAATGAGTGTGTAGTGACCTTCTTTATTTCTTTTAATCATTTTAAGTTTGAAGTTCACATTGTCTACAAATAGTATACTTACCGCTGCTTTTTTCTGGTTTCCTGTTGCATAGAATACTGTTTTCCATCCTTTGACTTTTAATCTATGAGTTTCCTTTTTGGGTTAGATGTGTTTGTTATGTAAAGCATATTGTGTGATCCTGTTTGTTGATCCATTCTGTCAACCTATTTCTTTTGATAGATGAATTGAGGCCATTTACATTTATGGATATAACTGATATGTACTGGCTTTACTTTACCCTGTTATGTTCCAGTTGTTTGCTTTCTGTTTTTCCACTTTGCTTAATTGCTTGTCCTACCTGGTTGTTTCTTTCTGTTTCTGTTCTGGGAATTGTGATCATTTTTATCTCTATCTAGTAAGTCTTTCAACACTCTTTTTAGGTTTGGTTTTGTTTATGTGAATTGCTTCAGTTATTCTTTGTCATGAAAATATATTGTTTCTCCATTAAATTTGCATGAAAGTTTTGGAGGGTACATCAGTCTGGGTTGAAAGTTCTTTTCTTTTAGGGCTTGAAACACCTCACTCCAATCTCATCTTGACTTGAAGGTTTGTGCTGAAAAGTCTGCTGTTATTCTAGTGGGCTTTCCTTGATAAGTAAGTTGTGTCTTTTCTCTAACAGCTCTTAGTATTCTGTTTTTATGTTGTATGTCTGGGATCTTAATTATTATATGCCCATGTATAGATTTATGTTGGTTGTGATTGTTTGGCATACTATATGCCTCACTTAACTGCATATCAGGTTTTTTCCCTATGTTTGGTAAAATTTCTGCTATCACTTCTGTTAATGTTTTAGTTATGTCATTTGCATTGATTCCGGCCTCTTCAGTAAAGCCTGCTCATCTTATGTTATTTCTCTTGGCATCATCTTGAAGCTTCTGGATTGTCATTTCATTTTGCTTTGTTATTTTTAAAGGTTCTATCTTTTATGATCACAAACTGCTATTCTGTCCTCAAGGTCCAAAATCCTATCCTCAGCTTCATCTAAACTGTTTTGCCAGCTTTCAGTAGAATTTTTTGTTTCTTGGATGTCTCTTTGAGTTTGTTTGATGGATTCTGCTTGTTTTCTATATTGTTCATTCAAGGTTTAAATCAGTTTTCCATGCTCCTGTACTTTTTTCCCTGTTTATTCTTTAGCTGCACTGAGCAACTCCTTTACTAGGGTTGTTATTTCTGTCTTTACATGGGATAGTACTTCTAATTTGATTTCCTCTATAGCCATGGAGTTTTTTTTTATTTCACTTACTATCTTTTCAGAGATTTCCAGTGTGTTACTGTTGAAGTCCTTTATTTCAATGTCTCCTGTACTTGCTCCTGGTGGACTAGATTTTGAGACTTCATTTTGCTTTTTTGTTTTGCCATTTTCCCCTTTTGGGTTAATATTTGGTGCTTCAATCCTCCTAGTGTCTACTGTTGGTAGTGTGCATCTTGGGGTCCTACTGTAAAGTTGATGTTTGTCCCATTGCTGGGTCCATCAATAAAGAGGTGGATCAGTCACCTTAATTCCCCCTGCAGGGTCTGTTGGGTGTGCCCTATGTTCTTCCTAGGCTTTCAAGCCTAGGAGTACTGGTAATCAACCCCTAGTTCCTGCAGTTAATATATCTTCAGGTAGTTCAGAGTCACCAGATCTCCCTGTTTATAGTGTTTGTCTCAGGTGGTACCCTGTTGTCTCTGGGTGCCCTAGAGGCTTCCTTTATTTTCTACAGGTTGAGAGAGGCCTTGATAGCACCTTCCTCAAGCAACCTGATGTTCTCTGTGTGGAGGAAGGACTCACCCACCCACCAAAGCTCACCTATGGTCTATTCCTATTTTAGGGCCAACTCACCTCACTGATGGAAGCCTGCTGTGTTCTTCTGACTGAGTCTCCCCTCGACACTGCATGCTTAGTCCTCTGTAGTCCAAGGTTCTGGGGGCAGGTGTGGGAGCCAAAGATCAATAGCAATGCTAGGTACAGGAGCTGGGAAGATCCCCAATGGAAGTGGTGGAACTGCATGGGCAGTTCCATCACAGGTTGGAGTTCCTATGTCCTGAGGTGAGTGGCCAGCACTGTATGACACAGGAGGGGCCAGGTTCTGGCCCGGCCCTGTGGGCACCTTTAGCTGGAGTTCTCAGGTCCCACAAGTGGTCTGCGGAGATAGCAGGAGTTGCAGGAGGGGGCTGGGTCTAGCTCTGGCCCCATGTGCACCTCTGGCTGGAGTTCCTCAGTCCCATGAGGTCATCTATGGAGATGGCAGGAGTTGCAGCAGAGGCATGGGTCTATCCCAGTCCCATGTGCACCTCTGGCTGGAGTTCCCGGGTCCTGCAAGGTGGTCTGAAGTGATGGTGGGAGTTGCAGGAGGGGTCAGGGTGGAGCCCAGCCCTGTGCATGCCTCTGGCTGGAGTTCCCGGCTCCCTTGAGGTGGTCTTCAGAGACTACAGGAGTTGCAGTAGGGGTCCATGTTTAGCCCGGCCTCTTGCATGCCTCTTGCTGGAGTTCCACAGTCCTGAGAAGTGGTCATCCTTTTCATTCCTTATTGCATGAATTTGAGTTTTTTATTTCCTTTTTTAATAAGGTTAGCTATGGGCTTATCAGTTTGATTCATTCTTTCATAGAAGCAACTCTTTGATTCATTGATTCTTTGTATTTTTTTTAGTCTCTATTTCATTGATTTCTGCCCTGACTTTACAATTTTCTCCCTTCTTTGGGCTTTGGGCTTGGCTTGATCTTCTTTTTCTAGATGTTTGAGGTGAAGCATCAGGTTGTTTATTTGTGTTTCTTCTGTTTTACTGATGTGGGAATTCACTGCAGTAAATTTTCCTCTGAGGACTGCTTTCATTGCATCCCACAGGTTCCAATAAGATGTACCTGTGTTTTTGTTATCTTGTAAATATTGTTCAATTTCTTCTTTAATTGCCTTTGTTGTCCACTGATTGCTCAGGAGTATGTTATTCAATACCCATGTGTTTCTGGGGTTTTTGCAGTATCTTTTGTCATTAATTTCTAGTTTCATGGCATTATGATCCATTAACATGGGTGTGATAATTTCAATTCTTTTGCCTTTAATTAAACATGTTCTCTGGGCTAGTATATGGCATATTTTAGAGAACATTCCATGTGCTGCTGACAAGAATGTATATTCTCATGTTGTTGGGTGGAATACTCTGTATATCTCCACCAAGTCCATTTGTTCACAGGTGTTATTCAGTTCTGTTATTTCTTTGCTGATATTTCTGTCTAGTTAATCTGTCCCTTTGTGTTAATGGTGTGTTAAGGTCTCCTGTTATAATTGTGCTATTGCTTATTTGATTTTTCATTTCTGTTAATATGTTTTGTATGGCTGGGTGCTCCAGAATTTGGTGCGTATATATTTATGATTATTATCACATCCTCTTGAAGTTTTCCCCTAACTAGTATGTAGTGACCTTCTTTATCTCTTTGGATCATCCTTGGTTTGAAATTCACATTGTATGCAAACAGAATAGCTACTTCTGCTTTTTTGGGGGGGATCCTGTTGCATGGAATGTTGTTTTACATCCTTAACTTACAGTCTATGAGTTTCCTTTTGGTTTAGATGGGTTTCTTGCAGACAACATATGGCTCGATATTTTTTTCTTGACCCATTCTGCCAGTCTGTTTCTTTTAATTGGTGAATTGAGGCTATTTACATTAATGGTTATAACTGATATATATTGGTTTACTTTTGACATGTTATCTTTCTGCTGTTGATTCTTCACTTTTTCATCCTGTTTAATTGTTTGCCTTAGCAGTTTTTTCCTATGTCTATCTAGAACGTCTTTCAGTATTCTTTGCAGGTTTGGTTTGGTGGTCATGAAGTTCCTCAGTTGTTCTTTGTCATGGAAGTATCTTATTCTCCATCCTTTTTGAAGAACAATTAGGCAGGGCACATCAATCTGGGTTGGAAGTCATTTTCCTTTAGGACCTGAAATACTTCACTCCATGATCTTCTTGACTTCATTGTTTGTGTTGAGAAGTCTGCTGTGATTCTGATAGGCCTTCCTTTATAGGTGATCTGTCTCTTCTCTTTAGCAGCTTTTCATATTCATTCTTATGTTGGATTTCTTTATGTTGATTATTATATGTCTGGGTGTAGTTTTCTTTTGGTTATGGTTATTTGGAGTTCTATATGATTCACTGATCTGAATGTCAGTTTCCATTCTCACATTAGGGAAATTTTCAGCTATTACTTCTGGAAATAGCCTCTTGATATTGTTTGTCTTATCATGTTCTTTTTTGTTTATACCAATCAATCTTATGTTGTTTTTCTTTGCATCATCTTGAAGCTGTTTGTTATTTCCTGATTCCTTGTTATTTTAAAAAGATCTGTCCTTTTCTGTTTACTAGCTGCAATCTTGTCTTTGAGGTCCAAAATTCTATCTTCACTTTCATTGAGGCAGTTTTCATTGAGGCAGTTTTGCCAAATTTGTTGGAATTTTTTATTTCCTGTATATCTCTTTGAATCTTTCCTGTATACCACTTTGAATCTGCTTCATGCATTCTGTTTGTTTCCTATATTGTTTATTCAGGGTTTCCATCTTTTTGCTTTCTTCTTCTAATTTTTTAAGTAGTCTTCTTTCGATGTATTCAGCATTTCATTCATTGCATTTTTCATTTCTTCTTTTACCTGGGAAATTATTTATTATCTGAGTTCTTTTATCGTTTCCCAGAGTTGTTTCTTTACTTCAGTTGTTATCATTTCAGGAATTTCTGCTGTATGGCTTACATTTTCTTCTGTGTCCATGTCTCCTAGGCTTTCTTTGGTTGGGCTGGAAGTTTGAGATTGCATTTTGCTCTTTTGTTTTGTCATTTTCCTATATTTCTGGGTTTTCAGTGATGTTCCAAAGCTTCTTTCATGTTCTGGGAATCACCTGACCCACTTTTGGAGACCCAGGAAAACTGAGTCAACTGCTAGCCACTTGTAGGTCACTGGGAGTGGCCCAGTTTGTCCCATGGGGACCTCCCATATGTCCTCTGGTGATTTGTGATGCTGGGTGTTGTCTTACCAGCTGGGAGTGATGCTCTAAATTTCCCCCATGTGCTGGAAATATCTTCTTTCAGGTTTGGCTCCAGGGGCTGAATGCAGGCCCCTACTAACTGCTCGGAGATCATTAGGCATGGCCCAGTAAGGCCCATGGGGATCTTCAGTGTGTCTCTGGTCATTTGGGGTTCTGAGTGTGGTCTTACCAACTGGGAGTTATGTTTCAAAGCTTCCCCTGTGCGCTCAGATTCAAGTAGCTCATGTTTGGCTCCCAGGACTGAATTTAGGTCCCTGGTAACTGCTTGCTGGTCACTGGGAGTGATTGCAGACACTTGTCTTGAAACAGGTATCCAGATAGAAAGGCATGCTTATGGTTATCATTTCACAGCTTGAACATTATAATATAGGTTTAACAATAGTTAAGAACCAGCATTAGGTCTATCTGAATTATATTACATTAGAAACATATCACCATAGCAATATGATTCTCCATATTTTTCTCATGTTTGACTTGCTTGGTACTGATACCTTCAGTCATTTGCATATCACTTCTTTCCAAAACTTCCTCTTAGTCAAATCTCTTACAAATATCAAGGTCTAGCTGAAAGTGGACCTTTTATTTTCTTGATTATTTAGTAGCTATATGACTATTTTTTCCAAGAACCATAATCCTTGTGATCTCTATACTACTTTGCTTAGAATTTTTTTTTTATCTGTACCAGGGATCAGACTCACAACCATGCACTTGCATGGCAGGTGCTTATGCCACTGAGCTAAATCTCCAGCCCTTGCTTAGAATTTTGCTGTAGATCACCTAATGTCTAAACATTACTCACTCTGTTTTGCGTCCTATATATGTGATACTCTTAATTAATTTATTTTTTCCACAGACATCAATTACTCTCGTGGATCTGAAACTGAGCTAAGAAATAAAGATTATATTAAATGTAAAATAGTTTCTGCTTTCAATGAAATCAGAAACTATTAGAAAATAATAAGGTCATTGAAAAATAACAGAAGGAAGAAAGTTCTTTGTTTTGATGAATATGTGAATATTGGAGAAGCATACAAACGGAGGTTTTAGAAATTCAAATCCATTTAATGATAAGTACATTCCTAAAATTAATAAGACAAAAATGCAAGGAATAAGACTTCATTCTACTAGAGGAATATCCTCAAGCTTTATCAAATATACATATATCCTGATTTGTTGCTGTCTCACTTTGCTTAAACTTAACCAGAACCCAGAACACTGAAAGATTATAATTGAAAAGCTCCATCAAAGTCAGTCACATGAACACAGCTCATAAAACAATTAATCAATCTTGTTCTACAGGAGTCTGCAGTCTCAGTGTCTATTAGGTCTATTAGGAAAGTTTAATGTTGATAACTGAAAAGATTCTAAAGATATTCTTTAGAAAATGGGAATAAATTCTAAATGACATCTATTTTGAAGTTTATTTGGATATGACTACTTCTGAGAAAGTGGAAAACCATATTTCAATTTGAATGGTGAGAAGTGTACAGACTGATATTATTGAAATCTTGTCCACTCTGTCTCTGGTGCTAGAAAACAACTTGAAAAACTATTGGTAAACAATGCCCCAACCACAAGGTTTAACCAAAACCCAGAGAACAAGAAAAAAGATAATAAATATTAATTAAAAATATATCTTTTGGCATGACAATAAGGTAATTAAAGAGATTACTATCATATAATAGTGATGTACTCTCTGCTTTCCTTTATGATTCCTATGAGTAATCCCCAAGTTGAGCTATGAGCTATTTCCACAGAAGACTATGAATTCCCATTCCCTCATTTACAGTTCAGAGACTTGTTTAGTTTATCCTGTGTTGCTCTGGTAGGTACTCCTCATTTTCCACACAAGATTCACTCCACTCTTTATTCACCATTTGTGTGGAACTGGAGATGGTAATTTCATTGAATTTCTCTATGTGGCAGAGATGTAACCTGTAGGAGGCGTGTAACAGTAACCCATCAAGAACCCTGCAACTCTGAGTAGGAAAGCTAACACAGAAAGAATGTGTGTTAGGAGGGAGACTCTACTATAACTGCCACACACATTACTCAGGAACATTGGGACCTGTTTTAAGGCATACAATCTTATTTCTTTAATGACCAGACTAAGTTTTATGGTGACCCAGAGAAATCTTAAGCCAAGGTAGGTCAGTTATTTGGAGAAATAATGAAAACCCTAAAAGCTAGCATCCAGTGGACATTTTTTCCTTGTTTGTTTAGATTATGTGATTTCATACTCAATATAGCAAATTCAGTACTATCAATAAAAAAGGAAACTTAGGCACAGATTACTTTAAATAGTTTTCTCAAAAGTATCTGTGCTATTGAGTTGAAAATTTTGAAGTTTCCAAGATTATGATGATATGACTATCACTGTGATCATTAATTGAGTGCCACCCCTTGTCACACTACTATGTGAAGGGTTTTACATTGATCATCTTCTAGAAATGGATGCTAAAATAGGGAAATCTGATATATATGTATACATGCATACTAAAATCAAACAAGCTAGTGGTGAGTAATTTGTGGTAAGAGTTAGGATTTTGTACAGAGTTGTAATGTAGTAATAAGCAAAGGAAGGGGGCGGCATGATCCTTGTGGTAAAGGATGCACACAGAAAATATCTAAGCAAATGTTCAGCTCATTAGAGATATAATCAATTACAAAAAACATTATTTGTTTCTCCACACATGGATATTAGTATAAATACACGTATTTTATTTGCTCTAACAGGTTGAGACATCCTAGAAATAGCTGCATCCCAGTAGCAATTATCACAGTTAGGAGTCAAGACCTTGATTTATAATGCTATGTTACATTAAAAGGAACCAATATTTCTTAAATAAATGACAAGATGTGAGACTAGAGTGGGTAGCACACAGAAGAGCCCAGGGAATTTCATAGTTCCAGGAGGCAAAGAAATGCTAAAAAATAAAAAAGTAAAAAGATAAACAATCCCATAGTAACATGGGCATGTCAAAGGGAAACAAGAGCTAACTAAAAGTTCACAATGGCTAAAAAAAGAAAGGTTTGAACAAAGTAGTACTGGATCATAATTTAAATCACAGAATAAAAACTCATGTAAGAACTCTTCCATGTAGAGAAATTCCAACTAATTTCTATAAACATTTTGAGCCTTGGGAAATGGAGCATAGTTCCCACTCATTAAATGTGGACTACAAATAGTGGATTCCCTTGAAAGTGTATTATGATGAAAACAAAAAGAATAAAAACTAAATATGAGGTGGAAAATTCTAAAAAGTGCTCTCAGCCAAGCAATCAAGGTCAACATGAACAATGATTTTATGTCAATAGGATGATATGTTGTGATAATATTTTAGATCCATGGTCTTTCAGAAACCCTATTTATTATCCCAGTCTAATTATAATGCAAAACATCAGATAACCCTAATTGAGGAATATTGTACAAAATGTCTGACCACTGCTCTCAAATTGCAAGTTTATCAAAAATGAGGGAAGCCTGAGAAACTGTCACTGCCAAGAGAAGTCAAAACAAGACATGATAAGTGGTATCCTGGATAGGATTCTAGAAAGGAAAAAGATTCAAGGAAAAAATAAGGAAATTAGTAAAGTATGCACTTCAGATACAAACAATTTATTCAATATTGGTCTGCTAATTGTGAATGCAGTATTATTATGAGATGTTGTTAATGAGAGAATGAATGTTGTGTGCAGTGTTTTATGACCACTTTATCTTTTTTTTTTTTAATCCTCAATGTGAAATAATGAAGCATGCAAAAATGTAGCCATTTACACTGAGGTATACATTTAAGGATGGAAAGGAATATAAAGAAGAACTAATACTAATTAAATAATTTAATAAGTGCCTAAAATTTCCCAAGTTGTTTGACATGTTATATTTTTAAAGAGCCATATGTCAAAATTTTCTATCAGTAAAAAATCTGTTATCTGAAAGTGACAGAAAACTGAAATTTTTCTATTATTTTGTTGTCTTCTCTGAGCATATTTACTTCTTTATCCACAATGCCTGTTTTATGAATATGAGATAATTACACTATGCCATGTTCTTGTCCCTTGGGTAGGAAAGAGAAATCGGGGACACCTATATCAGAAAAGCAAAATCTTACTCATTACACTACAACTGATATCCAACTGATATCTCAACTATGTTGAGATATACATCTCATTGCAAAGGACCCTGTTGAGTCAAATACTTTAGCATTGCCTAGACAATAGACAATTTTATTAGGTTAATGCAATGGTTCTTTTAGTTAAAAAAGAATGGAGAACAGATATTAAATAAGCAACTAACTAATGTTTCCCTCCATACTACTGTAACTATTAATGCTTAGGCTCAAAAATTTTAAACCACATTCTAAAGTTATTGATAATATATGAAGGAGATGAGATTGTAAACCAGTCATTACTAGTTGAAAAGATTTGCTTTTTTTCTCCATACCAGACTGTTAAAGAATGAACCTACTGCTTCATTTCTCAAAGAATCACTTCTTCAATGCTAAAGAACAGTTCATTTATGTAAAATCACATAATTAAAGGAAAAATCCACTTTAGCCCATTGTCTGCCTTATCTCTAAATTCATTTTTAATATCAAAATCACTGCTTCAATGCTGTATTTTTCAGAAACCAAATAGGTTAATGCATATATATAATGCTTTAATATATTATTACTTGACATTAGTCTATTACTAAGTTTTATGATTCTTCTGAGGTCACACATGCAATTTATTTTTTGTTAAGAGTGTTGTACCACTTGATGAATAGGTCTTACAAATAATGTCATGTCCAAGGGTATTATACTTCCAATGTTCCTTTTCTTTTAATTCAATTTTTATTAGTTATAAATACCTAATTTTAGAAAACATATTATTTAAATAATAATTCAGCATAATCCTTTTATTGGGGTTTCAATTTTAGATTATAGGTAGGCATTCTTATCATGAGACTTTGCCAAATTTGTTTTAATCATCACTATTTGACTAAAGTTCCACAGGGAAGGTGCACAGAATTGGTATCACTTTGATTCTTGAGTTTTAAAAATTCTTAATAATCTTTGTGTTTTCTGAAAGACACCTTGTCTATATAGGAATCTATTGGCTCAATCTTTCATTAATAAATGGTTTGTAGTGAGCCACAGGACACAGGACCCTGAATGGCACAAGAGGATGGGCCCCAGTGATCATGCCCCTTCCATGTCTCTACCATCCCACCATCTGCTGCGGGATTCAGGACCTCCAGTGACATGCAGGGTCAGGCCAAACTGGCCTATTCCACACCTCTGCTGTCCTGCCACTGTTCTCTGGGACCCCCCACCTTCTGGACCTAGTATTTTCGTTGACCTTTGGCTCCCACTCTTCTACCAGAATGATGGACTGCAGTAGATTAACCATGCTGTGTTGATGAGAGACTCAGTAACCCCTCATCCAAACAGAAGACTTCACCAGGTTTCCATTAATGTGGTGAGTTTGCCCCTAAAGTAGGGATAAAGTTTTCCACCTTCACTGGGTAAAAAAGAGCAATAGCCAAATCCCTTTCTAGAAATAGAAATTGGCGAGTTTGGCAAGAGTGTAGGTGAGTCCTTCCTACACACAGAGAACATCAGGTAGGTTGAGGAGGGAGCCAATAAGGCCTCCTTCAACCTGGAGAAAATTAAATGGGCTTATGAGAAACCCAGTGACACAGTAGGGTCCCAGCCAAGAAAAAAAAATGTAGACAGGGTGATCTGGTGACCATGAACAACCTGAAGATATAGAAACAACAGAACTAAGGGATGATTTATATCAATATTCCTAGGTTTGTCAGCTTAGGAAGAATACAAGACTTGCCTAACAGGCCATGCAGGAGGAATTCAGGTGACTGGCCTCCCTCATCATTGTGGCACCAGCAATTGGGCAAACATACGTCACACAGTAAGTGCTGAGATACTAAGATATAAACTAACTATAGGTGGCATTAGTGGGATTGAAATACCAAATATTAGCCCAAAGGTGAAAATGATAGAATGAAAAAGCAAATCCAACCTCAAACATCTAGTCCATCAGGAGCAAGTAAAGGAGACATTGAAATAGAGGACTTTAAATTCACACATTGGAAATCTCTGAAAAGATAGCTAGTAAAATAAAAAGACAAATCAATGAGGCAATAGAGGAAACCAAATTAGAAGTAATCTCTCATGTAAAGACATAAGTAACAACCTTAGTAAAAGAGTTGCTAAATGCAGCTAGAGAACAAACAGATAAAAACAGTACAAGAGCATGGGAAACTGATTGAAAGCTTGAAAGAACAATATAGAAAACAAGCTGAATCCATCAAACAAACTCAAAGAGACATCCAAGAAACAAAAAATTCTATTGAAAGCTGGCAAAACAGTTTAAATGAAGCTGAGGATAGAATTTCAGACCTAGAGGGAAGTATCGCAATTAGCGATCATGAAAGGATAGAATTTTTAAAAATAACAAAGCAGCATGAAATGACAATCCAGCAGCTTCAAGATGATACCAAGAGAAGCAATGTAAGACTAATCAGCATCAGTGAAGATGCAGCAGTCAATGCAAATGACATAAGTAAAATATTCACAGAACCAACAGCCGAAAATTTTCCAAACATGGGGAAAAATCTGATATGCAGATAAGTGAGGCATATAGGATGCTAAATAGTCACAACCAACATGAATCTATACCCACACATATAATAATCAAGATTCCAGACATACAACATAAGAACAGAATAGTAAAAGCTGTTAGAGAAAAGACACAACTCATCTATCAAGGAAAATCCATTAGAATCACAGCAGACTTTTCAGCAAAAACCCTCAAGTCAAGATGAGCTTGGCTTGAGGTGTTTCAAGCCCTGAAACAAAACAGCTTTCAAACTATATTGATATACCCAGTAAGAATTTATTTCATATTTAATGGAGAAGCAAGATACTTCCATTACAAAGAAAAACTGAAAAACTTATGTTCACCAAACCAACACTAGAAAGAGTATTGAAATACTAGGTAGAGATAAAAATGACCACAATTCCAAGAAAAACAACAGAAAAACAACCAGGTAGGGCAAGCAACTAAATAAGGGGGAAAAGCAGAAAGCAAACAACTGGAACATAATACAGCCAAGTAAAGCCAGTATATATCAGTAATATCCATAAATGTAAATGGCCTCAATTCATCTATCAAAAGAAATAGGTTGACAGAATGGGTCAAGAAACAGCATCCCACAATATGCTATATACAATAAACACAACTAACACTAAGGAAAACTCATATATTATAAGTCAAAGGATGGAAAATATTATTCCATGCAACAGGAACCCAGAAAAAAGCAGGGGTAACCATTTTATTTGCAGACAATGCCAACTTCAAAAGTAAAATGATGAAAGGAGATAAAGCAGGTCACTACATACTCATTAGTGGAAAAATTCAAAGGAAGAAATAACAATTCTAGATATATATGCACCAAATACAGGAGTACCCAACTATATAAGACAAATACAAATGGACATGAAAAACCAAATGTACAAGAACACAATTATAACAAGGGACCTTAATACACCATTGTCACAAAGAGATAGATCCACTAGACAAAAAGTCAGCAATAAAATCATAGAATTGAATCATACCTGTGCGCAAATGGACTTAGTAGAATTTTGCAGAGTATTCACCCCAACCAAATCAGAATATACATTCTTTTCAGCTGCACATGGGACATTCTCTAAAATAGACCATATAATAACCCATAAAACATTCTTAAGTAAATGCAAAGGTATTTTCCCATGCATGCTATCTGACTATAGCACACTGAAATGGGAAATCAGTGGCAAAAGAAATTGCCAAAATACATGGAAATTAAATAACAATCTTCTGAACAACCAGCAGACTACAAATGAAATCAAAGAAGAAATAAAGCAATTCTACAATTCAATGAAAACGCAGAAACAACATACTGTAACATGTGGGATGCAATGAAATTGGGCTTAAGAGGGAAATACATATCAGTAAATTGTTATATCAAGAAAACTGAATAAGCACAAATATGCAACCTAGTGCTTCATCTCAAGTTTCTAGAAAAAGAAGAGCAAGTTAAACCCAAAGCTCATAGAAGAGTGGAAATTGAAAAGATTAGAGCAAAAACCAATGCAATTGAAACTAAAAAAAGAATGCAAAGAATTAATGAATCAAAAAGCTGGTATTTGAGAGAATAAACAAAATAGACAAACCGCCTAGCTAAACTTATCAAGAAAAAGAAAGAAAAAAACAAATTCATGCAATTAGTACTGAAAGGAGGGAAATTACTACAGATCCAATGGAAATTCAAAAGATAATGAAAACCTACTTTGAAAATCTTTGCTCACATAGATTGGAAAACACAGATGAAATGGGCAGATTTCTAGATACATATGAACTACTGAAGCTCAATCAAGAATATATAGCAATTTTGAATAACCCAATATCTGCTATTGAAATTGAAAACATAAATAAAAACTTACCAACAAAAAAAGCACAGGCCCTGATGGATTCATGGCTGAATTCTACAAGGAATTTAGAGAAGATTTGAAGGCAATACTCCTTAAGCTCTTCAATAAAATTGAAAAGGAAGAAATTCTTCCTAAATTATTCCTGGAAGTAAGCATTCCTGTGATACCAAAACCAGAGAAATTGCCAACCAAAAAGGAGAACTATAGGCCAATCTCACTAATGAACACTGATGCAAATATTCTCAATAAAATACTGGCAAATAGAATGAAACAAATCATCAAGAAGATTATACATCATGACCAAGTGGAATTCAGGAACGCAGGGATGGTTTAACCCAAGTAAATCAAAAAATGTAATACACCACATCAACACCGCCAAAAACAAAAAACACATGGTGATCTCAATAGATGTAGAAAAAGTTTTGGATAAAGACCAACACATGTTCATGATAAAAACCCTTCAGATACTCGGAATACATGGTGTCTACCTTAGTCTCATAAAGGACATCTATGACAATCAAACAGCCAACAATATACTAAATGGACAAAAAGCTGAAAGCCTTTACACTAAAATCAGGAACATGACAAGGATGTCCACTATCACCACTCCTATTAAATATAGTTCTGGAAACACTAGCCAGAGCAGCAGCCTGAATGCAGGACCAGGCACTGGCCCAGAAAGTTGCGCCTGGATTTGCAGAGCTGTGGGAGATTACAGTGAGAGGATCACAAGTCCAAGGCCAGCCTGGGAAACAGAGTGACTTTGCGAGTCCCTGACCCAAAATAAAAGATAAAATGGGTGGCGAGTGTAGCTCAGTGCATGGGAGAGAGCTGCAGCAGGATGGGGAAGTGTTGCGGAGCTGGTAGAGGAATGCTCTCTTACAGTTTTTTCTGTTTGTTTGCTTGCATGTTTGTTTGCTTTTTGAGACAGGGTCTTATTACACAGTTTAGGCTGGCTTTGAGCTCACTTTGTAGACCAGGATGGTCTCGAACTCGCATCCATCCTCCTGCTTCAGCCTCCCCATTTTTGGGATTACAGGCATGGAAGGAGCATGAATATGATTTTGGTGTCTGTCTTCTGGTGCTAAAACACAGTATTTCTGCACAGGAATCAGAACTGGGAAATGAAAAAACTCACCTTTCTAGCACCCTCCTCTAATGTGCTAAGATGTGATTGACAAGGAGTTGTATATATTTAAAGTGTGCAATGTGATGTTTTACATATTACATCCGTGTGCCTTTTAAAATGACTAGCACAACCACACTCATTAATAGATATGTTGCTTCCGTTACACTTTTTCTTGGTAGTGACAATTTACTGATATATATATATATATATATATATATATATATATATATATATATATATATATTTTTT
The DNA here is from genome assembly GCA_004027455.1 of Hydrochoerus hydrochaeris. Taxonomy (NCBI): domain Eukaryota; kingdom Metazoa; phylum Chordata; class Mammalia; order Rodentia; family Hydrochaeridae; genus Hydrochoerus; species Hydrochoerus hydrochaeris. The sequence goes on from PVLA01000497.1 coordinate 508,016, forward strand.
GGTATTAGGGATCCAACTCAAGACTTCAGGCTTGCCAGGCAGTTACGCAGCTGAGCTAAATCCCTGGCCAAAAGATACATTCTTGTTGTGGTGTGGTGGCATATCCTGGTAATCTCTTCTCTCAGGAGGCTGACAGGTGTATCACAGCAAGTTGCAGGCAAGACTGCACTACATAACAAGACCCTGTCTCAAAACTAAAATTGATTCTCTTAGCAAATAATAAGTATACAATGCAGTATTATTAAACATAGTCCCTTGTACTGAACACTGGATCTCCACAATATATTTATCTCTGCCTAAATGGAACTTTTAAGCTCCAGTTCTCCATGTGTGTCAAGCTAACGCTGTAGAGGGGTTTTATTTTGCTACCTTGTATGGAATGTTTCAGGGAGAAAATGTAAATGTTTTGTGGAGACAAGAAGGGCAGGTGTAGGCAGATCAATACAGCTGGATTGCAAGGGATGGGACAGGAGGGTTTAGGGTAAAACATGCACACTGAGTTAAAAAAAACTACTAGAGATAAACAAATTCAGCAGTGTAGGTGTATATAAAGTCAATGGTCAAAAATCAATAGCATTCCTGTATACAAACAAAACCTCACCGAGAGTAATTATGGAAATATCACCTTTCACAAAATATTTAAAAAATGAAATACTTAGGAATCAACCTAACTAAGAATGTAAAAGATCTATGCACTGAAAATTATACTACACTGAAAAAGGATATTGAAGAGGATATTAGAAAATGGAAGGATATTCCTTGCTCTTGGCTAGGAAGAAATAACATTGTGAAAATTCCCATACTCTCAAAACTGTTATATAGATTTAATGCAATCCCAATAAAAATACCATTAACATACCTCACAGATCTAGAGAAAACACTCTTAAAATTCATTTGGAAACAGAAGAAACCTAGAATAGCAAAGGCAAATCTGGGTGAATAAGGCAAGGCAGGAGGCATCTCAATTCCTGACTTGAAACTACACTACAAAGCCACAGTGATAAAGTCAGCATGGTACTGGCAAATAAATAGACCTGAGGATCAATGGAACAGATTAGAAGATGCAAACACAACTACAATGACCCTCAGCCACCTTATATTTGAGAAAGGTGCTAAATATGTTCACTGGAAGATGGCTTAATAATATATCCATTCTCCACTTTGTTCACAATGAACATACAGTGTGGTTAAAGTAAAATCAAAATACCATTCATTTGGAATTGAACATTTGAGTTGTTTCCAATTTTACATACTAATAATGTTTTCAATAATATTTACAGAATAATTTTGTGTTGACATGATTTTAATTCTCTTGTGCATAAACCTAGGATTGGAAATACTGTCATATAGTGTGAGTTTATTACTAAATTTTTTGAGAAACTAAAAAGTAATTTCCACATGAGTTTTCACTTTACATTTATAGTGGCAATATAGACAGTTCCAGTTTATTCACATTAATATCAACAGTTTTTAAATGAGAAGTGACCAAAAATATGGTGAGTGTTTACATTATATTGCTGTAGCATATTTACTGGGAAAATACCCAGAAGGGGAAAAGCTGGATTAGAAGGGACTTCCACTCCTAGTTTTTTGAGGAATCTTCATAATGATTTCCACAGTGGCTGTAATAGACTATAATCCCACTAACAGTAGAGAAGCGTTCCTTTTTTCCAACAGCCCCACCAACATTTTTAAATACTTTCAGTGACTTGCCAAGAAAAAGAATCTCACCAGGCTGAGTTTGAGAGTTTCTTGAAACTAAGATGATGAATCTAACTCTCAAAAAGCATATAATACTTAGAGGTTTGCTGATTCCCATTAAGAAAAAAGGATTTTTGGGTTGTGTCAGTTAAAGGCACCATTTTTTTCAATAGCAACATTAAATGTTAGAAGACATTGAAGCAAGACTACAAACCATTTCTTTTTTCCAGATTTTTTTATTTAAAGAGAAAAAATAAAGCAAGGCAGAAAAAAGGGTAGAAATAATACAGAATTTCAAAAAAATTAATGCCAAGAAATCACTGCTTGATAAACTACATATTGTCATCTTAGAAATATTTGTTCAAGTCAAAAAATTAAAGCTTACAAAGTGGACAAACAATGAGAGTGCAAACCATGCTGTTCAATGATCCAACAAAAACTTAGTACAATGGTTATCTATCTTACACACTTAACAAAAATGCATTCATATCCTTTAGAGCACTTTCCTTCCCTTTGTTTTTTACAATAGCTATTATACATTTTGGATCTTATTATTCCTACAGTTTTCATTACTTTTTACACCAGAGATGCAATGTGATATTTATAAATATGATTCTTATCTGTTTCATTTATGAGGATAGTCTCAAGTTGCCTCCATTTACCTATAAAGGCATCAAGACCATCCTTTTTGTAGCTGAGTAATATTCCATTGTATAAAAATACCACATCTTTTTTTATCCACTCTATGACTAATGGTCTGTTTGGTTGTTTCCAAGATTTAGCTATTAAAAAATTGTGCTGATTTAAACATGGTGCACATATGTCACTGTGACATGACCTTTTTAGTTTTTCTAGAAATATACCCAGCATTTTTATCAGTTGATCTCTTGATGGCAGCTATTCTTTCTAGAATGAGATGGAATCTCAGTTTTCATTTAATTTACATTTCTCAAATGACCATATATTTTCTCATGTATTTATTTTTATTTCTTCATCTCAGAAGTGCATGTTCCCCTCAGATGCCCATTTTTGGATTGGATCTTTGATAAACTTAATCTATTAAAAGTCAAATTAGGTAAAATTCATTGAAATAAATTTAGGCAAGATTTTCTGAATTAAACATTGGTTGTACTATACCTAATTTCATGAATCAACAAATGGGATCACATCAAATTAAAAACTTTCTGCTCACCAAAAGAAGCTTCTGATGGAATGGAGACAACCTAAAGAAAAGAAAATAATTTTCCATCTACTCAGATGAAGGACAAATATCTAGAATATATAAAGAACTCAAACAACTGGATCACCTGAATTTAAAGAGCCAATTAAAAAATGGGCACCTGAAATGAATAGACACTTTTCAGATAAAGAAATACAAACAACCATTAAGTACATGAAAAATGTTCATCATTCCTGGCTTTTGAGAAATTCAATTTAAAATATCACTAAGATTCCATCTCACTCTTGAAATTGACAAAGCAACTAAACATGTTCACTGGAAGAAAGACAGCCTCTAATAAATTCTGCTAAAAAAATTGACATTTCACATACTGAAGACTGAAACTAGACCAATGTTTATCATCATGCACTAAACTAAAGTCAAAACGGATCAAAGTTCTAAATATTAAACTAGAAAAAACCTCCTGGAATATAAGGTAAGTAATAATCTTGAAAACATAGGGGTAGCAGAGAATTCATTAACAAAATGCAAAGTACACAGAAAACACTCCAATGAATCAACAAATGGGTTCTCATCTTATTAAAAATTTTCTGCACTTCAAAAGAATTCATCAATAGAGCAAAAATAAAATCCCCTTTTTAGGTAGGATGTTAGAAAATTAAGGTCTAATTAGTTTGTAAATCTTTGCATGAACATTGTAATAGCTAAATCTTGGAAACAAATGCAGAATGCATAAAAAGATTTCATTTTTTATACAATGGAATATTACTCAACTATAAAAATGATAATCTTGAGGATTTTTTAGGTAAATGGAGGCAATACTCAAGTGAAACAAATCAAGCTCACATTTGTAAATATCGTATTGTCTCCCTAGTGTAAAAATAAATAATAATAATAATAATAATAATAAACTGAAAGAGTAATAAGATCCAAAATATACAATAGATATTATAATAATGAAAAGGAAAGAAAGTACTCAAAATGGAAATACCAATTGGGCTGGGGAAAGGAGAAATGGAAGAAAGAATAGATTTTATATATATATGTATATGTAGATATATATATATATAGGCATATACATATAACTGCATGTATGTATGTATGTGCAAAATAACTATACTACTAATTCTCTGTTAATTCACTAAAAAAAAGTTTTCACTGTCATTGTTTGATTGTTTGATCATTTTTATGCCTCGATCTTGTAACCTGAACAACTATTTCTACCATAACAATATGCAGTATATTAACCAGTGTCAATTTCTGTTTTTTTGTTTTATTTTTTTGAAATTCTGAAGTATTTCTATCCTTTTTTCTGTTTTGCTCTTTTAAAATAAAAAAATAAAAAATTTTTAAAAATATAGACAATCAATTTCAGCCACACTCAGCTACTTTTTTTACAAAGGGGCCCAATGTCTTTTCTAGAGAAAAAGATAGCCTATTTAACAAATATAGTTGAAAAATACTGGCTATCCACATTCTGAACGTTGAACTTAGATCCATGTCTTCACCTTGCAATGAACTAAAATCAAAATGGATTAAAAACCTAAACATTAGAGCAGAAACACTTAAGTGTGGGTGTATTTGCTTTGCCTTTTGTCTTGAGATCTGGCCCACAGCAGTTGCTGATTGTCTCTTCTATGGCTGTAAGTTATCTGAACTTCTGCTTTCGCTCAGTCCTGTCTGTCTCTAATATTTCTAAGTAGCTCAGCTGCCTGTAACATTTAGAAGGAGACATTTTTGGAGATTTTGAAACTTCCTGTTTATACTGTTGGCCTAAATGGGACTGGGACAGGCTGGGAAATCACCCAGCTTTGTGTGGGTATTGTTGTGCTTTCCCATCTGGTGATGTATTTTCTATTTTGTCCCATAGTTGTTATTTTCTTTTTCCTACTGTTTGCTATATGATCTTTGGTTCTATTAAACTTTTTATTTCAAATTACTCAGTGCTGTGTAGTGTCTTTGCTTGTGGATTGAACCCGGCAAAACCGATAAAGATGTGCTGCAATTGATGAATTTACCTTGTCAATACACTAAGCTAGGCAGAAATATCACAGTCAGTCAGACAGGGATAGGCCCTTGAGGGAGTCACTTTGGAAGATGAGAACACATTACAACTGTGGCTGGAGATGCATTAGTTGAAGGACTGGCCTCAAAGACACAATGGCATATCCTACATGCCTTTGCTAGGCATAAGCAGAAATTAAAGATTATACTATAACTGGTATCACCAATAAGGTCTTGATATGCATCAGTCACCCAGGTGGGTGACTAGGACCTCCTTATCCATCCCTTCTTTAAACATTCATTGATTTTTTCAAGTGCACTTGCTATGTGTCCCGCTTCCCCATTTGATCAATATTATATAAGCGGTTATACTTGCAATTTTATTGGTTGATCATAGTTTTGACCTATGTTGTACCCACTTTGTGATTTTGTACTCACCTTATGATTTTTCTTTATGAAACTTTCTTTGAGAAGTGGGTCATTGGCAGTCCACTTTTGGATCCCTTCCTATCTCTGAGGAAATATCTCAGTAAGTTTTTTTTTTCTAATTTTAACACCACTGCTCCTTGGAATTCATTCTTTGATTTGGAGGAGCAGGAACTAAAAGGTTGGGAGTTATTTATTTCCCCTATAACATTGTTATGAGTGGGCCATTCTGTTACACCCAAACCAAAACTACAATAATAAATTATTAAATTCCATAGATTTTTACCAACAAAAACACATAAGATTGCCAGGTTTAAACTGTAGTGAATCTAACTTCTCTTAGAACCTGCACTCCTTGCTTGAGTACATCCTAAAATTTCTTTATATGACTCTTACATTTAACAAATAAAGACAATATTTCTAATAATTGTAAGTTGCATATCTCAATATTATCTAATATCTATTCAGCATAAAATTTTCTGCTATTTGTGTTTTGTTATAATTTTTTAAATTGTATTTCCAAATTGCATTAGATCTGTGCCTTGATTCTCTTCTTATTGATATAATTCTTGTTTTTACTTCATTCTCTTGCCAATTATCTTTTGAAAAAATAATACACTGAGTTATTTGCTCTGTACTGTTCATCACAGTTTACTAATTGTATCACTACAATTTACTTTGAAGTGGTCCTGATGTTAGCCCGGTTATGGAGTACCAGTGGCTCCTTTTCTAGAGGTTTTTTCCAGGTATGTGTTGTACTAAACAGAGAATTGGAAAAGGCATGCACAAAGATTAGGGAGGTCTTACATTCATGAAAGATAAGAAAAGATGTTTGCTGTGCAGAGGAAATGCAAACCAATTAAAGATGGGGAAAAATATGAACTGCAGAGTGCGAGTTAACCATTAAAACGAGCACAGTGGTAATAAGGTTAATGGTGAAGGTCTTTTGTATCTCCCACTCCTGTGTCTGAGCTAGGGTATCCTGTCAAAAAATTGCTTAATCTCATACTACAGTAATAACATTTTCTGGTTCAGGGCTTTAGTGCTTGTGTCCTGGAACTCTGTGATTGATAGGTCACAGCAATTTGCCCAGCTGCCTACCTATATCCTATTTTCTTGCTTCATTTTCCCCTGAGACTTAAACTCTCATAAATTTTTATGGGATACTAAGGATGCAGCCTTCTCTGTCTTCACACAGCTACTTCTGGCTGAAAGGGGCTGTAAGCCCTACTTACTGGGAATGTTCTCTCTTAATCAGCTGTGATGTTGTGGCTCACCAGCTGGGTTAAAAAAAAAGACTTTTCAGAAGACAGTGAGAAAGGAATCAGTGCCTATATGTGAAGAAATTTGAACAGCTTGTCCAAGGAAAAAATTTAAAAGCTGGGTAAATCCATCTCAACAGTCATGGGCTGTAGTCTGGTTTACCATTTGAATGCTTGAATTGGCAAACTTTAGTATTAGGTTATGCATACAGAGCTCAAATATGAGGAGAACTAGGTCAAAGTATTTCTTAGTCTGGCCAAAAAGATAGAATATGACAAATAGAACATTTAGAAACTGTGTTATTTCCATGCTTTTTGTGGAGGAAAAAGCATGGGGAAAATGGATGTTAGATAAATTACTAAGGGTCTGAGAGTTATAGCCCTAGAAAGATTACTCACATTTTGTATCTAATTAAAAGAAGTCCAAGAGCTGTGTCCATTTAAACCATGGTGGTATAGGGGTCATTAGTGACTCTACTTATCAGCACCAAGAACAATACTAGAGTCTTGTTTTTCAAAGAGAAACTGTCGTCCAAGTGGTTCAAAGATTAGTTTTCTTTTCTTGTCTTTTTGGTGTTTTTTTTTTTTTTACTCAAGAATTTCAGATGGAGATAGATTTATTCTATAAAGACAAATCTAGAATGGTAATGATCTGCCTATGAAGATAGTCTGCCGCTGGCAGTTGTAAAATCTCCTGCTTATGCTCTATAGATAATTGTTCATTAGTTAACAATTTTGTGTTTCCAGACTGCTGCAGGGCATGTAGAATAAGAAATGTATGTAGAATCTGTGTAAATATGTGACTTTTTACTTTTTTGCTTATATCAGTGTCCAAACAAGGGACAGAGGCTTTGTTTTTTGAGGCGAGGTCCCTAAATGAGGGAGATTGGCTTCAATAATCTGTTGTGAACTAACAACTGCATAATCCGCGTTTTGATATTTTTTTGGGCAACTATTTCCAACAGTGAACCAAACCTGTGCAGGGTCTTGGAGGGGCACGTCACTGATGTTCTCCGTGCATTTATACATCTGAGAAATCAGTTGTTCTCAAGAGTGGCTACCCTCTGAGCCTGTAAGCATTAGTCAGGCAAAATTCAGCATAAGGAAGTCTTATGGTCATTTTGGGGAATCTGCCACTGTAACAGAAATCTGGACTCAAGTAGTATCCTCTATTCTTGAGAACTCTTTCAGCGACAGAATGAGACATGAGTTAGAAATGTAAGAAATTCCATTCTGAATATGTCACGTGGGGCTAAAAGCTGTCTATCTGACCACCGAGTGTGATGGTTGTCATTATGCAGTTGGTAGAGTCTCACATACCCCTGAGATACCTGAAGAAAGGATCATCAACAATACTGATTTTCTCATTCTTGGAGACCTCTTTAAGTACCATGATTCTTGGCCTTTACAGAGATAAATAGCCTGAACATATGGGATTTTACACATCTTTCCTTGCCTTTTACAGAAAAGACCTGAGGAATAGTATTGTAATTTAGGCTGGCTTTCTGTACCCACTTCTCTATACCCATTTCATAGTTTATCCTGGAACTAAACAGTATTGTATGATGCCTATGGAGTAGACAAGACTAGTTCTGGTGTCTTTCAAGGGGTGCTCCCCCAAAAGTTGCTGTCTTAGTTACTTTTCTCTCATTGTTTAGATAAAATATCCAACACCCAAAGTTAAAGTGGGAGAGGTTTGTTTAGCTCACTTTGTAGAGGTTTCAGCCCATATGTGGCTGGTTCCAAAGCAGGGTGGCACATGGCAGAGGAGTAACCACTCATGGCAGCCAAAGAAAACACAAGCAATAAGAGGGGACAAGTCTTTCTGTCCCGCTACCCACCCTAGGATGTGTGTGCCATTTATACCCTTATTCCTAGCATTGAACCATGAATCGATCACAAACTATAGATTCATCACCTCTAAAAACCATGTCCCACATGAACACGTGAGATTTTGGAAGGATATCTAGACAGAAATCTTAACAGGTGCAGACCCATTGAGTCTCTAGAGCTTCCTTTGTGAGAAATAATTACACTGCCAGATGTCTCTGGTTAAGTGAGTGGCACTACTGCCTTCTTATTTTATTTACCTTAGGCTTCTCCATACTCTGAGGTCCTATATGACTCCTTTAGTGTCAAACTTTTCCCGGTTTTTTAAAATAAAGTATAATGATGAGGTTGCTGGGATCACCAGGATGTTTCCCATGGCATGTTGTAAGGCCTATGAAGAAAGACATCCTAGGTTTAGTGTCCTTCAGGGGTCATCTTTTGCAGAAAGATGGAGACATTTTGAATAACTGGAGTGTCCTCCATTAGACTCAATTGTATTATCAGACATCGCTTGTGTTGGTACCAGCACCATTTCCTTTGACCTGTCCATACCCTATGACCCTCTGTAATTCCTTAAAGACCAGGTTGATGCTCTTGGGGCTCCAAATAACCACTTAAGGAAGTGTCCTTCACATTTATCCCAATAGTAAAATATTTGATAATTACTTTGCTTCAGACAATAGATACAGAAACTCATTTTATCAGTATTTAAAAGAAAAAAAAAACTTAAAAAGTTCTAAGTGCAAGAATGGAGGTTGCTATCTATTGATTCCAGTTCTATATTTACATACTTAAATACACATTTCGTTGTGCTTTCACTTTCTATTCCTTTGTTCTGCTCAGGCCCTCGGGTACATGTTTTCACGTTACCTGAATTACTCTTAGAAGAAAAAGGCAAGGGATCTAACCTGATTTAGATGAGAGGAAGAGAGGAGGTCCATCTATTCCTCTAAAATGGAGGCTATGGCACTTATCTATAAAAATGAGATTTCCTGCTGTTCATGAGGTCAACTGAAAAAGAAAATGGTGGACAAACATGCCCAAACACATGACTGACAAATATGATAAATTAAAATAGCTTCCAAACATGGTGAAATCATATGGCTGATACACATGACAAACCAAAATTACCAGGAAACACCGACGAAGCATTTGGCGAACCCACAGGATGAACAAAAATGACTGACAAACATGGTAGAGCGACATGATGGACCCACAGGACAAATAAAATTGGCTTTCAAACATAGCAGAAATGTGGACTGGGATGACTCCATGAGGTCGTAAGAAACAATGTCATCTGGGATAGGGGAAAGAGGAGAAGGAAGAACAAGAAAGATTATGTATATATAGGTATACATATACATATATGATGTATGTAAATATATATATATATATATATATATATATATGCAAGATAGACAGCTATAAAACTAATGTCTGTTAGTTAATCCAAAATAAAAGTTTGTGCTTTCATTGTTTGATTATTTGATCATTTATGTGCTTAAATCTTGTAACCTCAACAACTACTTCTAACAATATGCAATATATTAATTAGTGTTAATTTACTATTTTTGGAAATTTTGTATTGCAACTATATTTTTTTCCCATTTTTCTCTTTTTAAAATTAAAATAAAGCCATAGAAAAGTGATTCATTAAGGATACCTAAAAATAAAAGGTCATCTAGAGGGAAAGCACAGATGTGACTGGTCACAGAAAAAGGCAGCCTGGGGTAGGTGACTTCTGCATCAGGAGACCAAGCTACTAATAGATTTTTAAATAATAAGAAATCTTATTACTTAAGATGGTCTTGTGAACCAACTAATCACATTGATTATTATCAATTCTTCTCAGTTATTAAGGAAAAACTGTTTTCTCCCCAGATTAATGATGATACTCAGATAATTTATTTCTTTTAAAAGGTTGTGCCTGCAGATATTTTTGGTGAGGTTATCTGTTTTCTGCATTCATCATTTTATGCTACTGCACTTTATAAAAAAAAAACTAGTATATCTTTGATATAGCACAAAAAATGTTTTCAAACTCAGAATTGCAAAACAAACCTTTGACTTAGTGTCTTGAGATCTAAGGGGTATAAAATATTAATACTTCAATATTTCACTTGTTGCCAGAAAAAAATATTCTCAATCTTTTGTAAAAGGGAAGAGGATTTTTGCATACATTTTTACTCTTTAAATAAAGACACTTATACTATCACAATAACAAAAAAATAATAAGAAATCTAAACAAAGCATTGCAGAGAACAAAAATATGGGGCAAATGGCATACTACCCTAATCTCCTGCTTTACTGTCTCTTATATTTTGAGTGAATTGTTGACTAGAGTTGAATTTTCATAGGTCCTGATTTGCATTTTAAGAAAATTGCTTCATAAGTCTTACTGAGAAGACACAAATCTGGTACACATCTTATAATTACCACCATTGCAAAATTTTCATATTCTATTATTATTGATTAACTAACTAGAATTATTCATAAAGGAGTATTTTAAGAAACACCTAGTGTTGGAAATAGAAGAATATCCCAAATAGAAGAATATCCCAAATTGTGTCAATAAGTAAGGTGTATGTTATAGATTTTAAAATGTCTATGCATTACATTTAAAGCAATTATGATTGTTCATTCTAAAAAATTCCCATTTTGGCAAGGTGTGATTTTTTTCTAGTTTGTTTGACAGGATTTAAATATTAATTAATAAATTCTTTGTTAATATGACCATTTGTTATATGATAACTTTGTCTATTCTTATCTCTAGCTAGATTATAAGTCATTTCTATAAAGATATTTTATGTTTTGTCTTTTTTAACAGGTTTCCATCCACCATGCTTTTTAATTATTTTTTCTTTATTACTTGCTGTTGTACTATTTGTCTTATTTCTTGTTCTTATTGGTGTTTCAAAATACCAGACACTCATGAGTTAAAGGAGAAAAGCTTTATTTCAGCTCACAGTTTGTAGAGGTTTTGATGCATACTTTGCTGACTCCAAGGCAGGGTGGCATGGCAGAGGGCCACGGTAGAGGAGAAATGGTTGATGGCACAATAGGCAGGAGGCACTGAAGTCAAAGCATCCTTGTCCATTTTTTCTCATTTAGGCTACAAGCCTTTTAAGTGGTGCGACCCACACCCAGTGCGGGCATTCCAATATCCACACACAAAGCTGGGCTTAACCAATCAATGGGCTAATTTAGTTATGACACCCTTAGTTCCTGTTCACACATTCTTAAGCCTCATCCACATAATTTATATCCAGCTGTCTTTAAAATCCCTCAGCTATGAGCACATGAGGTTTTGAAGGGACATATAGATACATGTCATAAAACTATTAGTCTGTGTTCTTCTAATTTCATTTTGCAATAGGTTCTTCTATATTTTTTCCTGAGATCTATGGATTCACATTTTAGATTCTCCTTTTTTTCAGCCATCAATTTCTGGCCACCTCTTGTTGAGTTCTAACATTTAAACTTTCTGATAGTTCTGAAAATCTATAATTGCTTTTTCAATGATTTGCTTTTGTATCCTATTTTCTTTCTCTTTCATTTTTTCTAGTTTCAATTTAAAGTTATACTTTTCATCTGCTTTATGAAAACCATTTCCATTGAGTTTTCCTAACATACATTGGAAAATATATTGTTTCTGTTCATGTTTAGCTTATAAGTCATGTGAACCTTTTAGAGACCAAGTGCACAAACTGAAAACCAAAACCAACTTATTCATCACAAAATGTCAACATTGCAGTTAAAACTAAATACTAAGGTTTTAGTTCAGGAAAAGCAATTCATAATTTAATATATTTTGTCCTAAAATAAAAACTGACAATAAGAGAGCTTTTGATGATATAACAGCTAGCACCACTAGTCCTTTCTGGGATGCACATGGTCCCTGTGTGCAGTGTTATCTGATTCTTTCTTTCTGGGGCAATTCTGAGGTGATTGGCTCTACGTGCCAACTGCAGCAAACATGACATACGTTCGCCACCACAGGCCTACAGTATCCTTGTATGTAGTCAGGGCTTCCTCATTTCCTCTTTCCTGCATTTAAATGGGATCTATTCCCCTAGACTTCCAGCAAAAAGTTGGAGTAAAAGTCACAGGGCTTACCAGGACAGTATGTCAACCTTCAAGACTCATAACTCTTATTTCTCTACAGTGAATATCTTAAAGTCCTCTCGATAGCTAGCTCTGCTGTGGCTCTCAGAACTAAATCTGGTTCAGGTGAAATTCTTTTGCCAGCCTGCATCTTTTATTTTCTTTCACAGCAGTTTAGTTCACCATCATGCGTTCCTGAATCTGTCTCTAGCTGACATATTTCACTAACCGTTACTTACAGGCTCCTGAACACTCTCTGAACATAGAATCTCTCTTTGTTCCACAGTGATCTCAAGGTGTTCAGGCTTAGTTTTATTTCCAATGGTCCCTTTTCAGTTGAGATGTTCTCACTTGTCACACAATTTGCTGAAAAATAAGATCCAACAGTTCTTAAAATGCCTGTGTTTTCCCTGTCCTTACTCTCTGTCCTTTCACACTTGTTTCTTGTTTGCCTTTGTATGTAATGGAATATACATATATATTAATTTTATGTTTCTCCTAGTTTGCCTGAAAATGTAGTTTGAAGCATTTTTAAAAATATTTCTTTTTATCTCCGAATGATCTCCAAGAGAAGGGAAACCTTCTGAATTAACTGTTTTGTATAAAACTTTTCATTATAAATTAATTGATTATGAAATGTGATTTCCAAAATTTGCTAAATAGTTACAAGTATATCATTTTCTAAAAATTGCTAAGGTCCAGAGATAGTGCCATGTGCTATGGATATATTGACTTAAAACAACAAATCAAATGGTTAATTACTGCCATTATCTCATTTTCATATAAAGGAAAGCTAAGTAATTTACTTAACCTCCCACACAGGTGATGAGTAGAAGATCTTGAATTCAAAATCAATGTGTTCTAAATGTGGGGCCCACATTTTAACCCCTTGAAATAATTGATCTCTTTTCCTAGTAATTTTAATCTTCCAGGATGAAAACTATTTGTGTAAATTTCCAATTCTGTATACAGCAGTGCATCTTTTTCCAAATTAATATAGCACAAACACATAGGCCTTGATTCCTAAACTGCACTGATTGTGATTTCCAGAGAGCTTCACATAATTCCTCCTCAAAATTGAAACTGGAACTCAGACCTCTAATTTTAAATCTGATGTGCTAAATATGTCTTATATCATAGGAATATATATTAATAGAAGGTTAAATCTTTGTTTCTTCCTCAAGATCTGACAAAAATTTTGAATAAAAATAAATAAAGATAAATGGGGTTTGGTAGCACATGCCTGTTATCCAAAAACTATGTAGGCTGAGGTTGGAGGAATACCAATATGATCCCAGCCTGGGAAACATAGCAACTCTGTGAGACTTAGTCTCAACTAAGAAAAAAAAAATTAAAAGGTCAGGGCTTTAATTCAGTGTATAGGCCCTACTTTTAATCTTCACTACTCTGAAAAAACCCCATAAATATAAATACATTTAGAATATTTAGTACATTGAAATCCTAAAATATTACATTAATTTGCATCCAGTAGCTATCATATTTATTAGTGTTAGCCCTCTCAGCTGGTCATAACAAAATACCATATCATCTTCCATTAAGGTCACAATGCTATTGGATTAGGAATTACCATTATGATCTCACTTCACTTTATCTCTTAAAAACCCTATCTCTGATACAAGCACCTTGAAAGGTAACACTTGAAAAGATAAATTTTCCAGAGACACAATTCAATTCAGCCTGTAGGAACAGGGGGCACTAACACATTATATAATCATCATCATGTGAAATAATCCACATGTAATAATCACACAAAATTTTGTATTTTAGCAAAAATATCATTTAAATATAATTGAGTAAGTAAAATTACAACATAGAAATTAGTATCTTTCTCCATGTTATTCAAATTATTTACATGGAATGAGTGCACAGAGGTAAGGAAGGTAACCACTAACATATTCCACATAATGACATGCTCATGAACTTTTAGCATCATATAAGAACAAAAAAAACCCTTTAGTTTTCTTATTGGTAAAGACTGAGATCTGCTTCTTATAAAATGGAAGAAAATTTAATTGCTATTTAGACATTATAACACTTATAAGCATGATTTTGATCTTTGAGTGTACATTATTTCATACTTTATATATGTTTATATATATGCAGTGTTTAGAAAATGTACATCATTTAAGTAGCATCTATTAAAATGACACAATTAGTGGAAATTCAGTAAATCTATGAAGACAAAAAGATGATTATATATTCAAAACAAAAACTCTTAGAGAGCTTTCGAGTTTCAGCTATAACACGAAAGGATTTTTACCATTCTTGTCCTTAAATCTATAAAGAATTCAATAAACTAAACTTTATTTATCTTTGTTGAACTCATCAAAAAATTGGGGTGACAGTATAACCTGGGATAGCAGGTTACAGTGAAATCTGGAAAGATGAGTTAGTCCAGAAAATAACAGTTGAAATTAAAGAAGAAGAAGCCACTGGAGCCAAAAACTTATAGGAACACTTATATCATAGTAACAGAGGACTACTCTTCTGGGGAAAATAACCAGAGCCTCACCCTAACTGAAGTCAGACCATTTTTCTGACTTCACTTGCTTGTAGCTTTTCTTCTGTAGCATGTAAAATGGGTAAGAATTAAGAATCACTTGTTAATTTCATAGCCCAAGCACATAATTTTATTAAAAGACTGATACTAATCATAAGATTATATGCCAGTTCCATCTCTCTTCATTTTATTATCACATCAATAAAGCTACAATATAATTGCAGTGAATTATAGCAGAAAAATCTGTAAAATCCAATGTACTTCAGTGTAGGAAAGTCCTAAGACAAAAAAAGTTGATAAAGCAATAAAATTGGAGGAGTTTCGACAACTCTTGCAGTTACAGCTACATAAAAGACAGCTCAATCCTAAATGAGATTAACATAGAAACTCCATTTATAGGCCTATTGAACTCAGTTTTGATTATCTAATACATTTCATCTGAGTACTATAAATTATGATAAATACCAAAACAACAAACAACACACAAATATATCTCAGTCCGAAGACACAAAGCAAACCTCAGAACCAGATCAAATATGGTGCGATAATTTTTTGTACTATGAAACTTGAAATTTAAAATAACCATGATTAATTTGTTAAACAATCCAGTGGAAAAATAAAATATGTAGAAAGAACAGATAATAGAAGCAGAGCGACA
Source organism: Hydrochoerus hydrochaeris (assembly GCA_004027455.1). Taxonomy (NCBI): domain Eukaryota; kingdom Metazoa; phylum Chordata; class Mammalia; order Rodentia; family Hydrochaeridae; genus Hydrochoerus; species Hydrochoerus hydrochaeris. Next base: position 523,702 of record PVLA01000497.1, read on the forward strand.
AAAACTCTAAGAAGGAATCAAAAAGAAATCTAGATAGCAAAGCAATGTAAGAGAAAAGAATATGTTTTAAGGTCACATCAATAGACTATGAACACAATCAGAGAGTTTGAAGGAAGACAATCAAAAATTTCCAAACACAAAGCAAAAAGGAAAAATAACTTTAAAAATGATACCTCATAACTATTGGACAATTTTAAAAGATGTGAGAAATTTAAAATTAAAATATCAGAAGGAAGAAAAGAGCAGAGAAAATATTTGAAGTAACAATGGTTGAGAATTTTATGAAATTAGTGACAGGCATCAACTATGAATCAAGGAATCTCATGGAATAACAAGCAGCAAAATTATTTTCACTTGAACAAAGTCAATTACAGGAGGACTTTTCCAGAGATTGTTAATTGCCTATTTTTCACATTACTTCTATCAGTTTGTACTTCACGTGTATGTAGGCTCTATTTGTAGGTAGAAATATTTTTAGATGTCATATCTTTCTGATATTTTGATTTCTTATTGCTATGAAACGGTCTTCTTTAGCTCTAGTGACATCACTGGTTTAGCAAATGTACCTTGTTCAAGATTGTTGTTTGTGTTACATCACTTTTTTCATGCTTTTACTTTCATACTGATTGTGTCTGAATCAAAAGTATGGCTCAAAGGCAGTATAGGAAGATGGAAATTGTTTTTTTTTAACTAATTCAACTTTCTCAATTTAATCAGATTATTTAGTTCATTCATAATTGATGTTATTACTCATATAGTTAAATTTCCAAATGCTCTCTTAAAAGGTAATTTTGCTGGATATGAAAATATTGGCAAAGGGGGCGAAACGTAGCAATTCACCAATAAAAAGAAACACAGGCAGAGTGCATGGGGAGACAGGATCTATCAATATGTTTTATACACGAAACACATTTAACTCAAAAGGAAATTCATATACTGAAAGTAAAAGGAGAGAAAACAATGCTCCATGTGACAGGGAATAAGGAAAAGGCAGGAGTAGCTTACCCATCAACCGCAGAATGAATAAGAAATATATGGCATTTTATACAATGGAAAGCTACTCAGCTATAAAGAAAGATAACCTTGACACTCTTGTAGACAAATGGATGCAACTTGAGATCATGCTCATGGGTGAAATGGTTCAGAGTCACATGAATGAATATCCTGTGGTCTCCCTAATATAACAGACTGAGAGAGTTCGTGGGGCACAAAATGCACAATGGATATTGTGAAAGTGAAAGCAGAGGAGGCATCTGAAAAGGGAAGTTGGTAGACATTATTAACTTCCTATTATCTTGTTTTGAAGCCATGTATCATTCCATTGTTGTGTTTTTTTTGGTTTTATTCTGCTTAGTTTTGTTTGATTTTATTATATCTGATGGCATTGGCAGCTATTTCAAAGATAACAAAATATATTATGGTAGCCATTGTTGATTTCCTATTTTCTAGATTTGGAGCACATTATTGCTTTCACTGACTTTTATTATTTTAGAAAACAAGTCATCCACTATACTTTTATTTATCTCTGGCTACTTTTAAAATTTTCTCTGAAGTTTTCAGCCTTTTCACTATGATGTCTCTGGGTGTGCATCTCATTGTATTTAAACTACTTGGAATTTTCTGAGATTCTTGGATGTATGAATCAATATTTACATCAAATTGCTAGATTTTCAACTATTTTATTTCAAATATTTTTCTGTGATTTTCTCTCCTCTTCCATTACTGGTATTTTGGTGTACTTAATTTTGTCTCATAATTTTATGTTCTGTTCATTTGCCTTCACTCTTCTCTGTGGTTTAGACATTATAATTTCTATCTATGTATTTAAATGCACTCATTTGTTATTTATTTATTTATTTATTTATTTACTTTTTAAGACAAGATCTTGCTCCACAATTCAGACTGGCTTTGAACTCACTATGTAACCCAGACTGGCCTTAAATATGACAATCCTTCTTCCTCCACCTCCTGAGTGCTGGAACTATAAATGTGTACCCCCACGCTTGGCTCTCATTTGTTCTTTTGTAAGCTGAAATTTACTGATTAGAATCTATTAAATTTTAATGTCAAATATAAATTTCTACCTCAGGTTTGTTATATGTTCTTTTTAATTCTGTATGCTACTCACTTCCTTTGTTGAATAAAGCACTACCATCACACCTTCTTTTATTTTTTTTTCTTGTGCACTTTTCATTTGTTTAGAAATACTTTAGAAATAGTTTAGAAATTAGATTCCACACATGAATGAGATCATGTAGTACTTTCTGTGTCTGACTTACTTCATTTAACATAGTGTTCTACATGTTCATGTATGTTGTTAAAAATGACAGGAGTTAGTGTTTTTGTGTGATTGAATAACATCTATTCATTTACATGTTTACCACATTCTCTTTATCTATTCTTCCATTAATGGACTTCTAGACTGACCCCATAACTTGGCTATTATGAATAGTGCTGCCATAAGCACAGAAGTGCAAATGTCTCTGCAACATACTGTTGCCTCCAGTTTCATTCTTTTCCTTAAGAAGGTAGCATTATTTGGGACCTTTGGTGACTTCATACAACTTTTAGAATGATTCCTGCATTTCTGTGAAAAATTTAATTGGCATTTTGATACATATTAAAACAAGATAACTTTGAGTACTATAAATACTTTTTACAGTATTTATTCTTTTGACCCTTTAAAACGTATATCCTTATATTATTTGTGTTTTCTTCATCAATGTATTATTTTAGCCTTCTCAGTTAAGTTTGTTCCCTTAGTATTTTATTTATTTAGCTGTTCTGAGTGAAATTGTTTTCATGATTTCTCCTTTCTGATAGTTTATTATTAGTATAAAAATGCATTTGGGTTATATTCATTAGATAACCTGTAATGTATTTATTAATTATAATGAGATCGGGGGTGTGGTACTGGGGCCTGAATCTGGGCCTTTACACTGAACTACATCACTAACCCTTTTTATTTATTCATCTTTATTTTGATACATGACCTTGCCAAGTTGCTCAGTTTCCAAGGCTAGGTTCAAACTTGAGATCTGTTTGCATTAGCTCCCTAGATTACTGAAATTACAGTCACCTACCACCATATCTGTCTTAATAGATGTCTTTACAGTGCCTTTAGGGATTTTCTTTACATAGAATCATTCCACCTGCAGACTGGGGACAATTTAAGTATTTCTTTTCCTATTTTGGAGACTTTCATGTCTTTTTCTTGCCAGATTGGTCTTGCTAGTAATTCCAGTGCTATATTGAACAAAAGTGGCTTAAGGGCACATACTTATTTTATCTAATTTGGTTTTGATTTTTATCAAGAAGGTATGTTGAATTTTGTCAAATGATTTTCTGCATCTATTGAAATATTCACATGATTTATGTCTTTATTTTGTTAATATGATTTATTATGTTAATATGATTTCAATGGGCATAGTGATAAATTCTTGCCTTGTTTGTAAACGATAATTCATTATATATTAAAAGTATTTCCTAAAGAATTTCCTTTATATATTAAAAGTATTTCTTTTAATATATATATATATATATATTAAAAGAAATACTTTTATGAGAGAGAGAGAGAGAGAGAGAGAGAGAGAGAGAGAGAGAGAGAAATTCTCTTTACGGTTCACATAGAGTTGTGAGACTCTTTATACTTACTTTTACTCCTGGGTAGAACTCTTGTGCCATTGCGCTAGATCTGGCAGTGGGTCCCTGTTTGCCAGAATGACAACCAATTCTAAGAGTGGGCACTGGAGGGCTTGAATATCAGCCCTGGTCTTCTCAGTTTTCCTCCTGCCAGGCATACATCCTCTACTCCAGTATTGAGCTGAGGTTCAGCAAAGTAGAATCAGCATTTGCCTGTAATACATAAGGCAGAGCTTTCACCCCATGAGTGGGCACTGTGTGTAAGTAGAGAGACCAACGCTCACTTCTGAAGAGCTGCAATAGCACTTCTGCACCTCAAATGTAAGACAAGAGAGAAATAGTAGCAATTTTACACATTGTGAGACAAGAGGAAAAGACTCAGACTGAAAGGTCTGGTCAGAAGAATCTACCACATTGTGTGCTGAGCTCTGACTGGGGTAAAACTTTTATAATAAACTGGAAATGGATGAGTAATGGACCAGTCTACAGCTCAAATGTCAGTTTCTCACCTTTCGAAATAAGACTTAGTGGTTCTCTATAATAAATATATCTCCCATGCATTATAGTTTTAGGACAGTTTCCAGACTCTTAAATTTTTTAATCTTTTTGAGACTTGGTTTCACTATACAGTTGAATCTGGTTTTGAACTCACTTTGTAGCCTAGACTGGCTTCAAACTCAGAGGGATACTCCTGCCTCAGCCTCCCAAGTGCTGGAATTACAGGCATGTGTCACCATGCCAGACTGAGACTTAAATATTTTTTGTTTTCTAATTTTTGAGCATTAAATTGTTTTGCTGGAGAGATGTTCTAACACGTTTCCTATCCTATCATTGTGAAACTATGATTTCCAGTAACTAATTAATACTGAGACATTTTAGCCCAGTGTCTTTCTGGTCACTGTTCAGTGTTTTACTCCTTTTTTGGTACCCCTAAATAAATGAATTTCCCAGAAGAATGGCTGGAAAGCACTTCAGTAAGTTTCTCATACATCCTACAGAGCTATTTTCCTCTGAACTGATTCTGATCTCAGAAAAGGGATTCATATATTTAACTCTCTCTTATATTGATGGAAGCACTGATTCATTATAGTTTATAGAAGACCAGCTTTAATGCATACTCTTTTTCTTTCTGCAACATTGTATTTCATATGTTTAGGAAGTTTGAAATTTTCTTACATGTTCATTCAAAAATTTACAAGTTAATCAAACCTTAATTATCTAATACCTTACCTCAAAGCTATTGAAACATGTATAAATATTATGAAGGTGGTAGATCATACATCTAGTGAGCTCAAATATTTATTATTTTGCTAAAATAAATTAAATTAAATTCTCCATAATAACTTGCAAAATAATTTTTGTAAGAATGAACTGATATCTCCTGGAATTGTCTTTACTGTTAGCGAAAATAAGTAAATAAGAATAATATCACCACTCCTTAAACCATTGGACTGGATTGCTTCCCTCCAGCTTTAACTTCTATGAATATAGAGAAGTGGTTTCTGGCAAGTACTACAGGACTTTACCTCCTATGCACCGCATCTCACTTCCTTTAAAGCTGCCTAAGATTGTGATGGATATGCTGCAGTACTGAGCATTGCCAGCTGTTTCACAGCATATATTCTGAAATTCATCACTGCAATGAACACATTTCTAAATACAAATGCATCTACAAATACATTAGCTGAAGTTCTAATAAGTCACAGTTCCCTTGAGCCTTGACAGCTCTTTATTTTTATACAAAGTCACTACCAGTCAGAACCAGTGATATCTGGTCTATATTTGAAGTCTGAAAAAATAACTTTGCTTTTTGTCAAATATGACTTTTCTTATCTTAAAACTTCTAAAATTTTCTCTTTCTTTTCCTCTTTTACGCAGAACTTCTATCTCTTACCTTTCTTGTCTCCTACTCTTGTCTTTGTTCAAAGCAAATATGCCCTTGGTACAAAAAAAAAACCTTAGTCATCTTTAAGAAAAACAGGAATTTTATTAGTTCTTCCAAAGTTAAAAATGTTTACAAATTATTAGATCCACAAGGTTAGAACTGCATGAATGTCAATAATAGGAAACTGAGATCAAGAGCGTGGCATTTTATTTTCATAGTATCTCTTGGACTTGAAATGGAATTCACATTTAAGCCCAGTAGACAAAATTTTGAAACCTAATACGTGAAATAATGCCACAGCAGATTATTGGATTCCACCATGTAGGGAAGAACGGCAAGATCAATAGATATATTTCCATGGAGTTCTTAAAATTTGACCCTCAAAAGATGCATAGCTACCATCATTTTGTTATTTCTTACTTTGTTGACCTCAAAACTATTATTTTGATACCAATATTAAGGAGAACAGCTGTTTATGTGTTCATAATATTTTGCTTCACAGACATGAATAACATTTGTATGTTTACAGCTGAGAGGGAAATAACTTCTATAGTAAGCAATTTGATAAGCATATGAGAAAGAATTAGAAAAACTGATTTCAATTCTGGTCTGCTACCAACACACTGTAAGATTTCTGATGTCTAAATAACTTAATGGTTTCAAATATAGGAGAGGATTGTCAAAGTATATTTTTAGCCTCTTTACATCTCTAATTGTAAATTAAATGAGTGATAAATATGCATAAATTAATATATTTTAAAAATATATCTTCATTAAATCTTATAATCCAATAAATTAAAAGTAATATTTTAAAGGAAAACAAAACATAAATATTAAGATAATATTTCACCTTTAAACTAAAACACAGATAAAAGATCCTTTTTTATTAACAAAGGGAACAGATAATATGTTACTATCTTAATTTCTATAGTCTACACAGGTTCATAGAAGTAGCATGGCCAGCACAAGGCTCCAAAATCCTGAAACATAGAAGGCCAAGGGGCTCTGAACTGCCATGTGAGATATACTTGTTATTACCCCTCTTATCCCCACTCCAAGGAAATAGTGATCCTACTCAGTTACAAACTATATTTTAGTATCTAGAGCTAGATATTCCTATGCAATCATGAAGAAAATATTGTCCTTGTTTCTAAGTTAAATAGTAATTTAAAGATGAAGTATTGCCTCAAAAATTCTAACCTGGAAAGCCATAATTTACAGATGCTGTTGGGTGATCAGTTTTTCAATTTGCAAAAAGATCATAAAATTTCAATTACAATATCACAATATTTGCAAATTACTAACCCAAATACCTCAAAAGTTAGATGCACAAATCTGACTAATTCTAGATATAAGTTGAAGTGGGCATTATAAAAAATTTTAAAAGAAAATTAGTCACTTTATTTCAAACCTGAATTTAGCATCAAATGCAATAATGAGAGAGAAAAATACAGATTTAAATACATCACAAACAAATGAGAACATTTAATGATAAACCAATCATTTCAACAGGAGACAAAAAAACAACATAATTTATTTAATTTATATAAAATAGAAAGAATGCGCTAATAATTGTAATTAGTAGCACAAAAGAAACACAGAATACATCAATAAATTCAAATTTTATGTGTTTTGATAAGAAAAATGAAACAATATTGTCTCAATTATTCTTTACTTTTTTGTAATGAGGAGTGGTGGGGGTAAACAGCATTAGTAAGGAAAAATGTAAATGTAACTAAAAATGTTTAAAGAAAGGCATGAAAATGTGATATTGTAAAATTGCTTCTAGAAATAAATATGAAAATATTAGTTAGCATGAAAACCAACAAGAAAAATAGTAGTATACAATAAATGAAAGTAAAGATAACTTTCTTTCCCTAGATAGCACGCACATACATATGGGTTTATAGGGGACATCCACCAAATCTTACAAAACAGCAAATATCAATTTGTACAAAAGCTGTTCTGAAACTTTAAAAAAAGTGAAGCAATGTAAATGCTTTTATGGTATTAGTATTGTGACAGTCAAAACAAAACTACAAGAAAATAATATTGTCAGTTAATTACATCAAGGAACATATACTCATAGAATTTTAAAAAGATGATAAGCAAACTTCAATCAACAGTTTCTTATAATGGCTGGGGATTTACCTCAGTGGCATAAGCGTCTGCCTGGCAAGCGCGAGGTCATGAGTTCTATCCCCAGTACCAAAAAAAAAAAAAAAAAAGATCACAATATTTTCTTATAAACTTGCAACATAAAAGGCTAATTTCAATCACAAGAAAAACACCAGAGTAGAAGGATTATAAATCTAATCAATTAACTAAAAATTTAAGTGAAAGAAATATGTTATCAATTGTCATTAATGTTGACAATTGAATAAAATACAGAAATTTTTCGTTATTAAGCTTTGCTATGGCTTCTATCTAAATGTCCCTCTAAAGTCTCACACAGTCATTGGTGGGGAGTTGGAAGGTGGGTGATTTAGGGTGTGTAGTGCTGGGATTAATGATTAGATACTGGGATTAAACTGTGATATTCAGATTAAGTGTGCCTCACTCTGGGTGTGGGTGGGACCACCCAAAAAGCAGGTAGGCTGGATAGAATACAAATAAATGCAAAGAAGCCATGCACTGAGTTGCTGTCTCCTCCTTATATGCTATGGATGATTTTTTCTCTATGACATCCAGTCCAGCATGCTACCCTGTCTTGGAGTACATCAACTATAGACTGAAACCTCTACAAACCCTGAGCTAACATAAATCTTTTCTCCTTCAACTTTAGGTGTTGGGTATTTTGTCTCAGCTAAGACAAAGTAACCTAGCCAAACTGTTTTTAACAGTTAACCTTTACAAATACATCTTTCAGACACCTGTACACCATATATATATATATATATATATATATATATATATATAGCATATATGATGCAAATTCCAGAATAACTTACATTAAATTTAGGAAAGAAAACAATTACCTTTTATTGTCACAATATCTTGATAATGGTTCCAGGTGTTGTGGTAATACAAGAAAAATAAATAAGATGGGTGGACATAGATGTTAGAGAACTAAAAGAAATACTCAGTATTTGCAGATAACATGATCATCTATGAAAATAAGTGAAGGAAATCAATTCAAACTTAGAAATGAGAGAGGAAATCCACTGCTGTAACATAAACTTATACTGAAAGATAACAAATTCTATGTTATTTGACTATAACTTTGCTTAGTATTAGAATGAAGAGGACACCATTCTTAATTGACTGACATGGTTTCTTTGCCAGTTCACTGTGATGCACAAACAACATTTGAAAGATATTGGGGAAGCTTCAGAAAATAGCATAGGCAATCATATAACATTGCTAAGCTGAGGTATTGGGATAAAATAGAGAAACAAGAATATGTGGTTTCTAAGGGCAATGAAATTTACTTCAGGGCCATGGAAAGAACTTTTTTAACTAACCCATATGATTGTAATAGAGAACAATTTATATTACAATGATAAAGTGTTTTGAGTTAATGTACATAGAAGTCCTAGGTAATAAAAAAATGTTGACATGGATACCAGTGAGCAAAATGGAATGAGGTTTAAAGAAAATAATTTTGAGAAAGAAAAATAATTATAGATATAGTATATCTGCCTCATCGACCACATAGGCATGGAACCCAGTCCAAATAATGTTCAGAAGACATAAAACATCAGGAAATGATATAGCAAGATCATGGTATTTGTCAGTTACAGTAAGGAGTGGAATATTCTTTAGACAGATGTCATGATATTCAAAATAAAGAACCTTTTTCACTTGAATAGAGGTATATCTTGGAGAGAGTGATCATTTAATTTATCTTTCTAAGTGAAAAATCCTTGACTATATTACTATAAATACTTATATAGAAGCAATATGCATAATCAAAGACTGTCCCACTTAGATACAAAACAATTCTTTGTTCCACAACTTCTAATAAAGTTTGCAGGTTATAGATCAATCTGTGGCATTGAGATTGGGGCAGGACCTCTGCTAGATTCACAATAAATGCAGTAAAGTAGAAAAAGAGCCAAGGATTGAGAGTAGTTCTCTTAGCTCTTGTTATGCTCCTAACATTACATCTCTCGGATGCTTCTAAAGTTTTCCAGTGCTCTTTCTGGTGCCTTTATGGACGCTTCTGGCATGCCTATGTAGGTCTCCACAACTCTTGGGATCTTCAGCAACCCTCTACCTGCCAGTCACATTTGGTGCTCACAGCCCTTTATGTTATGAGTTCTTCCATAGTGCAAAACCTTCAGTTCACTCTACCTAAGTAAAAAGTTATGAGTGGCTGGTAAAATAACCAGAACCCAGGTTTACTATGACCTGTGCTTTAGCACAGGGAAAAAGTGCACAGAAAGGAACTCTCCTGAACTAACCTAAAACAGGTGAGTGAATTCTTCTTATACAGAGAAGGAACAATCTAGTGCATACATTCTCCTACATTTTGTAAACATATTTTTGGACCTTAAAATCATCACAGAAGAGGTAGAGTCATCTGAATTTTTCAGGGTAGTCATCTGGAATAGGTCCACATTCAATTTTTGCTACAAACAAGGCAAATATCTCCCAGAGTAGCTATGGGACATGTAGAAATACCTCAACGGTCACAGTAACAGGTCAGTCAAACTGGGTATGGAAAAGGCAGCTGCTTGATTGACATCTTCCATCAATTCATGATTACTACAACTTTTAAGGAGTTTCAGGAAGTAGTGATATGTATAATTTAGGGATATTAGTGATGATGCCAGTGGTTCTTTAGCTGATCCTGTTCTTTACTCTTTTAGTCACAGTCCTTTAAATGCCTCTCAGATAGGCAGAAGGAGAATCTGAAGTGCTTGGGGCACGGTACAGAATTTTCAGTTGTTTGCCAAGCCTCAGGTCCTGTCCGGGCTGCAGGAGCATTGGTGGCCTAGCAAGCAGCTGCAGAGGCAACTGCGGACTTGGCAGGAAGAGTTTAAGGACATGGTAGCTATTCTTCCTAGGTCACCCTGTGACAACAAAACGGAGGGGTCTGACAGCTGTCAGTGAGATTACGCCCCCTCTGTCCGGAGGAAAAGGAAAGAGTTAGAAATAATTTTCTGGTTTCTGTACCAAAGTATGTAGATGTGTTTGGTGAATTTATGCAGTAAGTAGTGTTTACAACTACGCAATAGCCATATTTAGATATTGGTTTTAATGAAATTAAGGCAGAAAATGTTCTGTGGAAGTTTAAATTTCAGGTAAGACAGGCTGAATTTGACTCTGAAAATGATGGACAGTACAAGAAATATTTGGAGCTTTGGCATGGTGTTCAGATACCATAGAATTTTCCTCATTGTCTCAGGGGAACCAATACTTCTAACCCTGTAAAATTGCAATATTTGTCTACATTTTACTTCCCCATTAACTTAGATAATCAACACCCATTAGCATTCCAAATAAAAATTTCTCCTTGATATGATCTAGATTCTTCCTAATCGTTGGTAAAACGATTTTCTGGACCAAGAAAATTTGGTGAAATTATTTTCTGGACCAAGAAAATTTAATGCACAAATGATAGAGATGTGTTTGCTAATGTTAGCATTTAGTCTTTGTTCTCTTTGATAAGTTGTGTGTGAAAATTTTAGTAAGTAAATAGTCTCTTAGTCAAGACATTTGAAGATAAAATATCCATAAGCAGTGAAATATTGATTTTCCCCTTCATTTAAAGAAAAAATCCAAATAATTTTAAAAACTTATTTTTACAAAGTGGACATGTTTAGGTTGAGATTTTGCTGTTATATTTTTAATTTAATGTACACTTTCAGCTTTTTATTATGCAGATGCAGTTTAAATGTGAATTATCATTTAAGATTCAAAAATAAAATAAGAAAGTAAGTTTTAAACTACACACATCATTCCTTACTTTTGTTTTTACTATACTCTTCCCCCACCCCTCAAAAATATCACTGGAATATCTTTGAGGAAAAGCAGAATTAGTTTTCATAGTGGAACAAAATGTCCACAGTACTCAAAATAATATTTTTAGATGGCTTATTAAAAATAATATAGTAAAAAAATGATAGTGAGGAATTTATGTTCTATATAAGACAAACTGGCACCAGTAAAGATGTTCCTTCAAGAATAATATAAAAAACTTTAATTCTCAGTTAATAAATGATTGTGACAAAAATAAATATTATTTTGAATCCATAAAAGCATTGTAGTAGTTATAGAATTTATCATGTAGTTTTTGATTTAATATATGTATGAATAAAAAAGAAATCAAAGAAAATTTTTCATATGATGATGGAAAAGAATTAAGAGATAGAGATAACTTCATATGCTTTCGTCACCTCTGCTGCAATGCATAGCATAACACACAAAAACTTAGATTTTTAAACCTGTTGATCAATGATATTTTCTTAGTATTATTTCTCTTAGGAATGCACTGCGTGTACTACAGGCATTGAAATTCACTTATCACATACAGAAACACTTCAAATTGAATAAAAACAAATAGTGTTCTCATCTTATGATATTTGGAAAACAGCATGTGGAAAAGAAATTGCAGTGTAGATTTGGCAGTAAAAATAAAACAACAGAAGTGAATTCCTCATCTATTTTTCCTTCCCTGGAATGAGATCTAAATTAAGGATGTGGTAAAGAAAGTAAAATGAGACAATCTCAAAGCCAACTGTCTCTAAAACATATATTTTTTAAAGATGCCAGTAATTTATCTATATATTATATTAACATATTATGTAACTTGTAAATTTTGAAGACTTTTCCTGTGACAAGTAACTAAAAACAGGCTGAATCTCTTTCAATTTAGAAAATCAGATCTACTCAAAATTACACATAATTTTACATTTTGTCTAGTATAGGAAAACAAATCTTTAGAATAGATTCTAAATTTATTATGATAAAGATATCTTATCTCTAATAGATTAAGAATCCACAAATGCAATGGTGATAATAATAAGATTTTGAAAGCAATTATAATCCACAAAGTCAAGAAATGACCTGCAGGATTGATTTTAATTCACTGAGAGTGCATTTTTGTGTCATTTTTTGAATTTCAGAAATAAAAGATTTATTTCACTACATACATAAAAGCAATGAGTCTAACTCTAGTTTTGAATCAAAAAATTATCTCATGAGTGTTACATTATAAAATATTCATTAGATTTAGATATTTGGCAATGATTGCAATATGTCAGGGTAATTTTCTGTAGTTCCTAATTACAATAACAATGAATAAATTCCACTGACATTGAAACAATTATTTAGACTTATGATAATAAGAACAGATTAATTGTGTATTTCTCACCAAAAAGAGAAAATAAATCATTTGTATATAGGAAAAAATTAATTTCAAATGTGAAAAAAATGCACATCCTCAGTTGTTGGTGCCATCTAGTGCTGAACACATGTAATGGTAAAGCCTGGGTAAAATGCTGTTACAAACTGAGGAAATATACAGAGTACAGGGCCACCTAGTGATTATTTTAGCACTTTAATTTTGTCACACTGTTAGGACATATGAATTGCATTAAATATTAAACATTCCTTAAACAAATCTATAATATTTTCTATTTTTAGATGACAACAGATTTTATTTCATGCATTTCCCTTTGATTCACCTAAACAAACATCACCAAACTCTTGCTTGCAAGCTGAATTCAGTCTGACACGTATTTTTGTATAACATGGGAGCTAACAAAATTTTATATTTGTACATAGTTAAAAAATAAAAAATAATACTTTATGATATGTTAAAACTATATGAAATTCCAATTTTATTGTCCAGAATCAAAATTAAATTTTAACAAAACTCTGATCAATTCTTCATATATTGTTTATTGTTGATTTGCAGCAATAATGCAAAAGTCAGGTAGTTGTAACACTGCATGGTTTGGAAAATCTAAAACACGGTAGACCCGGCACCCTCCTGCAACCCTCACCATCTAGGCAGACCACCTTTCAGGACCCAGAAATTCCAACCAGCAGCATGCACAGGGCCATGCTAGACCCGGGCCCCACCTAAGACCCCCGTCATCCTGGCAGACCACCTCGAGGGACACAGGAACTCCAGTTAGCAGTGTGCGGGGGGCCAGGCTAGAATCAGACCCCTCTCGCCACCCCTGCAGTCCCAGCAGACCACCTTGCAGAACCCAGGAACTCCAACCAGTGGTGCACAAGGGGTGGGGCGAGACCGAGGCCCCTCCTGCAACCTCTGCCATCTGGGCAGACTACCTTGCAGGACCCAGGAACTCCAACCAGTAGCACACACAAGGCTCTGCTAGATCCAGGCCCACCCTGCAACCCCTGCTGTCCCAGCAGACCACACTGTGGGACCAGGGAACTCCAGCCAGCAGTGCACAAGACACAGCCCCCCGCCCAAGAACCCTGCTATCTGGGCAGACCACCTCACAAGACCCGGGAACTCCAGCCAATGGTGTGCACTGCGCCAGGCCAGAACTAGTCACCACAGTCCTGGCTACTCACCTCAGGACCTAGGAACTCCAACCCACAACACCTGCCCTCCTGGACCTAGTATTGCTGTTCATTGTTGGCTCCCACACCTACCTCCCAGAATCTTGGACTGGAGTGGATTAACCATGCAGTATTGAGGGCAGGGTCAGTAAGCCCTTATCCAAACAGAAGAACTCAGGAGATGTCCCTCAGTGAGTACACCAGGCACAATCACAGGAGACATTGAAATAGAGGACCTCAAAAGTAACACAGTGGAAATCTCTGAAAATATTGCAAGTGAAATAAAAAAAAAAACTCCATGAGGTAATAGAAGAAATCAAATTATAACTAATCTCTCATGTAAAGACAGAAATAACAACCAAAGTAAGGGAGTTGCTGAGCACAGGTTAAGAAGAAATAGAGAAAAAAGTACAGGAGCATGGGAAACTGATTGAAAACTTGAATGAACAATATAGAAAACAAGCAGAATTCATGAAACAAACTCAAACAGACATCCAAGAGACAAAAAATTCTATTCAAAGCTGGCAAAACTATTTAAATAAAGCTGAGTATAGGATTTTGGACCTTGAGGACAAGATCGTAATTAGCAATCATGAAAGGATAGAACTTTTAAAAATAACAAAGCAGCATGAAATGACAATCCAGCAGCTTCAAGATGATGCCAAAGAAACAATATAAGACTAACAGGCATCAGTGAAGACACAGGAGTCAATGCAAATGACATAGCCAAAATATTCACAGAAATAATGGCCAGAAATTTCCCAAACATTGAGAAAAATCAGATATGCAGAAAAGTATGGCATATAGAACACCAAACCATCACAACCAACATAAACATACACCCAGACATATAATAATTAATTTTTGCATGAACATTATAATAGCTAAATCTTGGAAACAAATGCAAAATGCATAAAATTAGTCATTATTACACAATGGAATATTACTTAACTATAAAAATGATAATCTTGAGGGATTTATCAGTAAATAGAGGCAATACTCAAGAGAAATAAAATCAGACTCACATTTGTAAATATCATATCATCTGCCTAGTGTAAAAATAAATACCAATAATAAAAAAACTGAAAGAGTAATAAGATCCAAAATATAAAATAGATATTATAATAATGAAAAGAAAAGAAAATACTCAAAAGGAAAGAACAACTGGGATAGGGGAAAGGAGAAATGGAAAAAAGAAGAGACTATATATATATATATATATATATATATATGTATAGGCATGCACATATAAATGCATGTATGTATGCATGTGTAAGATAACTATACCACAAATTCTCTGTTAATTCACTGAAAAAAACAGTTTGCACTGTCATTGTTTGATTTTTTGATCATTTTTATGCCTAGAGCTTGTAACCTGAACAACTATTTAAATCATAACAATATGCAATATAATGGCCAGGATCAACAAAAAAACCTACAACAAATTCTGGAGAGGCTTGGGGAAATAGGAACACTTCTGCACTGTTGGTGGGAGTGTAGACTGGGTGAAACCACTGTTGAGGTCAGTCTGGAGGTCCCTCAAAATGTTGGTATTGGAAGTCCCATTTCACCCAGCTATTCCCCTTCTGGGATATTCCCAGAAAAACTGAAAACATCATATCACAGTGATATATGTGCAGCCATGTTTATAGCAGCACAATTTGTACAAGCCAGAACTTGTAAACAACCTAAATGCCTATCAACTGAAGAATGGATAAAAAGATGTGGTATTTTTTCTCTACTCACATAGAGTGGAAAACACAGAGGAAATGGACAGGTTTCTAGAAACATATGAACTACCAAAGCTCAACCAAGAAGATATAGAAATTTTGAACAACCCAATATCAGTTATTGAAACTGAAAATGTTATCAAAAGCTTACCAACAAAGAAAATCCCAGATCCTGATGGATTCACAGCTGAATTCTACAAGAAATTTAGAGAAAATTTGATGCCAGTACTCCGTAAACTCTTCAATGAAATTGAGAAAAAATCAATCCTCCCTAAATCATTCCTAGAGGCAAGTATTACTCTGATACCAAAACCAGAGAAAGATCCAACCAAAAAGGAGAACTACAGGCCAGTCTCACTAAGAAACATTGATACAAAGATTCTCAACAAAATACTGGCAAATAGAAAGCAGAAAATCATCAAGAAGATTATACAACATGACCAGGTGGGGTTCATTGAAAGAATACAGGGATGGTTTAACATATCCAAATGAATAAATGTAATACACCACATCAACAGAGCCAAAAACAAAAACCACATGGTCATCTCAATAGATGCAGAAAAAGCTTTTGACAATGTCCAACACATGTTCATGATAAAAACACTTCAGAAACTCGGAATACATGGCATCTACCTCAACCTTATAAAAGCCATCTATGACAAACCAACAGCCAAAATTATACTAAATGGACAAAAACTGAAAGCTTTCACTTTAAAATCAGGAACAAGACAAGGATGTTTACTATCACCACTCCTTTTCAATATAGTTCTAGAAACACTAACCAGGGCAATCAGACAAGAGAGAGAAATAAAAGGAGTAAAGACAGGAAAGGAAGAAGTTAAATTATCACTATTTGCAGATGACATGATACTCTATATAGAAGACCCAAAAAAACTCCACTAAAAGACTACTAGAGGTAATAAACAAGTTCAGCAATGTAGCTGAATACAAAGTCAATGCTCAAAATCAATAGCATTCCTGTACACAAACAAAAAACTCACTGAGAGAGAAATTATAGAGCTATCACCCTTTACAATAACATGTAAAAAAATGAAATACATAGGAATCAACCTAACTAAAAATGTAAAAACCTAGATGCTGAAAATTATACCATGCTGAAAAAGGATATTGAAGATGATATTAGAAAATGGAAGGACATTCCTTGCTCTTGGTTAGGAAGAACCAACATTGTGAAAATGGCCATACTCGCAAAAATGTTGTACAGATTTAATGCAATCCCAATCAAAATACCATTGACATACTTCACAGATCTAGAGAAAACACCCCTAGAATTCATTTGGAAACAGAAGAAACTTAGAATAGCAAAGTCAATTCTAGGAAACAAAAGCAAGGCAGGAGGCATCTCAATTCCTGACTTGAAACAGTATTATAAAGCCACAGTGATAAAATCAGCTTGGTACTGGCAAAGAAATAGACCTGAGGATCAATGGAACAGATTAGAAGATGCAAGCACAACTACAAAGACACTCAGCCACCTGATATTTGACAAAGGGGCTAAATATGTCCACTGGAAGGATAGTCTCTTTAATAAATGGTGTTGGAAAAATTGGCTCTCTACATGCCGAAGACTGAAACTAGA